>OY720107.1:18380084-18761084 GCA_963082835.1 Leptogaster cylindrica
CAATCTCTATAAAACACAAATAATCATTAAGCAAGGTAAACAGAATAAAATAACTAAGGAGAAACATTTTGGACGGACCCGAACAATTTTCATATCACAAAATATCGATAGCAAATACTTAAATTACATCTTAAAAAATCATCTACCTGTGAAAGGAATAGTAGGAGTATACATTCCAAATCAAAGTAACTTTAGCGAGTTACAAAAGGACTACATAAAATTGAAGTCTACACACAGTCCAGTCAAGCTAGTTAAATGCCCTTACCTACTCTTTGACTGTGATAATCAAGACGAATTACACGAACAGATATGGAAAGAACACTACAGAAACAACCACAGAGGAATCGAGGAAGTTTATACTAATGTTCGAACTAAAATTTATTACCCGAATTTAAAAGAAGAAATAACCAAACTCATAAATAATTGTTCAATATGTAACGTTGCAAAATACGATAGAAATCCACCCAAAATACCTTTTCACAAATCTAAACTTCTTGATAAACCAAATGAAATTGTTCATATGGACATATGGTTCAAAAATAAACAAGAAATGTATGTAACATTTATAGACAAATTTACAAAGTTTGCTCTAGCAATGCCACTAAAAACAAGAAACTGGACAGATATTCGTATAACTTTAAATCAATATCTCAGCACTAACGGCAGTCCTAAACTTCTTATTACCGATAATGATACTGCGTGGCAATATCAACTCAAAGCATTCTTGGATAAAGAAAACATACAATTACATTTAACAAGCCCAAATATTAAAACAGGAAATTCAGACGTAGAAAGGTTTCATTCAACATTAAATGAGCATATTCGCTTGATGAATGAAGAAAAGAGACATGACCCAACGAAAGAAGTTTGCGTAAAAGAAGCCATTAAATATTATAACCATTCTATTCATACAACAACAAAACAGAGACCCATTGACTTCAAAAATGGATCTATATTACCAGAGGATTACCAGAATATTAAAAATTTACTTAGTAAAACACAAGAACAAAGACTCAAGTATCACAACAAGAACCGCAGAAATGTGGAATTCAATAAAGATTATATCAAAAACCTAAAAAGAGAAAACAAATTAGAACCACATTTTAAGAAGCCCATTAAAACCAAATACCACAAACAAAATATGAGAAAAGCAAAAAGGTACCAAAGTAACAAAATATCATTACAGGAGCAATCCTCATCCTATGTATCATTGGCGCCACCATGGGCCAAAGCATCGACATCCAACAAATCCCTTATGGTAATGGGTACACCATGATACAGCTGGAAGAAATTCCAATGATCGAAAGATTCGACAAAATTGTGCATATTATAGATCTAGAAGAATTTGGAAAAATGATCCATATTATAAGAAATACTACTAACCCTAGATTCCTGGATAACTTCAGCGAGTATTTAATAAAACAAATCGAAAAAAAGCTCTACGTCCTAGAACCACATAATCTACAAAGGAAAAAGAGAGGACTAATTAATGGATTTGGAACTCTACTCAAATGGATAGGAGGATCTATGGATGACGATGATAGAAGAGAAGTAGAATAGAAAATAAAAATAACAGATAAAAAAATAGAAATCCTTGTCAACCATTACAATCAGCAAATTAAAGTTAACACACAAATAGACGAGTCCTTGCAAAAACTAACTCAATATATTAATATATCACAGAAAAAGATTCTTAACGAAGTTAACACACTTATCTCTAAAGTCAATCATATCGATAAAGACCTATATGAATTTAAACGTGTAACACAAATCAAAGAAAATCTTCAATCAATCCTTCACTCTCTCGAAAAGGTAGAAGAAATAATTCTCCTGTCAAGATTGGAAATTCTACCAAAAGACATTTTAACCCCAACAGAAATTAAAGAATATGATATTAATACTGAAAAACTGAAGAATATTAGAATTGCTGTAGCCCAACATGAAAGAACTATCCTTATTATCCTACAAATCCCAAATTTCACTCAAGAAAATTACTTCCTTACAACCATTATTCCCATTCCAAACCGAGAGAACTTAGAACTAAAAACAGAATACGATCAAGTCATATCATGTGGGAACGATATTTATTTTTACACTAAAGAAAATATCAAAAGAAAACTGTTACTCGTAAAAAATAGCTGTATAGGCAATCTTATCCGTGATCCAAGAAATTGTACTATGAATCGAAACACAACAGAAACTATATTGCGAATAACAGAAAAAATTATTGTCACAAAAAATTTAAAAACAACTAATTTAATTCAAAATTGTAATGATCAGAACTTAACCATAAAAGAGCATAACATAATTAAGTTCACTAACTGTAAGATTGTAATAAATGGAAATATTTTTAAAAACCAAATAAAATATGTAGAACATAATGTAGTTTTACCACATATTATAAAAAATGTATCTTATAAGGAAGAAAGTAATTTAACTCTAGAATATGTTCACTCTAAACATTTGGAGAATCTGAAAGAAATTAAATCACTGAATTATAAATATCAGAATAGCATATGGACCAGTGTATTATCAGACTTAACACTACTTTTTACCATCATAATATTTGTAATCATATTGTATTACTATTACCGCCAAACTAAAATTAATATCACGATAAAAGACAATGTAACTAAGGATCACGAGGACGTGATCTCACTTAAGGATGGGCGTGTTATATCAGCTAATAATCCCCAAACACTTAGAATGAGTAATAAGCCAATATTCTAATCAAACTAACATTCTAATCAAACTAATATCCTAATCAAACCAATATTCTAATCAAGTAAAACTAAAATGACCAATGTTCAAACTCCTAAAGAATAATACTTTTGTATCAAGCATCCGTCAATAATCCCCAATATCTTAACATAACTCAATATTCTAATCAAACCTAAATAAACTTAAAAAACTAATCAATCTCCTAATTCCTCAAGATTAAGACAATCAACATCTGGCGGATCCTACAGAAATCACTTTTAGATAAACGTAAGCAATTCATTATTATCTATCTTTAAGTATAAAAGCAATAAGCAGAAAGTCGATAGGGCAGTCAAGAAGAATAATTCTAAGTGGAGAAGTCAGTGAATAATAAAATAATACAATTAATAATAATTGTGTTTTAATTCAAAATTATAATTGCTTCCTTTCAAAAAAGTAAATCAAGTTTGCGGCGACGGAGAAGAAAAAATTAGTAAAATCCGGAAAAGTTGTGTTTGATTCGTTTAGCGAGGAGAGTAATATCACCATCGACTCGTCAAAATAGTGTTGATTGTTATATTTGTGCAAAATAAAGCCAAGATTAGTGCCGATTTAATCTTACCGGCGGAAAAATAAAAAGAAAAAAAAAAATTTGTGGCATTTAGTTAAAATAAAAAAAAAAAAAGAACTGTAGTAATTGATAGACTGGGAAAAAGTGGTGCACTGAATACACCGCTGGCCCCGCGACAGACCCGTGAATTTTTGTGATCAGCGGGGAAAACGGAAAAAAATCCCTTGTGAAACTTTTAATTGTGCCCGACGCCCCCCTTGGTGAGAGAAAAAAAAAAAAAGGAGTAAGTTTTTCAAACCCTCGCTAGGAAGGAAGGTTCGCGAGGGATAGTGTGTATCACCCCCCCCCCCCCCCCCCCCCCACCACAGGTGCCCCGTCGGAGACGACGAGGGAAACCCGGCAAGTCCTCCTTTGTTTATCTAGCTACGCATGATTGCTTTTGGTTGTTTCTTTTTCGTAGAATTGTTTTCTTCTGCTTTTTTTTCTCTCCTCCTAGAATTTGAGTCTTTTCTTTTTAGTAGACCACATTAGTTCTTATATATATATTATATATCTATATATATTAGGGTGGCCCTTGCTTGTATGGACAATTTTTATTTTAGTAGGATTATTGAAAGATCCCCCTAAAAATGTGCGAATACATGAAAAACGGTAAAATACGAAGTTTCAGGTCTATCGGAAGTGATTTAGAGGTAGCTCAATCCAGGTAAAGTATCGAAAAATATGTTTTTTTACATTTTTTTCGTTTTGCACACCCCTGAAATTTATTGTAACCTATTTATTATGACCTAATACTTCTGCAATAGCAATAATAACGTACATAGGAGATAGCTGAACGATCTCTTATTTTGCATTTATCCAAAGCAGACACAACTCTGGAATTAATGAAATGCTTTCGTCCTCTTATTTAATGTTGGCTTGGTACGGATACATTTTCACTGGTAGGGACGTATGTGTCACTATCAGTTCCACTCTCTGATGAAAGTACTAGTTCTAAAAACGTTAATTTAAATAAAATTAAAAGTTTGTAAAATATGTTAATTAATATTAACGAAATAATAAAATATTAACGAAAAAAGAAGAAGAAAAGCAATACTTATTGCAGGTCGTTACAGACTACAGAAAACATTTTAAATCACATACTAAAACGGCTCTAAATATTAGTACAAGTTAGTTTTTTTTTTTTTTATTATTATTAATTAATTTTTATTATGGTTGTTTTTATCACTGAAAAATAAATTTTACATAATAATCACAAATTAATAGGTTTTTATTGAAATTTAAACTAATATCAAATATTCTTATAGGAATTAAAATGATTGGTTTGTTAATATTAGAAATGGTCATAATTTCCTTATCTGTTAACCGATTTTTATGATATTTGGCTTGTTGGAAAGGTAATCGATTATAGAATATGCATAGCTTTCTATTGTTGGTGCAGGGTTGTTACAATAAATTTCAGGGGTGTGCAAAACGAAAAAAATGTAAAAAAAACATATTTTTCGAAACTTTACCTGGATTGAGCTACCTCTAAATCACTTCCGATAGACCTGAAACTTTGTATTTTACCGTTTTTCATGTATTCGCATATTTTTAGGGGGATCGTTCAATAATCCTACTAAAATAAAAATTGTCCATACAAGCAAGGGCCACCCTAATATATATATATATATATATATGAAAATAGATGAATATTGGTGCAAATATCATTTTTGTTTTTTTCATTTTCTTCCAAATCATAGAAAAAAACAAAACAGGCTATTTGGATTGGTATTCCAACCGGGGATCGATTGCTCGAGAGGTTTCTATGCTAGCTACAGGGCTATTAAAAGTTTTAGTAGTTGATATATAAAATTGTGTAAACCAGCGTTTGAAGGAACGAGTGATCTAAAACCAAAAAAGTTATCAAGCCTTTTTGGTTATTATTAACTTATAATTAGTGAATTATATCTAGTGAAAATATCCTCATAAATGCCCGGTGGGTTTGAACCGGGGGATCGATAGTTCTTGAGGAAAATGTTAGCTGCACAGGGCTTTCTTATTCTGCTTTCCTTTTTGAAATATCAACATGCAAATGTCTTACGATGTTTATTCCATCAAGGAGATTGCGCCCTGGAAAATGTTATTGTGTTGGAAAAATTCATGCGAAATAGAAATTGTATTCAATCATAAAATAAATATATTTTTTAATTAAAAACATTTTTTATTTCTTATACTAGTTAAATAAAAAAAGGTGCAATAAGAGTTGGTGAAAATTATGTATTTAATAGTACTGTTAAATTCAGCGTGTCTCATAATTTCACAACAACTAAATCATTCATAATTTCACAATAACTAAATCATTCATGATGAAACATGATTGATTCAAACGTGTCATAGAAACCTGCGAAATGCTGTCTTAGCAAATTTTCGATAACAGATGAAGGCGGGCTGTTTTTTTTTGTTCATGCTTCTTTCTTCTGGGTCTTCGATAAAATTTTAAGATCATTTCAGTTGCAGTTCATCTCAAAGTCTAAGAATACAAAAATGAGAACCTGAAGGTTCTAGAAGTGAGAAATCGACAAGTTATTCTCCAATAACAAAAAAAACAGTGTTTTCCAAATTTCAAAAGCAAGATCAAACCAAACAATCAAACATGAAATACAATCTAATGAAAAATGAGAAAAGTGGCTACCAAAATCCTGTATGTAAAAAGTAATTTTTTTAAAAAAAAATGTGTTGTGAAATAAATCATAAATAAAAAAACAAAGTAAAAAGCAAGATCAAACCAAACAATCAAACATAAAATACAATCTAATGAAAAATGAGAAAAAGTGGCTACCAAAATCCTATATGTGAAAAGTAATTTAAAAAAATTGTATTGTGAAATCATAAATAAAAACAAAATAAAACTTGATTGTTTTTTATATTTTTATTTCTTATAAAAAATTGTAAATTATAAAAATGCTATATAGCTAATGTAAATCTAAATCAACCTTATCTATCTTCTTAAAAATACTGTACAGTTCCTTAGCCACTAATTGGTTTCTTAATAATATAAACAATTTCTGGTCAAAACCAGCTCCCCCTCTCACAGTTTTCGCCACATCCTGCACATTACAGGAGTCCAATGCCATCTCAAACACAGCTTCGATGTCCTCGACTGTGGCGTGCTCCCTCATTGTGCGTTTCTCCTAATAAAAGAAAAAAAGGAATAAATATCTAAATAAATATTTTTTACAAACAAATTTTACTTACCGTATTCATATTTTCAACTTCGATGTCGTCTTGACTTGTATGTTTCCAAAATCTGAATGAAAGTTTTTATTCACTACTTCTCCTCAATTTTTGGTACATTCTAAATTAAGACCATGGAATATCTTCAAGCGATATGCCCTAATCTAATGCATTCGAGCAGTACCCAGCTGTGCAGAAATCAAATTTTGAAAACAGCATTTTATCAAGACTCATAATTTGAAGGAATTTATCAACTTCGAACTCAAAACAGAACTTGTAGCTTGTTTAGAGTCAAGCTCTCATCATCTTCAGTCATCACAATGATCTTCTAAATTCAGTTTAATTTAAATTCTAATATTGCTTGCCCACTTAATTTTGTAAGTCACTGTAATTTTGCTATCACAAGTTTTGCCTAATCATTTTACCGCCTTTAACCAATGGCTTGCATTCTAACGCTCAATGCTCCAGAACTGTAAACAATAACTGTAAACTGTAAATTTCTTGCTTGCTTAAAATCAAATTGTAAAATCTCTGTAGCTTCTCTAATTAACTACTGCGCAGTGCGGACGTCCCGCTAAAATAAAACTTAAGGTTTAGTTGTATAAACGAGCGTTTACTTTACTTATTAACAGACTACTCTAATTAACATAGCGAATTATAAAAACCACAATTAATCAGAAAGCCCATGAATGCAAAAATATTAACACAATATAGTAATGATCCACAAAAAAAGAAGAATAGAAAAAGGCATATTGATTGACATAACACACACTTTTTAATAATATATCAATAATAAGGATATACATTTAACAACACCAGTTATCGAATTCAAGTTCAACAATCACAAAATTATTATCACCACGGTCAATGACCATTTTTTACTACTTGATTGACCCATTTTTACTACGGCGGCGGCGCGGCGGCGCTCTTATCAGCTCGGCACTACTTTGCATGGGAAGAATTCGGAAGCACTTTTGTATGGGAGTTAACTCAGAGAGGCGCCAAAGTCATCCATTATCTACTACTCTGAAATATACTAAAATTGAGTTAGAATTGTTAACTGACATCGAAATGGTTATGTATAAAGAAGATGGAATCCGGGGAGGAGTAAGTCAATGCTCAAACCGATATAGCAAAGCGAATAACAGATATATGGAAAACTACAACGACCAAGAAGATAGCAAATATATTATGTTCTTGGATGCTAATAATCTTTACGGTTGGGCGATTTCCCAATATCTTCCAACACACGGTTTCAAGTGGGTAAATACGGATTTAGATATAATTAACGTGTCTGATGAATCACCGATAGGGTACATATTAGAAGTTGATCTTGAGTATCCACAGTTTTTGCATGACAAACATTCAGATTTACCATTTTGTCCACTACATGATGTAACTGATGGATCTTCTAATAAAAAGCTGTTGACAACATTATCGAATAAAGAAAAGTATATTATCCATTATAGAAATTTAAAACAATGTTTAAGCCATGGGTTAATTTTAAAAAAAACATATCGTGTTCTTTAGTTTTATCAGTCACCATGGTTAAAGAAATACAATTGATTTAAATACAGAAATGCGAGAGGAAGCCTTAAATGAGTTTGAGAAAAATAAATATAAGTTGATGAACAATGCGGTCTTTGGAAAAACTATTGAAAACGTACGTAAGCATTCTATCGTTAAGTTATTTACAAAGTGGGAAGGTCGATATGGAGCTAAAGTTATGATTGCCAAACCAAATTATCTTAGCAGAACAATTTTTGATACAAATTTAATTGCGATTGAATTAAAAAAAAACTGAAGTTTGTTTTAATAAACCCATTTTTATTAGTATATGTGTACTTGATATATCTAAAACATGCCTTTATAAATTCCATTATGATTATGTATTACCTAAAACGAATGAAAATTGTAAACTTTTGTATACTGATACAGACTCTCTAATTTATGAATTTAAATGTGATGATATTTATAAGCTTATAAAAGCAGATGTTAATTATTTTGATACGAGTGATTATCCTTCGAATAATGTTTATAATATACCTTTAGTAAATAAAAAAGTTCCTGGCTGATGAAGGATGAATTAAATGGTAAAATAGTAACTGAATTTGTAGGACTTAGATCAAAAATGCATAGTATTAGAATAAATAATGACGACTTAATAAAAAAATCTAAAGGTATCAAAAGAAATGTTGTAGATAATAGTATTAGTTTTGATGATTATTTAACATGTTTAAATAATTGTGTTGAAATAGTAAGGACTCAACAAACTATTCAGTCAGATAAGCATAATGTATATAGTGTGAGACAAAATAAAGTAGCATTTAGCCCTTACGATACTAAACGTTTTGTAAAGGAAAATTCAACTGACACACTTGCTTGGGGGCATTTTAGGATAATGGAATAAAACTTAATTTTGTTACATAAAATATGACTTTTATTTATTTATATTATTTTAATATTTCACTTTTACTGATCCATGAATTGTGTTTTTCGTGAAAACCTAACCATTTTACAAAGAATTTGTTGCCCTTCCTCTTTAAAATTTTTTCCACTAGATAATCTTGCGGATAATTTGACTTCAACAGCTCTTGGTCATAGAAGCCACCCTTGATGGGGTGGCCTTCGAAATCCTCCAGAAGATATGTTACAGGATTCGTGTTTTGCACAGACATAATTCGAAATATTTCTGTTGTCCAATTTGGGGTATATCCTTTATCGAAAACATGTTTGTATTTACTAATGCGCACATAATCACCAACTTTATATTTTGCTTTTTTACTTATTTTTATGTGGTTAAATGCTGTTTTTAATAAAATATTTTTGTTCAAATAATTAACATCTGAAGGCCGCATCTGAATTGTTTTATGCTTTTTATTATTGTATTCATTGACTAGTTTTTTTATCGTATCTATCCATCGATAAGAACCAGTTTTACTAAATTCTTTCCACATCATACCTTTTAATGTTCTGTTAAACCTTTCAACTATTGAAGCCTTCAATGTGCTATAAGTGGAATAATGATTTATTTGATGGTCTTGCATTAATTTCTGAAATATTTTATTATAAAATTCTTTGCCATCATCAGTTTGTAAGTTTTTAGGAACACGGCCATTTTTTAAGATTTTTTCCATCGCAATTTTAATTTCTACACCAGTTTTATTCTTAACAGGTTCCGCCCAAGCATATTTAGAAAATGTATCAATTACAGTTAACAAAAAACGGAACCCATTATTTTCACGAGCATAAGAACCCATTTCCACCAAATCTGCTTGCCATAGATCATCTAAATCTTTGATGATTACACGTCGTCTGAGAAAATTACGACGGGCTGCTCTATGTAATTCATTAACAACAGCCTCTTTACTCATTTCAGAATAAAATGATAAAATATCTTAGTTCAGAATGTTATATGATAAAACTTCTCCTACAGCAACTTTATGTCTAAGTGATGATTGAATTTCTAAAATTTGGTTTTTTAAATCTCTCAAGTCTATCTTGGATAAGTTATGAATATTTTGCTCGATGTTTTGAATAAGGTAAAACAAGGTCTCAGTTACTTCTAATATATACTTAAGGATGATATCATGAAGATTTGCATAATTTTTATCAACCATGGATAATTTATCATACAGATAATTTTTGCACACAGCATCATATTTATCAATGGGATCCTTCAAATTTTTAATTATTTTATGTTGCATATCATAGTTGCCATCATCCGTTAAAAGAAAACCAATTCCTGGTGATCCTACTAATCCTTTTGTACCAGACGGTCCAGGCGGACCAGGTGGTCCACGTGGTCCAGCTGGACCTTTTTCACCACGAATGCCTGCAACTCCTTTGTGCAATCGTCCAAACTTATCAACACTCATTATTAATCTGATGGAAGAATGAAATGTGATTTTATATATACATTATTATACTATAATATCAGCCTCTTTCAATTCTTCAATTATAGAAATGATTTCGTTCCGATGATTATTATGACCAGCTTGCTCAGATGCTATTAGAAGATGTAATCTCTATACTAATTCATTTGGATCATTCCAGTATACATAATCAATATTATCTTTGGGAATATTCATTAAACCTTTTCCACCATGATGTAAGAATTTGCTAATAATTGATGTATATTTAAAAGCTTTGCTACCTTTTATTTGACCGTGTGAATTATAACAACGTCTGTAAGCATTACTTTCTTTTAAAATTTCTTCATAATCCATCAAATCATCGTCATTGTATAAACTTTCAACAGGTCTTTTCATAAAAAGTAATTCACATAAACCCATTGTGATCTGATAAGATTTCCCATTAATTATAAAGGTTTCATCTTCATCATCAAGTGTAATTATAGAATTCCCAATTTTCCACTCGTTTGTCTTTTTATCTTTGTAAATACCATAAGTATAATCTATTTCCGGTTTTTTTAGATTATATTGTTCGAAATACTTTTTAGCTATAGCTGTATTCATTGATAAATTCGCAGAATCAGATTTTTCTACAAAAGTTCTTGAATGTGTTGGCGTTTCGAATTCATCTTCTGATTGTAAAGTAGCATCTTCATATTTAAGAGGAGTACTTGTCGGGTGCATTTTAATATATTTTTGTTTTGGAGAACTTTTTACACCATCATCATCATCATCTTTAATGTTTTTGGGTTCCAATATTATATACTCTTTAATGTTTCGTTTTGTTTTACTCTCATCCACAAGCTGTTCTAAAGGTTGTGTTATAGGCTTTAAAGTTTTCTGAAGTTGAAATTCTGCTTCAGTTCGACCCGACTTTAGGGCTTGATACTTTTTTATAATAGCATTTCTAGATTGTATAATACCTTCAATTAACTTTTTCTTCTCCTTCTTAGCCGTTTTACCCATTATAGAACCGTTTGATCTGCTTCATTAACAGGTTTTAAACTGGTCTTTAACTGCTCTAGGCGGTTGTTTAGCTGATCGAAGGGATCTGATGTTTTATTTTAATTAGGTGTTATATTTATAGGACAATATATACATCAAATCCTCTACGATATCGTCCGTTACTTAATGGACTATCTTTGTCTATTACTAAAAATCCATATTTATCTTGCCAACATTCATTTCGAAAAATATTATAGCTCATATCACTGTTTATATGATCACCATAAATATGCTTAAGATTCAGATCATCTTGTTTAAATAATATGAGAAAATTAGCATTATCTCGTATCAAATGTTTCGGTATGCGCGTATAAGTTTGGCAGAGATAAAAACTATCAACATTATTATGCCGTCCCATGCAAAAATAAGAGCGTATGTTATCTTGCTTTTTGCATGCAACATCATCAAAAATAAATATAGAATTTCGCTTTGCCTCTTCCAAAGGTATCACATCACAGTTGTTAGAAAATGAGTAATATCCTAGACCTTTTATTGGGGTTAAAAGTTTTTTCAAATATTCATATTTTGGTTGGAAAAGTGATTTAGAATAAACATAAACGTTTTCAAAGCTTAACCCATTGGGATGCTCTAATAAGCTTATCATTAGATTTGTCTTTCCACAGTTAGAAGGTTCAACAACAATAGCACGTATATTGTTAGGTAATAGTATACTATGTCTTTTAAGTTCTTTGGTATTACTCTTAAAATCATTATTTTATTTAATTAACTTCATTTTGACTACTGAATGTAAACTATAAATACTTATGTAATTTATATATACCTCTTAGTTTAAATATGAAAGTTGATCAATACACAGTCACTAAAAATTAAATGTTGGAGTATAATAACAACAAACAACATAAACAAAAAGGAATAACTGGGGGAGGATTAGTTAACACGTTAATCGATAAATTACCGTTTGAGTTACATTTACCAGGCTATCAATATTGTGGACCAGGTACTCGGTTAGCTGAAAGATTAGCTCGTGGAGATCCTGGAATAAATTCTTTAGACAAGGCTTGTAAAGAGCATGACATAGCGTACTCAACATATAAAAATACACAAGATCGTAATATAGCTGATAGAATTTTGGCTAATGCAGCTTGCAATAGGGTTAAGCCCGGTGACGCAAATATTGGTGAGCGTGCAAACGCATTATTAGTAACAAACATTATGAACGCTAAGTCAAAATTTGGAATGGGTATGTTAAGAAAAAAAGGGAAAAGGCGTGGCAAAAGGCGTGGCAAAAAGCTTAAAAATATTATTACACTTTCAAAAGCTATGTCAAGAGCTCGAAAGGCTATTGAAAATCAAAAACCTGATTCCATAAAAGCAGCTATTGCATTGGCGCAAAAAGAAATCAGAAGTACTATCAAACATTGGAGAAAAAATCTAAAAATTCCACGAGTTGTATCAGTCCCCAAAACTGGTGGAATTTTACCCTTCCTGATTCCATTATTTGCAGGACTTTCTGCTGCTGGCGCTTTGGCTGGAGGAGCAACTAGCATTGTGAAAGCTGTTAATGCTGCAAAAAATGCGAATGAACAACTTAAAGAAAGTGAGAGACACAATAAAACAATGGAAGCTATTGCTTTGGGAAAAGGACTCTTCCTTAAACCTTATAAAAAGGGTCTTGGATTATTTTTAAACCCTCCTTCAAAAAACTATTGAAAACGCTACCTAAAAGAGCCTTGACTGATGTAGATCTTCAAAAGTTTGGGAGAAATTTACCAAATTTTAGAGGAGTTTTTATGCGTGACAAACTTCCAAAGAAACCTAAAAAACTAGAATGTGGTATCATTAATTTAGATATATCTTCAGGGCCTGGCACTCATTGGGTAGCATATTATAAAAATGGTGAAAATAGTCAATACTTTGATAGCTTCGGTAATTTACAACCACCGTTGGAAGTTTTAAAATATTTGGGGCATAATTTAAAATATAATTATCTTTCATACCAAACATATAATACAGTAATATGTGGCCATTTATGTTCAGAATTTTTATACAAATGTAATGATAATAATAATAAATAATTATAATAATAAAAATCGTGTTTCATTCGTTTTAGAAGAGCCTTCTCAGTGTTATATAAATTAAAGCTGAAACTTGAAATAACATCATTCAAACAATGTCACTAACGCTTACATTAAGTGGAAATACATCTGTATTAACAGCTGAATATTTTCCACCGTTAGAGTTACCTACAGATTATCTGTGTGGGTTAATAGATTTTCATACATATAATTCTATACCTAATGTTCAGGAAAAATATAATAATTTGTTTCATGTTGGAAACAGTGTTGTGGAAATGCCTACGGGATCATATGAGATAGATGATATTGATAAATATCTCAGCCAAACATTGGATAAATTGAAAAACGCGCCCACCGTCTTATTAAGAGCAAACAATAACACTTTAAAATGTGAAATAATTTCTGATGATACAATTTATTTTAATAAAGAACATTCAATAGGCTCTCTGCTAGGGTTTGGTAAACGTGCCTTGGAAGCAAATACATTGCACACATCAGACTTACCTGTAAATATAATAAAGGTAAATGCAATAAGGGTAGAATGCAATTTAATATCTGGCGCTTTCATGAATGGTATAAGAGTTCATACTTTACATGAATTTGCTCCAAAGGTGGGGCCTGGGTATAAAATAGTTGAGGTACCAACAAATGTGATTTATTTGCCAGTAAACACTCGAAGAATTAGCTCAATCACCTTAAAGCTCCTTGATCAAGACGGGGATTTAATAAATTTTAGGGGTGAAATAATTACAATCAGATTACATTTGAAGCTGCAAGCATGATAATATATAATAGGGGTAAATTTCATATTAATAATAGTTCTTCTGTACCGCTTAAAGAGTTTAAACCCCCAAGGAGGAACAAAATTAAACTTTCAAGTGAAAACAAAAAAATTTTGAAATCGTTAGGTTTTGCCTTAAAAAATAACCATGAATGAAATATTGAATGTAAGAGAAGCTGTAAGCTATGACAACAGCATTGTAAAATTTGAATATCACTCTTATTCACCATTCATCAATTCATTTAAAAATAATGATGAAATACGTATAGCTATTCAATATCAAGATATCTATGTACTTCCAAGCGAAAGTTTTATTTATATAGAAGGAAAAATAAAATGCACTCCAAATAAGACAGAAAATGTGAAGTTTACCAATAACCCAATAGCTTTTTTGTTTGAGGAAATTCGGTATGAAATCAATGGAGTAGAAATTGATCGCAATAAAAATGTTGGCCTTACCTCAACAATAAAGAATAAGCTTTCTCTAAATGAATGGGAAGGTAAAATGCTTCTAAATTCGGGATGGTCTCTAACCAATATAAATGTTAGCTCTGATGGTGAATTTAACTTTTGTATGCCATTGAAATATCTTCTTGGTTTTGCTGAAGATTATAAGAAAATAATAATAAATGCTAAGCATGAACTCGTTCTAATTCGCTCCCGAACGGATCTTAATGCAATTTATGCTAAAGATGCTGAAGCTGTTGTAAATATTCTGAAATTGCAATGGCATATGCCGCATGTTACTGCAGCTGACAAGGAGAAATTGTCATTGTTAAAAATTACTGAAAGCAATCAACCAATTGCAATACCATTTCGAAGTTGGGACCTGTACGAATATCCATCATTACCAGAATCTTCTCGTCATACATGGGCTGTTAAAACAGTTAATCAATTGGAAAAGCCAAGATTTGTTATTATAGCTTTTCAAACTGACCGGAAAGATTCCAAAGAGAAAGATGCATCTAAATTTGATCATTGCAATCTCTCAGATTTAAGAGTATACTTAAACGCTGAAAGATACCCCTATAATGATCTAAATGTGAAATACAGCACAAACCAATATGCCTTATTATATGATATGTATTGCAAATTTCAACAATCATATTACAACCGTCGATCTGAACCATTGCTTTCTCGAGACCAGTTTAAGAATTTAGCTCCATTAGTTGTCATAGACTGTTCGCAACAAAACGAGTATCTTAAAAGTGGTCCTGTGGACATAAGAATAGAATTTCAAACATCTGAAAATATTCCTGAGAAGACCACTGCATACTGTTTACTTTTACATGACAGAATAGTTCAATATAATCCACTAACCAGTGAAGTTCAAAAATTGTAAAAATCATGAGCTGCTGCATTATTGATATTCAAGGATTCAAGGGGCCTGCACATACGTTCATTTTGAAAGAAATTGCAGTTATTACCGACGATAACATGTTACAACACTTTATTTTAAAACCACCATATATCTTCAATAATCTACCACCAGAATTGAAAAAACAGGCGTTATGGTGGCACCAGTATCATCATGGATTTTCCTGGGATGATGGATACACTTCAATGGAGGATATTACAAAAATTTTTGTACAATTTTTCCAAAATAAAAACATTTATGTTAAAGGACATCAAAAAATTAAATGGCTTAATCAATTGTTTAAACTAAATGTGAACAATATCATTTATAATTTAGAAGATCTTGGGTGTCCAACTATTGAGCATATGAAAAAATGTTTTATTAATGTACCACGTTGTATACTTCATTCTGGCAATTGTGCAAAACAAAATGTTTTTTTATGTAAAAAATTCATGGATAGACATAATAAAATACTTTATTGATATAATAATTACAATGAGTTGTTTTTGTATTCTTAAATTATGCAATATCCATATTATAGGTTTGATTCAATTTTCTTCTATTTACAAAAGGGATATTAGACATTTGCGATGAATCATTTTCTACAAATCTTTCTATTTCACCATTACTTAAAATTCTCTCTCCTGCTAATTCATGGAATTCTTAACAAGCTATTCTTAAAGTTTTATGCTGATAATTGCTGTCATATGTGCAACGTACTGTTATCGCTTTATCATCTGCAAAATTTAATTTAAAATGTCTGTAAAAAACACGATCACTTTCTAGAATTCCTCCAATATCTCGCTCTTTATTAATCAAATCTTGCCTAAATTCCTCAATCGCTTCTTCGACGGTTACTAAATCCTGTTCTGATGATAAGACTTCTACGTCATCGTTTTCTGGATAAGAAGCAAAACCAGAAGATGGATAAGAAGTTGTTGTTGTTGTTGTTGTTGTTGGTGTTAATGAGTCATTAGCAACTATACTTTTCACAAATAAACGAAACGATAGAGAAATTCTAACAGTATCATTATTAGGTAATAATAAATTAAAGTCAATTTCATCGTTTGACTTATCATTCAATTTCACATCAATTGGAGCTGATAAACAATGTGGATATAAAAAACAGATGGCAAATAATGCAAAAAATGTCGACTTCATTTTTAGTTTTTCTAAAAGATTATAGGATGTGACGTGATCAAAGCCTATAGTTTTACTACTTGTAAGCAGTTAAATCTATAAATATTTATATTCTTTTTATTCCTTAATGTGTGTGTGTGTGTGTGCTTGGTTTAAAAGTTACATAATTTCCATTTAATTATTTATTTAGGGAGATTCACAATTTTCATCACTATTTTCAGCTTTAAATTCAACTAATTTCGCTCTATTTGTATCCTCTTCTTTTAGTTTTATTGGTTTTCGATTCCAATCTTCCTCACCTGCAAACGGACAATTGTGTGGAAAAAACCCTGTACTTCGACGCTTGGTTAAGCCATCTTGCACCCAACCTAACACAGTTATTTCTCCTCCTTTGACTTCTATCTTAACATGTTCAAAGGGTTTAATCCGTATCTCACCTAAAGCTGAAGGAATGTTTTGACCTCTACTCATTGTCAATACTTTACATCTTTTCCCATCTTCTGCAGTCATATAAACTTTAATTATATCACACTTAATAACAACATGCACAATTTTCATGTACATCCAACCAGACAAGCATGTGCAAAAATGAGTTTCATCCCATATAGTATCAACCCAAAACATTATACCTTTTAAGGTGTTAGAATGGGAATGAATAAAAGTCATCTGTTTGTCTGATAAAAGAACAATTCCGTCTGCCCATGAACTTGACTTACAAAATAGTATTTTGAGGCACACACTTGATAAGAGCGTGAGAATTTGTAAAAAAGCTTGCTATCAAAGGCATGGCTCGCGCCACTTTGGGGCACGAGACTAACATGCTGCTAAATTTATGATAAAATCGTTGCAAAGAAATATCAATGCCCCCCAGCAGCATATGAGGACCGTGAAATTTGGGTGTGTGGGCCGATGTTGTGGTTTAAGAATTTTAGAGAGAAAAATAATTGGAGCATTTTTTTTTTTTTAATTGTTTGTACACTTGCGGTTTTTACACAATTTTTACGGATGCAGCTGTTGTTTACTTGAAATAAAATATTAGAGGCAATTATTATTATTTATTGCTATTTTTGGGCTATGGGAATGAAAAATTTTGTTCTTTTCTAAAAAACTACATCCGTAGTTTTGCTTCCTTAAATGAAAACCATTATGGGAATAAAAATTCCCATGGGTTTCGTGTGCAAAATTTGGGCTATAAAAGGCAAAAAATTTGAAGTGCCTGTGATTTAATTGCTGTCACAGTCAGCGTCACGGTTCGTTGTGTTTTGTTTTCGTTTGTGTAAAAGAAAATTTTTTGTAATATTAAATATGGTGTACCCGGGAATAGTGATCGAAGCGTAAGTTGTTTTTTTTTTTAAAAAAAAAAGATTTAAACTTAATTTTTTTTTTTTTAACAGCGGAGTTTTCGATATAATCAATCGGGTTAAGAGGGACATCGCAGACCTCCTCACAATCTGCGACCAAGAGAGGCAAATCGAGGCCGAAGAAGTTGAAGCTCTTCAACTCAATTTAATGGCCCTTCTAAAAATTTGCTACATGATAGGAGCTGGAACAGACGATGACTTGGAAGAATTAGAAAACTTGTATGAGGTCATCACTGTAGGAAGAGCTAGCATCGATGATGATGACTACGAATTCTTCATCTACTGCAGCAACATAGTTAATAGTATTGAAAGTGAAGTGAAAAACGTATCAAGTTAATAAAATATACCTATATATTATATATATTAAAATGTGAATAAAATATACCTATATATATATATTATATATATATATTAAAAATGTGAATAAAATATACCTATATTATATAGAAAAACACAAAATTGTTATTCTTTTTTATCTGTTATCAAATTCTGGTTTATTTCTCTGATTGGTAGGATCCGTTTTTGCTATGATACTGTGTGGCTAAATTTTTTTGACATTTTGGAAAATTCGCTCAGATCAGCGGAAAATGTCTGGAAACAAACTTTTTCAATTCAAAACAAATTCAAAACAAAATTATATGGTTTTGGTCGTATTGCGATGAAACAAAAAATTTGGTCGTGGCTCTCGTACTATCTGCATTAATTTTTAAAGCTTAATACAAGCTAATAACCATTATATAAATATTATCGTCAACAAAGCTTCTGATTGCAGTGCAAATGATTGCATTAATGGTTTGGAACAGGTAGAGACAGAGTACAGACATAATCTACGATCTATATGTATGTATATTATGTAGCATGAAAATAAATACCCACTAAGCCACTTCCATCCGGTTCAAACCCCAACCCAAACAACAACAACCCCACCGCGAGACAAATCTCCGGCCCGGGAAACCCCCGCCCGCAGAGACAAATCTCAGAACCAACAACAACAACCCTGCCCCCACAAAACCCCACCCCCAAAACCCCCGCCCCGAAAAACCCCACCCCACAAAAACCCCAAACAACATGCTTTTTTAAACCACTCCCAACGACAACAACAACCCCCCGCCCCGCAAAACCCGCGCCACCGTAAAACCCCACCCCCGCAAAACCCCAACCGTGCGAGACAGAGACAAAAACAATGCCAGACAAGGACACAAATTTGCCCCAAATCTATAGGAGTTCTGGACCAAAATTTGTATGGCCAAAATGGTCCAGAACTCCTGTTGTTACCCTACTCGTATAGCTATTCAATATCAAGATATCTATGTACTTCCAAGCGAAAGTTTTATTTATATAGAAGGAAATGTAAAATGCACTCCAAATACCCCAGCAAATGTAAAGTTTACCAATATCCCAATAGCCTTTTTGTTTGAGGAAATTCGGTATGAAATCAATGGAGTAGAAATTGATCGCAATAAAAATGTTGGCCTTACCTCAACAATAAAGAATAAGCTTTCTCTAAATGAATGGGAAAGTAAAATACTTCTAAATTCGGGATGGTCTCTAACCAATATAAATATTAGCTCTGATGGTGAATTTAACTTTTGTATACCATTGAAATATCTTCTCGGTTTTGCTGAAGATTATAAGAAAATAATAATAAATGCTAAGCATGAACTCGTTCTAATTCGCTCCCGAACGGATCTTAATGCAATTTATGCTAAAGATTGTGAAGCTGTTGTAAGTATTCTGAAATTGCAATGGCATATGCCACATGTTACTGCAGCTGACAAGGAGAAATTGTCATTGTTAAAAATTACTGAAAGCAATCAACCAATTGCAATGCCATTTCGAAGTTGGGACCTGTACGAATATCCATCCTTACCACAATCTTCTCGTCATACATGGGCTGTGAAAACAGTTAATCAATTGGAAAAGCCAAGATTTGTTATTATAGCTTTAAAAACCGACCGGAAAGATTCCAAAGAGAAAGACGCATCTAAATTTGATCATTGCAATCTCACAGATTTAAGAGTATACTTAAACGCTGAAAAATACCCCTATAATGATCTAAATGTGAAATATAGCACAAACCAATATGCTTTATTATATGAGATGTATTGTAAATTTCAACACTCATATTACAACCGTCGATCTGAACCGTTGCTTTCTCGAGATCAGTTTAAGAATTTAGCTCCTGTGATACAATTTTACAATGCGTCATATTGTTTTGATTTACACTCGACGAGCAATTCATGAAGGTGACGATCACCATGGAAACCATGGTAAACAAAAAGATCGTCAACCCTAAAGCAATTAAGTTTGTTGCCGCTCGAGGTAAACAAAAAACACATAAACACATGACACCACCGTAAACAACGAGCACCATGCGGCATGCACTTACCGGCTCAGCCATGTGCTAAGCCGAGGTCAAGTTTCGGTTGGCATGGTTCACACAAAATTGCAAGATGTGCAATTAAATGCAATATCGGGAAGTGAAGTCATTGCGCATTCGAACTAATAATAATTGATGATTTATGATTGGGAAAAGGGTCACTTACGACATGTGTAACAACTAGCGTAAGCATAGGAAACTTAATTTACGTAAGGAGTAGGGATAAGCAACGATGTATAAATTTAGGAAGAAATTTAGAATAAACAGAGAGTCTAGATCGAACCTTTGAAGCGTTTTCTTTCTAGAACCCTCGCAAAGAGCCAGCTTTTCAAGCGGCCAAAAAACCACTCCTAGAGCCAGCTTTTTCAAGCGGCCAAAAAAAACCTCTCCCAGAGCCAGCTTTTCAAGCGGCCAAGAACTCACCTAAAGCCAGCTTTTTCAAGCGGCCAAACCCCAGTAATCAGAGCCTAGCTTTTTCAAGCATACTTTTGCAAGGGGCGCATCCCATCATCACACTCCATTAGTTGTCATAGATTGTTCGTAGCAAAACGAGTACCTTAAAAGTGGACCTGTGGACATAAGAATAGAATTTCAAACATCTGAAAATATTCCTGAGAAGACCACTGCATACTGTTTACTTTTACATGATAGAATAGTTCAATATAATCCATTAACCAGTGAAGTTCAAAAATTGTAAAAAAAAAAAAATCATGAGTTGCTGCATCATTGATATTCAAGGACTCAAGGGGCCTGCACATACGTTCATTTTGAAAGAAATTGCAGTTATTACCGACGATAACATGTTACAACACTTTATTTTAAAACCACCATATATCTTCAATAATCTACCACCAGAATTGAAAAAACAGGCATTATGGTTGCACCAGTATCATCATGGATTTTCCTGGGATGATGGATACACTTCAATGGAGGATATTACAAGAATTTTTGTACAATTTTTCCAAAACAAAAACATTTATGTTAAAGGAGATCAAAAAATTAAATGGCTCAATCAATTGTTTAAACTAAATATAAACAATACAATTTATAATTTAGAAGATCTTGAGTGTCCAACTATTGAGCATATGAAAAAATGTTTTATTAATGTACCACGTTGTATACTTCATTCTGGCAATTATGCAAAACAAAATGTTTTTTTATGTAAAAAATTCATGGATAGATATAATAAAATACTTTATTGATATAATAATTATTACAATGAGTTGTTTTTGTATTCTTAAATTATGCAATATCCATATTATAGGTTTGATTCAATTTTCTTCTATTTACAAAAGGGATATTAGACATTTGCGATGAATCATTTTCTACAAATCTTTCTATTTCACCATTACTTGAAATTCTTTCTCCTGCTAATTCATGGAATTCATAACAAGCTATTCTTAAAGTTTTATGCTGATAATTGCTGTCATATGTGCAACGTACTGTTATCGCTTTATCATCTGCAAAATTTAATTTAAAATGTCTGTAAAAAACACGATCACTTTCTAGAATTCCTCCAATATCTCGCTCTTTATTAATCAAATCTTGCCTAAATTCCTCAATCGCTTCTTCGACGGTTACTAAATCCTGTTCTGATGATAAGACTTCTACGTCATCGTTTTCTGGATAAGAAGCAAAACCAGGAGATGGATAAGAAGTTGTTGTTGTTGTTGTTGGTGTTAATGAGTCATTAGCAACTATACTTTTCACAAATAAACGAAACGATAACAGTATCATTATTAGGTAATAATAAATTAAAGTCAATTTCATCGTTTGACTTATCATTCAATTTCACATCAATTGGAGCTGATAAACAATGTGGATATAAAAAACAGATGGCAAATAATGCAAAAAATGTCGACTTCATTTTTAGTTTTTCTAAAAGATTATAGGATGTGACGTGATCAAAGCCTATAGTTTTACTACTTGTAAGCAGTTAAATCTATAAATATTTATATTCTTTTTATTCCTTAATGTGTGTGTGTGTGTGTGCTTGGTTTAAAAGTTACATAATTTCCATTTAATTATTTATTTAGGGAGATTCACAATTTTCATCACTATTTTCAGCTTTAAATTCAACTAATTTCGCTCTATTTGTATCCTCTTCTTTTAGTTTTATTGGTTTTCGATTCCACTCTTCCTCACCTGCAAACGGACAATTGTGTGGAAAAAACCCTGTACTTGGACGCTTGGTTAAGCCATCTTGCACCCAACCTAACACAGTTATTTCTCCTCCTTTGACTTCTATCAACATGTTCAAAGGGTTTAATCCGTATCTCACCTAAAGCTGAAGGAATGTTTTGACCTCTACTCATTGTCAATACTTTACATCTTTTCCCATCTTCTGCAGTCATATAAACTTTAATTATATCACACTTAATAACAACATGCACAATTTTCATGTACATCCAACCAGACAAGCATGTGCAAAAATGAGTTTCATCCCATATAGTATCAACCCAAAACATTATACCTTTTAAGGTGTTAGAATGGGAATGAATAAAAGTCATCTGTTTGTCTGATAAAAGAACAATTCCGTCTGCCCATGAACTTGACTTACAAAATAGTATTTTGAGGCACACACTTGATAAGAGCGTGAGAATTTGTAAAAAAGCTTGCTATCAAAGGCATGGCTCGCGCCACTTTGGGGCACGAGACTAACATGCTGCTAAATTTATGATAAAATCGTTGCAAAGAAATATCAATGCCCCCCAGCAGCATATGAGGACCGTGAAATTTGGGTGTGTGGGCCGATGTTGTGGTTTAAGAATTTTAGAGAGAAAAATAATTGGAGCATTTTTTTTTTTTTTAATTGTTTGTACACTTGCGGTTTTTACACAATTTTTACGGATGCAGCTGTTGTTTACTTGAAATAAAATATTAGAGGCAATTATTATTATTTATTGCTATTTTTGGGCTATGGGAATGAAAAATTTTGTTCTTTTCTAAAAAACTACATCCGTAGTTTTGCTTCCTTAAATGAAAACCATTATGGGAATAAAAATTCCCATGGGTTTCGTGTGCAAAATTTGGGCTATAAAAGGCAAAAAATTTGAAGTGCCTGTGATTTAATTGCTGTCACAGTCAGCGTCACGGTTCGTTGTGTTTTGTTTTCGTTTGTGTAAAAGAAAATTTTTTGTAATATTAAATATGGTGTACCCGGGAATAGTGATCGAAGCGTAAGTTGTTTTTTTTTTAAAAAAAAAAAGATTTAAACTTAATTTTTTTTTTTTAACAGCGGAGTTTTCGATATAATCAATCGGGTTAAGAGGGACATCGCAGACCTCCTCACAATCTGCGACCAAGAGAGGCAAATCGAGGCCGAAGAAGTTGAAGCTCTTCAACTCAATTTAATGGCCCTTCTAAAAATTTGCTACATGATAGGAGCTGGAACAGACGATGACTTGGAAGAATTAGAAAACTTGTATGAGGTCATCACTGTAGGAAGAGCTAGCATCGATGATGATGACTACGAATTCTTCATCTACTGCAGCAACATAGTTAATAGTATTGAAAGTGAAGTGAAAAACGTATCAAGTTAATAAAATATACCTATATATTATATATATTAAAATGTGAATAAAATATACCTATATATATATATTATATATATATATTAAAAATGTGAATAAAATATACCTATATTATATAGAAAAACACAAAATTGTTATTCTTTTTTATCTGTTATCAAATTCTGGTTTATTTCTCTGATTGGTAGGATCCGTTTTTGCTATGATACTGTGTGGCTAAATTTTTTTGACATTTTGGAAAATTCGCTCAGATCAGCGGAAAATGTCTGGAAACAAACTTTTTCAATTCAAAACAAATTCAAAACAAAATTATATGGTTTTGGTCGTATTGCGATGAAACAAAAAATTTGGTCGTAGCTCTCGTACTATCTGCATTAATTTTTAAAGCTTAATACAAGCTAATAACCATTATATAAATATTATCGTCAACAAAGCTTCTGATTGCAGTGCAAATGATTGCATTAATAGTTTGGAACAGGTAGAGACAGAGTACAGACATAATCTACGATCTATATGTATGTATATTATGTAGCATGAAAATAAATACCCACTAAGCCACTTCCATCCGGTTCAAACCCCAACCCAAACAACAACAACCCCACCGCGAGACAAATCTCCGGCCCGGGAAACCCCCGCCCGCAGAGACAAATCTCAGAACCAACAACAACAACCCTGCCCCCACAAAACCCCACCCCCAAAACCCCCGCCCCGAAAAACCCCACCCCACAAAAACCCCAAACAACATGCTTTTTTAAACCACTCCCAACGACAACAACAACCCCCCGCCCCGCAAAACCCGCGCCACCGTAAAACCCCACCCCCGCAAAACCCCAACCGTGCGAGACAGAGACAAAAACAATGCCAGACAAGGACACAAATTTGCCCCAAATCTATAGGAGTTCTGGACCAAAATTTGTATGGCCAAAATGGTCCAGAACTCCTGTTGTTACCCTACTCGTATAGCTATTCAATATCAAGATATCTATGTACTTCCAAGCGAAAGTTTTATTTATATAGAAGGAAATGTAAAATGCACTCCAAATACCCCAGCAAATGTAAAGTTTACCAATATCCCAATAGCCTTTTTGTTTGAGGAAATTCGGTATGAAATCAATGGAGTAGAAATTGATCGCAATAAAAATGTTGGCCTTACCTCAACAATAAAGAATAAGCTTTCTCTAAATGAATGGGAAAGTAAAATACTTCTAAATTCGGGATGCTCTCTAACCAATATAAATATTAGCTCTGATGGTGAATTTAACTTTTGTATACCATTGAAATATCTTCTCGGTTTTGCTGAAGATTATAAGAAAATAATAATAAATGCTAAGCATGAACTCGTTCTAATTCGCTCCCGAACGGATCTTAATGCAATTTATGCTAAAGATTGTGAAGCTGTTGTAAGTATTCTGAAATTGCAATGGCATATGCCACATGTTACTGCAGCTGACAAGGAGAAATTGTCATTGTTAAAAATTACTGAAAGCAATCAACCAATTGCAATGCCATTTCGAAGTTGGGACCTGTACGAATATCCATCCTTACCACAATCTTCTCGTCATACATGGGCTGTGAAAACAGTTAATCAGTTGGAAAAGCCAAGATTTGTTATTATAGCTTTAAAAACCGACCGGAAAGATTCCAAAGAGAAAGACGCATCTAAATTTGATCATTGCAATCTCACAGATTTAAGAGTATACTTAAACGCTGAAAAATACCCCTATAATGATCTAAATGTGAAATATAGCACAAACCAATATGCTTTATTATATGAGATGTATTGTAAATTTCAACAATCATATTACAACCGTCGATCTGAACCGTTGCTTTCTCGAGATCAGTTTAAGAATTTAGCTCCTGTGATACAATTTTACAATGCGTCATATTGTTTTGATTTACACTCGACGAGCAATTCATGAAGGTGACGATCACCATGGAAACCATGGTAAACAAAAAGATCGTCAACCCTAAAGCAATTAAGTTTGTTGCCGCTCGAGGTAAACAAAAAACACATAAACACATGACACCACCGTAAACAACGAGCACCATGCGGCATGCACTTACAGGCTCAGCCATGTGCTAAGCCGAGGTCAAGTTTCGGTTGGCATGGTTCACACAAAATTGCAAGATGTGCAATTAAATGCAATATCGGGAAGTGAAGTCATTGCGCATTCGAACTAATAATAATTGATGATTTATGATTGGGAAAAGGGTCACTTACGACATGTGTAACAACTAGCGTAAGCATAGGAAACTTAATTTACGTAAGGAGTAGGGATAAGCAACGATGTATAAATTTAGGAAGAAATTTAGAATAAACAGAGAGTCTAGATCGAACCTTTGAAGCGTTTTCTTTCTAGAACCCTCGCAAAGAGCCAGCTTTTCAAGCGGCCAAAAAACCACTCCTAGAGCCAGCTTTTTCAAGCGGCCAAAAAAAACCTCTCCCAGAGCCAGCTTTTCAAGCGGCCAAGAACTCACCTAAAGCCAGCTTTTTCAAGCGGCCAAACCCCAGTAATCAGAGCCTAGCTTTTTCAAGCATACTTTTGCAAGGGGCGCATCCCATCATCACACTCCATTAGTTGTCATAGATTGTTCGCAGCAAAACGAGTACCTTAAAAGTGGACCTGTGGACATAAGAATAGAATTTCAAACATCTGAAAATATTCCTGAGAAGACCACTGCATACTGTTTACTTTTACATGATAGAATAGTTCAATATAATCCATTAACCAGTGAAGTTCAAAAATTGTAAAAAAAAAAAATCATGAGTTGCTGCATCATTGATATTCAAGGACTCAAGGGGCCTGCACATACGTTCATTTTGAAAGAAATTGCAGTTATTACCGACGATAACATGTTACAACACTTTATTTTAAAACCACCATATATCTTCAATAATCTACCACCAGAATTGAAAAAACAGGCATTATGGTTGCACCAGTATCATCATGGATTTTCCTGGGATGATGGATACACTTCAATGGAGGATATTACAAGAATTTTTGTACAATTTTTCCAAAACAAAAACATTTATGTTAAAGGAGATCAAAAAATTAAATGGCTCAATCAATTGTTTAAACTAAATATAAACAATACAATTTATAATTTAGAAGATCTTGAGTGTCCAACTATTGAGCATATGAAAAAATGTTTTATTAATGTACCACGTTGTATACTTCATTCTGGCAATTGTGCAAAACAAAATGTTTTTTTATGTAAAAAATTCATGGATAGATATAATAAAATACTTTATTGATATAATAATTACAATGAGTTGTTTTTGTAAGTTAACGACGCATATTATTAAAATCAAAACCAAGGGCAATCCGATGACCGGGTCACGGGTGCAAAATGACCACAGTCACGTTGCAGCCAAAATATGCTGTCGACAAGTCTGCGAAGAAGGTGGGAATTGCAGAATTGCAGGTCTCAGGCAGTTCAGGTAGCACAGGTGAACTTAGGAGTAAGTTAATTAGCAATTAAGAATTCACTCTGTAGATCGATGTAGTCAAGAACGGTCGGAAAAGCCAACCAAGTTAAATAAATATTTTTTTGAGTAATTAAGAAATAAAAAGTTTAACTGGCGCCCAACGTGGGGCACAGGAGTGTACTTTGTGAACTGTGATAAAAAAATACCGGTGATCCAAAAAGCCCTCAAGTAGTGCGTGTGATCGAAAAGGTTTTTCCTAAAACAGCCCTCAAGTAGTGCGAGGAACTATCACGGTTAAAAGGCGTTGTGTCTCAGCAAAGTGCACCTAAGCTCTTAAGTAGTGCGTGTCCTGTGCCCTGAACCCAAGGAAATTGGTGGAAGTGTGAAGTCCGATAGGAGAATCACATTCGTCTCTGTGGTATTGTCAGCAGGATCCCGAGTCACCACAAGGAAAAAAGGGAATCATCCACTGCAGTCCCAGTACGCATCGTCCATCAGCATGTTCATCTTATTACTGTAAGCTTTTACGATTGTTATATTTAGTATATTAGTAGACAGTGAAAAAAAGAAAATTAATTAGTTGCATTCAAGAAAAGTTTATTGCAAAATATTGTAAGTGTTATTGTGAAATATAGTGAACCATTTTTCTCGCAGAGTTCGCAAGCTACCATAAAAGTTATAAATTAGTAGAATAATCATAGAAATCAAAATACAACAATATAGAAGAAATATTAAATTAAAATTTGAATCAAAGTTTTCATTAATCGAAACCCTCGTATCGAATCTATTTAAAAGTGTTTATCTTTTTCAAAAGTACAATTCAAATAAAAGAAAAAAAATAAATAAATAAATATGGCAAATCCAAATAATTTAATTAGACCTCCTGTTTTGAATAATAATGCTCCTCAACCCGCTGCTGTACCTAACGCATCGTCCCAGACTGCTCCCCCAAATAATGCAAATAATACAATTAACGCAAGCGAATTGCAAGGAATTATTACGTCTATAGTGACCCAAGTACTAAGCTCACAGGCTAAGGATCTAGTCCGAACATATTTAAACCCAAACGCTGAGTTAACTACAGCCACAGATCAAACTATAGAGCCACAATATCGCAATAATTTATCTGATCTGGACAAAGTTCCAGATATCGTTCGTTGCCTGAGGGAATTCTCCGGCAACCCAGGCGAATTTTCTTCTTGGCGGAAGAGTGTAGAACGCGTGCTGCAAATCTATGAGCATATTAAAGGTACACCGAAATATTACGGTATCCTGAGCGTTATCAGGAACAAAATAATAGGCTACGCAGACGTAGCCCTCGAGTCATACAACACCCCGTTGGATTGGAAAGCAATCTGCCGCTGCTTAACGATCCACTACGCAGACAAACGCGATTTGGGAACCTTAGAGTACCAACTGACATCCTTAATCCAAGGTAGAGCTTCCGTACAAGAATTTTACCAGCAAATTTACTCTCACTTATCGCTAATATTGAATAAAATATCCTGCATGGAAATAGGAGTTGAAGCCATGCGACTACTGACAGAAACATACAGGGACAAAGCCCTAGATACATTTATACGTGGACTAAATGGCGATTTACCAAGACTTCTTGGTATAAAAGAGCCAGTCGATCTACCACAGGCTTTACATTTCTGTCTAAAGCTGGAAAATCAAAATTTTAGGGCCACCTATGCGAACAATTATCACGGTAACAATAAAAAAGCACAACATAATCCACCTCCGGTACCATCTAGAAGGATTCAGCAACCCCAATTTAATCAAAGGAAAACTTTTTATCCAGACCTGGCCTATTTTCCCAAACCAGGGTTTAGGAATCACCCAACAGGACAACAGGCCGTTCGACCCTTTAACCAAGCTCAACAACTACAGCAGGCACCCCCAAGGCCATACGCACCAAAGCCACAGCCAAGGCCTGAGCCGATGGAGGTAGATGAAAGCATTCAGACTAGAGCAGTCAACTACGCTAACAGACCGCAACCTATGAGATATGCGGGAAAAAGGCCACCAGCCGATAGTTCGGTTCGAAGACCGATGCACCCGCAAAAAATTCAAAGAAATTACCACATCAATACCGATATCGAAGACGATCAAGAATACAGAGAAGCTCAAATGGAAGCTGATCGCGAAAATTCCTATGATCAAACCCTAGCAGAATACAGCGACAAATACTACAGCGAGCAAGATTTAGAAGGTGTAATTAACAATCTGGCCGACATTCATTTTTTAGAATAAGGAACTCTTCGCTTCCATATTTCGAATGCAAAACAGAAAGCGGAGAGTTACTAAAAATTCTAATAGATACAGGTTCCAATAAGAATTATATTCAACCACGTTTTGTAAAAAAACCCATTCCTAATGACCAATGTTTTTCTGCCAGCTCGGTAGGAGGACAGGTTAAAATCACCCACCACACCTTTGTAAATCTCTTCAATATTAGAGATAAAAGAATCAAATTTTTCCTATTACCTTCACTGGTATCATTTCACGCGATATTGGGTAACGACAGTCTAAAGGAGCTGTCTGCCGTTATTCACACTAAACATAATTTCATGATAATTCGAAATTCAACCAAAATCCTAATAAAACAGTTCACAGCCCAATCCGTAAATTCGATAGCCATCAGAAGCAATCATATGACAAAAAGTCAACGAGATTCCATGAACAAGTTAGTTAAACAGAATCAGGAATTGTTCACCGACCCCGACGAAAAGCTCACTTACACCACAAAAGTGGTAGGAACAATCCGCACAACAACAGACAATCCGGTTTACACAAAATTCTACCCCTATCCTATGTCCCTGAAAGGCGAAAATGAAAAACAAATCAGACAACTTTTAGCCGACGGAATAATCAGACCATCCAGATCCCCTTATAATTCACCTGTATGGGTCGTCCCAAAAAAACAAGACGCGTCAGGCGAAAAGAAATTTAGAATGGTAATTGACTACAGAAAATTAAACAGCATAACAATTGCAGACAGGTATCCCATTCCCGAAATTAGTGAAGTACTAATGCAACTGGGCAAAAACAAGTTGTTCTCAGTGGTGGACCTGAAAAGCGGATTTCATCAGATCCCGCTAAAGGAAACTGACATAGAAAAGACTGCTTTCTCAGTCAATAATGGCAAATACGAATTCACCCGACTGCCATTTGGGCTCAAAAATGCTCCAGCAATTTTCCAACGAGCATTAGACGACATACTAAGGGAGCACATAGGTAGGATCTGCTTCGTCTATATTGACGACATAATTATCTTTAGTGAAAACGAAGAGCAACACGTAAAGGATATCGAAAGTATTTTTAAAACCCTCAGTGCAGCTAACATGAAAATCCAACTTGATAAATGCGAATTCTTTAAATCGAGTGTCGAATTCTTAGGATTCATAATTTCCCCTGAAGGTGTCCAAACAAACCCCGCAAAAGTAGAGACAATAGTTAATTTTCCACAACCCAAAACACTTAAAGATCTCCGATCCTTTCTAGGCCTTTCTGGCTATTATAGGCGTTTTGTTCGGGATTACGCCAAATTAGCGAAACCCCTAACAAAACTTTTGAGAGGCGAGGACGGGCGACTGCCCAAAAATTTTTCGAAAAATAAAATCATACACTTGAACGAAGAAGCCAAGGAAGCATTTTCCAAAATTAAAAGCGCATTAGTCTCGGAGGAAGTCATCTTAGCATACCCAAACTTGAACAAAGAATTCCAACTAACAACAGATGCCTCCAAATACGCAATCGGCGCAGTCCTCGAGCAGGATGGTAAACCCATTACCTTTATTTCGAGAACCCTGAGCAGAGCGGAAGAAAACTACGCGTGCAACGAGAAGGAGATGCTCGCAATAATCTGGGCATTGAATTCTCTAAGAAACTATTTGTATGGCACCTCAAGAGTTAAAATCCTTACGGATCATCAGCCGCTCACATATGCGCTAAGCCACAAAAACAATAATGCAAAAATGAAAAGGTGGAAGGCAATATTGGAGGAATACAACTACGAACTTGCCTATAAACCCGGCAGGACAAATGTAGTGGCGGATGCATTATCAAGACCCCCACAAGACAACGACGGAGTCCAAATCAATTCCATGACGAGTACGGTACATAGCGCCGAAAGTTCAGATCAAGATCTTATTCCTACAGTTCCATCTCCCATAAACTCTTTCAAAAACCAACTATGGATTCAAACAGGTAGCGAAAGCAATTACCAATTTCATATCCCTTTCCCAACGTACCACAGGCACATTGTAACTCGAACAGAATACTCCGAGGAAGATCTCATCGAAATATTCAGAAAACACCTCAATCCAGCAATAGTTAATGGAATCTTCACATCAGAACATGTCATGGGCATAATTCAGAGGATCTACCCTCTCCACTTCAGAAATTACAAAATTAGATTCACGCAAACGAAAACCCAGGACTTAACATCAGAATGGGAACAAGAGGAAAAAATCATCTCCGAACACAAGAGAGCACATCGCAACGCTAGGGAAAACAAAATGCAGCTTTTGGAAAAATTCTTCTTCCCAAAAATGACGAAAAAAATAGAGGATATTGTCAAGCAATGTAGTACGTGCAAACAGAACAAATATGATAGACATCCATCTAAGCCGGAAATAGGTGAAACACCAATACCTCAATACCCGGGGCAAATATTACATGTAGACATTTACATCGCTGAGAAAAAATTGATCCTTACGGCGGTAGATAAATTCTCTAAATACGCCCAAGCGAAGATCGTGAAATCTCGTGCGGCCGAAGACCTCAGAGAACCACTTAGACAACTCCTTTTTATTTTCGGAGTACCAGAAACACTAGTTATAGACAACGAAAAATCATTAGAGGCCAGTTCCATTATGTTTATGGTACAAGACCAGCTAGGCATCAAAGTCTTTCAAACACCCCCTTACTTCAGTGGTCCCAACGGACAGGTGGAACGATTTCATTCTACTTTGACAGAGATTATGCGGTGCTTAAGGGTAGAAAATCCACTAAGATCCTTTGACGAACTGATCGATCGCACAATATACGAGTATAACTGCTCAATACACTCCACGACAAACAAAAAACCTATCGAAGTATTCTTCGGAAGGAAAGTGCGAATAGATCCAGCAACGTACGAAAAAGCCAGACAAGATAATGTACAGAGATTAATAGATAAGCAGGAACGCGATCTCAAGACGCATAACAAAAACAGACAACCATTTAAAACCTACAAGCCAGGAGACATAGTCTATGTCAAAATTAATAAACGCCTTGGAACAAAGCTCACTGCCCGATACAAAAGGGAAGTCGTAAAAGAAAACAAGAACAGTACGATAATCACCGAATCGGATAGGACAGTTCATAAGAGCTTCATAAAAAGTTAGTATTCTTCTCTTCTAGGACAATTCTCTCAGGATGTGGAGCCGAGACGCAGATATTAGACTACTCTAACTCGCAGTTAGTAGCCATAGACGCAGGCAAGGCACGAATACAAACGGGAGTATTTAGACTCATCCATGTAATAGAACTGGAAGCATACGAGAGAAAACTAGGTGAATTAAAGGAAATAATTGATTCAAAGATACACAGATCCCATCCTCTTTATCCTTTCCTAATTAACGAAGTAATCCACATTGAAACACATTTAAATAGATTAAAACCAAAAATGAAAACTAAACGATCATTAGATTTCATAGGGAAAGCTTGGAAATGGATAGCTGGAACTCCCGATCACGAAGATTTCGAAATCCTAACGAATAAAATTAATAATGTATTGGAAAACAATAATAGACAGGTCGTTCTTAATAAAAATACAATAGAAAGAATAAATGAAGTTTCGAATATTACAAATAAAATTGTTAACATGTTAAAAGACAGCAATACTCTTAAAGACGAATTCGCTCTAAGTGTGAAATTCCAGTTAGAAATAATAAAAGAAGAAATCACTAATACAGAATACGCAATCCATTGGGCTAAAGCAGGAATTATAAATTCATTTTTATTAAGCGAAAAAGAAATTAACCTATTAAAAGAATCCTTTGAAAATAATAGCATTCCATACATTAATATAGAGGAAGCAGCAGAGATAGCTAAGATAAAAATAGCCTCAAGTAACTCTTCAATTGTTTACATTATAACCGTTCCAATAACAGAATTAATAGAATGTAAGGTACTTCTTGTTAAACCCACTAAAATAAAAAATATAATAAATAAATTTGATTATGAGAATGTTTTAGATTGCGAAAAGGAACTTTATGGTATGAGAAATAAGTGTAGTAATTACAATAGCGTAAGTATCTGTAATAGGAAGGATTTAGTACAACTAAGTAACGAAGATTGTCTGCCAAAACTCTTGAGAAGCCAACAGTCAGCGTGCGTCAAGACAACAGGATTGCACATCCCAACCATAGAAGAAATAGAACCCGGAGTTCTGTTACTGAATCAAATCAACGGAACCATTCAAGTCGATGGAGTACCTACAAAGTTATCAGGGACATTTGTCGTCCACTTTTCAAACAGCACCGTCACGATCGGCACCAGGAATTTCACGTCCAGGGAAGAGTCAACATACAAACCTGTACCAGCCATCCTACAGCAGAACCCTATCCCTTCCACTTACGAAGAAATCCTTACGTTAGAAATGATGAAGGAACTGCACGTAAATAACACCAAGGAAATCCAGACGTTGTGGAGACAGAACAAACTAGGCTTCGCCACCCACATCAGCATATCGGCCATAGTTACCATAGCATTACTCGCGATCCTGATACGAGTTCGCTGTGTGGTAAAAACAAGAGGTGCAACAACACCGATCTCCATCCAGATGCCAACAGCCCTTGGGAAGGAAACACAATCAGAGGAGACCAAGTTTCCGGAACCACCGAAGGTTACCAGCATCAACAGTATCCCTTACTTCTAGGATTCAACGAGGACGTTGAAAGCTTAAGAGGGGAGGAGTTAACGACGCATATTATTAAAATCAAAACCAAGGGCAATCCGATGACCGGGTCACGGGTGCAAAATGACCACAGTCACGTTGCAGCCAAAATATGCTGTCGACAAGTCTGCGAAGAAGGTGGGAATTGCAGAATTGCAGGTCTCAGGCAGTTCAGGTAGCACAGGTGAACTTAGGAGTAAGTTAATTAGCAATTAAGAATTCACTCTGTAGATCGATGTAGTCAAGAACGGTCGGAAAAGCCAACCAAGTTAAATAAATATTTTTTTGAGTAATTAAGAAATAAAAAGTTTAACTTGTATTCTTAAATTATGCAATATCCATATTATAGGTTTGATTCAATTTTCTTCTATTTACAAAAGGGATATTAGACATTTGCGATGAATCATTTTCTACAAATCTTTCTATTTCACCATTACTTGAAATTCTTTCTCCTGCTAATTCATGGAATTCATAACAAGCTATTCTTAAAGTTTTATGCTGATAATTGCTGTCATATGTGCAACGTACTGTTATCGCTTTATCATCTGCAAAATTTAATTTAAAATGTCTGTAAAAAACACGATCACTTTCTAGAATTCCTCCAATATCTCGCTCTTTATTAATCAAATCTTGCCTAAATTCCTCAATCGCTTCTTCGACGGTTACTAAATCCTGTTCTGATGATAAGACTTCTACGTCATCGTTTTCTGGATAAGAAGCAAAACCAGGAGATGGATAAGAAGTTGTTGTTGTTGGTGTTAATGAGTCATTAGCAACTATACTTTTCACAAATAAACGAAACGATAGAGAAATTCTAACAGTATCATTATTAGGTAATAATAAATTAAAGTCAATTTCATCGTTTGACTTATCATTCAATTTCACATCAATTGGAGCTGATAAACAATGTGGATATAAAAAACAGATGGCAAATAATACAAAAAATGTCGACTTCATTTTTAGTTTTTCTAAAAGATTATAGGATGTGACGTGATCAAAGCCTATAGTTTTACTACTTGTAAGCAGTTAAATCTATAAATATTTATATTCTTTTTATTCCTTAATGTGTGTGTGTGTGTGTGCTTGGTTTAAAAGTTACATAATTTCCATTTAATTATTTATTTAGGGAGATTCACAATTTTCGTCACTATTTTCAGCTTTAAATTCAACTAATTTCGCTCTATTTGTATCCTCTTCTTTTAGTTTTATTGGTTTTCGATTCCACTCTTCCTCACCTGCAAACGGACAATTGTGTGGAAAAAACCCTGTACTTGGACGCTTGGTTAACCCATATTGCACCCAACCTAACACAGTTATTTCTCCTCCTTTGACTTCTATCTTAACATGTTCAAAGGGTTTAATCCGTATCTCACCTAAAGCTGAAGGAATGTTTTGACCTCTACTCATTGTCAATACTTTACATCTTTTCCCATCTTCTGCTGTCATATAAACTTTAATTATATCACACTTAATAACAACATGCACAATTTTAATGTACATCCAACCAGACAAGCATGTGCAAAAATGAGTTTCATCCCATATAGTATCAACCCAAAACATTATACCTTTTAAGTTGCTAGAACGGGAATGAATAAAAGTCATCTGTTCGTCTGATAATAACAAATCCGTCTGCCCATGAACTTAACTTACAAATAGTATTTTGGGGCACACACTTCATAAGGGTGTGGGAATTTGTAAAAGCTTGCTATCAATGGCATGGCTCGAGCTGCCTTGGGACACGAGACTAACATGCTGCTAAAATTTATGATAAAATCGTTGGAAAGAAATTTCAATGCCCCCCAGCTGCATATTAAGGGCATGAAATTTTGGTGTGTGGGCTCTTGTTGTGGTTTAAGACTTTAGAGTAAAATAATTGGAGCGTTTTTTTTTTTTTTTTAATTGTTTGTACACTTGCGGTCTACGCAATTTTTTCGGATGCAGCTGTTGTTTACTTGAAATAAAATTCTAGAGGTAATTTTTATTTATTGCTATTTTTGGGGTATGGGAATTAAAAAATTGTTCTTTTTCCAAAAAATCACATCCGTAGTTTTGCTTCCTTCTTAAATGAAAACCATTATGGGAATAAAAATTCCCATGGTGTCGGGGGCAAAATTTGGGCTGTAAAAGCCAAATTTGAAGTGCCTGTGAGTTAATTGCAGTCAAAGTGATCGACCAAGCTGAGTTCGTTGAGTATATTTAAAGTAAAGTGCAATATAAATATAAATATAAAAATGGTATACCCGGGAATAGTAATTGAAGAGTAAGTTGTTTTTTTTTTTTTTTTAATTTTAAATAAATTTTTTTTTTTTTTAATTCTTTCTAGTGAAGTATTTGGGCTGATCGGAAGGTTGAAGAAGGAATTGGCAGACCTCATCGTCCTGTGCGACGATGAGAAAGAAATTACTGTTGAAGATGTGGAGGCACTTCAATTAAACTTAATGTCATTCCTCAAGATCTACTACGTCATTGGAGCAGGGGAGGATGAAGATCTTGAGGAATTGGAGAATTTATATTCTGTGATCACCGAAGGTCGTGTGGACATAGATGATGTCGATCATCAATTCTTTCTTTACTGCACAAACGTAATTAATAACATAGAAATAGAGCTGAGAAATGTTTAAAACCAAAAGAAAAAAGAAAAAATTTTATATATTATTATACAAAAAAAAAATTTTTATTTTTTTGAGGCTTTCACTTGTTTGTTCGTTTTCGTTTCTTTGGGCTTTCTTGTTCATTCTTCTTCTCGTTTTTGTGAGTTTTCTCTCATTTTTCTTTTTATTGTTTTTCAGGATTTTTAAGGAAATGAAAAAAAAAAAATGTTATTGCATAAAAATTTCTATTGCCATCCATCAAACACCAAACACAAATCTAAACCGTTCTTCTTCTTTTATACCCAGGAGTTCTGGATCAAAATTTGTAGTATAAAGAAAAGTGAAATCAAATATGTATATAGAAAACGTTTTTCCCTGCATAAAATCTCAAAACTTCTATTTTATCATAATTATGAAGTACAAATTACAAATATTAAGTCACAGTCATGAAATTCTTCTGAAAATAAAAAGTATTAAGTCCATGTGTTCTGTAAAAGATTCAGTCTTCAAAAACTTTGATAAGTGTAAACACCACCCATTATCATTATTCTTAATATAAATAAGTATTATCTAGATCAAGTTTAAACTATTAAATAGTACAGGCTAGAAAACAAGTGTGACAAATTGTTATTTCTGCATGTTTTATAGGCTGAACAATGAAATTATTGTATTTTACGCTCTCCTGTAAAATTTACATTTTGTGACTTAATACCCTTCTGCTCTGAGGTACGGATATAGAAAACAAACAATGTTCTTCTTTTTCTCGTTTTCTGTACGATAATTTTCTTGGGTTTTTCTGATCATTTTCTTGTTCGTTCGTTCGTTCTTCTCGTAAGCTATACCGGTTCTGTAACATTTTTACGTGTATTTTTAAATTGGTGGTCAAAATTCACATAAAGTGGTATCAAAAGCTCGTCAGCTACGAGTAGGAGCAGTTTCAAGGTTGATGACGTCATGGAAGCTCTCTTGTGTCAAGGGTGCCCGGTGTGGGATGGGTTCTGGGAAACAACATGCTTTTTTAAACCACTCCCAATAACAACAGCAACGGCCGCTCCTGCCCCCGCGCGACAGAGACAGACACACTGCCAGACAAGGAAAGAGACAACCAAAATTTACCCCAAATCTATATGAGTTCTGGATCAAAATTTGTATAGACAAAATGATCCAGAACTCCTATTGTTACCCTACTTATGAATACGGTAAGTAAAATTTGTTTGTAAAAAATATTTATTTAGATATTTATTCCTTTTTTCTTTTATTAGGAGAAACGTACAATGAGGGAGCACGCCACAGTCGAGGACATCGAAGCTGTGTTTGAGGTGTCATTGGACTCCTGTGATGTGGACGATGTGGCCAAAACAGTGAGAGGGGGAGCTGGTTTTGACCAGAAACTGTTTATAATATTAAGGAATCAATTAATAGCCAAAGAATTGTACAGTATTTTTAAGAAGATAGATGAGGTTAATTTAGATTTAGAATAGCTATAAGCATTTTTATAATTTACGGAAATAAGAAATAAAAATATAAAAACAAACAAATTTAACTTTGTTTTTATTTATGATTCATTTCACAACACTTTTTATATCCCACCATGTAAAAAATTTTCGATGAGAGTAACACCGAACAATATTCTCACCTGACATGGTGGGATATAAAACGTGCTACCTGGCAAACCAATTTTTATACCAACTTGAAATTTAAATATGTGGTTAAGAACATTATTACACATTACATAAAGAAAAATCAATTAAAAAAAAAATATGGATTTTGAAATATTCAAAAATAACGGTCAATAATTTATCCCTGTCGGCCATTTTGAGCAAAATTTATTTCGGTTTATTTTTTTCTGAAACTCAAAAGTGCTATCTATAAAAGGAGATATAAATTGTTAAAATATAACTATGTTTGCAAGAGTAGTGATTTTTTGAAATATGAAAATTTGTCAAAATTGTAATTTTTCGAGTCCCGTTATAAACTAAACGGAATTTTTTTTGAAAACCACCAATTCTATTTCATACTACCTACGATTATCTTATAAAAAAAAAAATTATAAAATAATCGAAACACATAAAGTCAAAAAAATTTTCCAATATTGGTAGAATGTTCTTGGAATGATTTGAAAAAAAAATTTTTTTTTTTTCAAAATTTGTAAAAAAATTGTCAGGCAAATTAACACAGGTTTTCTTTTAGATTCTATAATTCTAAGGTCTATAGAATATTTAAAAAATATAAGCAACTTGTTCCCAGCTACGCCTTTTATCGAAAAAAGGATTTGAATATTTTAAGTTTAAAATTCTAAAATTTTCAAAAAATCTATAATTTTCTCAAAAAAGCGTTAGGTATATGCATGTGAATATATTACTTTCTTAATCTGTGGGGTCTTCTAAAAATTTTAAGACCAAAATTATTGTGATGTGATCAATACAACCCAAGATAAAAGGGTTTTTGTGACCCTTTTACTTCGCCGAAAAACATTTTTGAAACGAAAAAAACGAAAAACTACTTAGCTTCAAAAATTCATAACTCAAAAAGTATTAGACAAAAAAAAAAAAACAATCATATGGGTAATTAGCACAGTATAAAGAATCAATAAAAAAAATCATTGAATTCTGAGAACATGGGTGTCATTTCGTCTTTTTTTTGGATGAATTGACATGGAATGACCCTGCTGCGGTTTTCGAAAAAAAATTTTGTGAGATACCTTTTTTCACAAATATGAAATTATGCATTGAGGTTTTTTAATCTATAATGGGTAATGTTCACATATAGCATTTGTTTTAATCTCCTAAAATTTTAAACCGTACCGATAACTTTTCGAGTTTTTCTTTGCGGGAGCTATTATGGTTTCGTAAAATGTGTGGTTTGCTGTGAAATATTGATAAATAAGTTTATCACACCAAAAATTTTGGTATAAAAGACAGTGCAATATCATTTATTAATTTAGTACTAGTCATTTACTACATTGCAATTGTAGTTGATATTAGTGCCAGTGCTGCAGTGTTACAATGGAAGCAATCAAAAACCAAATTGTTGATATTTTTAATGCGCCGCGGCGACCTCCACAGGGTGTCGACTGCCACACAATAGATGACGAATTGAAGGAGCTGATCGTCTGCAGCGATGTGCTGCTATATGTGGCATACAAGTTGTTTCAAGAGTTTGAGTATACGACTCTAACAACTCTGGACGATGAAACGGATATAGAAATAGTGGATACGGTATAAGTAATCAACAAATAAAATACTAATAAAAATCTTTATTGTAATTTTCTTTTTTCCATTTCAAAGTTTCATTTATTCAAATGGTTATTGTGCGATGATAATTATGTTACAGGAGGTTTAATATTATCGTAAGTTTTTTAGAAAAAAATTTTTTTTTAAATAATTATTTAATTTTTTATTTTCAGACATCAATATAGTAATCGTTGAAAATTATTATATAAATATTGTTATTGTAATCAATTAATAATTAATTAATCAAAAATATATTATAGAATTTAAAAAAAAAAAACAAAAAAATACTAAAAAAAAATTTATGAAACAATTATTACTTATAAACAAGTTTTTTTATTTTATCTCCCATTCATTTCTTTTTCAGATTTTCTTTATAGAATTAAAAAAATAAAAAAATTATTACAATACTCATAAACACTTTTTATTTTCTCCCCTTCATCCTTTTTTCAGATATATTTGGTTTCAATTTCAATATAATATTTTTTTTTCAAATTTAAAATCAAACTTGTTCGCTGAATGGCAAGAATGCTGTGTACATTCCGGCTGATATCTTTTATATTTTTTCTGTCCTAAGTATGTTCAGGTTTTAAATCAAATAGGTATTACTATTTGTTTGTGAGGAAATTGAGGTTTCCAAAATTCTTAAAAATAGCTATGATTTTTTGTATATGAGCTGAAATATACAATTAATTTGAATAAACACCTATTATTTCCTAATTCTTACCTTTTTTCAGATAAATTTTTGAATAATTTCAAGATCAAGGCTACTATTTTTTCTGAAGATAACATTCAAAATATTTTGCTTATCATTCCTTCGGCGGTGCACGTTTATCGCTTTTTTAGTTTTGGCATTTTCATACAAATTAATTTTTATCTGACCACTCGTTTTGTTTACATTTTTTTTTTTTCACAACTTCAGAAAATTTTTATCTGACCCGGCGCGGCAGCTCATTCATTTAATATGTTTACCGACATGTGCATAAAATCCACTTGAGTTCTTGCAATAATTTCAAATCACCTGCTTCAAAAGTTTCTTCTTGAAGGAGTTGGTTGTGGTATTTTTTTTAACAAGAATATTTTAAAAAGTATAAAGAAGCTCTTTACTGATGTTTCTGCAAAGTAAGTATGGGAAATTTAGAAATTGTTATTTAACAAGTAAAAAAAATTTTGTGATCGGAAGGGAGAATAATTTAGTAATCATAAATATTACTTTTGTTTATAGACAATTCGGTAATGAATTCAACCAATGTTAACGATGGTCTCTTTGCTCTGGATGAGCTTAATACATGCAACTATAAACCGCTTTTGCAGGCTAAAGAAATGGACCCTCTACAGCATTATCTAATTCTGGGATGTGCAAAAGTTCCAACCAGATATGGTGATCGAATTGTGTTGGAGCTCCAAAATCATCAAATGTTTTTACCAGAGCAATATAGTCGTCTAACCCCAAAAACGATTGAGATGATCAATGCTGGTGGATATTTTGTAAAATATCAGGCTACCTATGTGAATTCCTACAATTTGCAGGTTTCCAAATCTATTCCAATTCCCAATTTTTTTACAAATTTATAAATTAAGCAAATTGCTATATATAACACTATAATTGCAAATATATGTATGTATAAAAAAAAGTTTAATCAAAATATAGAATGCAAATATAAAATTTATTTCAATAAACATCTTTTATTTCCTAATCCTAACCTTTTTTTTCAGATAAATTTCGTTTCAATTTAAAAATACAATTCTTTAATTTTGTATTGCAATTTGCATCAAGGCTACTATTTTTTCTGAAGATAACATTCAAAATATTTTGCTTATCATTCCTTCAGCGGAGCACGGTTTATCTCTTCTTCAGTTTTGGGATTTTCATACAAATTTTATCTGACCACTCGTTTTGTTTACATTTTTTTTTTTTTCACAACTTCAGAAAATTTCATCTGACCCGGCGCGGCAGCTAATTCATTTAATTTGTTTACCATTTTTTTGTTTTGCAATTTCGCTAAATTTTTATCTAACGCAGCAGCGCATTCATTTGATTACAATTTTTTTCTATCTCATTCGAATTATATTTGTTTACAGTTTTTTTGTACCTCAATCTCATTGGAATTTTATCTCATTTGTTTAAAGTTTTTTTCTATCTCAATCTCATTCGAATTTTATCGCATTTATTTACAATTTTTTTCAATCTCATTCGAATTTTATCTACAGCGGCTCAGACTTTACCGCTCACATACATTACACCTGAGCCGCTTTCAATTTATCGCTGCAAATTTCATGAGCCGCTTAGCCGCTAGCCGCTTTATCCAGAATTCTAATTTCCATACTACTAATAACCCATTCCTGAGGTCGGTTCAATTAATTCCTTTAAATAAAATTATACTTGGGATTTGGGATTTTGAGTAAATATAAATATTTTCAAATTTTAATCCGTTGGGATGTTCATAGTTCCAGGAGCCCGATCATAAAGTTTATTTTACCACAATACGACGACGATTTCTCGTATACTGTCGTATAGTAGACCATGTTTCTTTATTAAACTATTATTTTCTAATTCAATATTTGCTATTGGTAGTTCTATCTTTTGTTTAATGAATTTCATGATGGTCAAACTGATATATATTATCTGTAAAAAAAACCAGTTGACTGTTAGTTTCAAATTAAACAACGTATAGAATAGAAGGTTTGTTGTTATAACTGAATGACTTACACTTTAACGCACCTTTTATTATACTAATTTCCAGTTTGATTAATTTTTGCTGTAGTTGTATTCCAAATGCTGGAATATAACAAATACCGAAAGTATAAAAAACGTTGCGGAAATGGTTTAATGAATTCAGTTATTAATAAACTTCCATTTGAACTACATCTACCCGGATATCAATATTGTGGACCCGGAACAAAACTTCAAGAGAGATTATCGCGCGGTGATCCAGGCATCAATCCACTTGACGCAGCATTCAATCAGCACGATATTGCGTATTCTAAATTCAGAACAGTAAATGATCTCCATTTAGCTGATAAAATATTACCGAACAAAGCTTGGATTCGAGTCACAGCACCTGACGCATCTTTAAGTGAACGAATTAAATCTTCATTGGTGACAAACGCTATGAAAGCCAAGATTAAGTTTGGTAGGGGGTTGAAAAGGCGGAATTCATCTAAGAAAAGAAATAAGAAGAAGAAGATGATATGCCTTCGGAAAGGTATTCAAGAGGCCAGAAATAATATATTAACTAAAAAACCACAATCTATGCAGGATGCTATTAAATTAGATGTTGATTCATCAAAGCGCCCTTTCAAAGGTTATAGGAGGAGTGATATTAGGAAGCCGCGGATTATTCCAATACCTAAAACTGGTGGCGTTTTACCATTAATACCTATATTTGCGGGCCTATCTGCTTTGGGTGTGTTAACAGGTGGTATAGCCGGGGTTACTAAAGCAGTTAATGATGAAAATAACGCTAGAAAAGAGTGGCAAGAAAGTAAAAGACACAATTCTACAATGGAGGCGATATCAATGGGTAAAAAAGGTGGTGGGTTATTTCTGAAACCGTATAGAAAAGGCTTTGGTCTGTATTTAAATCCACCACCAAAAAACTATTAAAAATGCTACCCCAAAGACCATTAACTGATGCTGACCTGGTAAAATTTGCAAAACATTTGCCAAATTTTTGTGGAGTCCTTATGCGCGATGATCTCCCCAAAAAACCGAGAAACCAAGAGTGTGGAATCACACAAAGGACCAGGAACACATTGGGTAGCATATTGTAAGATATCAGATAAAGTTGAGTACTTTGATAGTTTTGGAAATTTACAACCACCAAAAGAAGTTATTAAATACTTAGACAATAATATAATATACTATATAATTATACTAAATATCAGAATTACGATTCAATAAATTGCGGCCATTTATTTTTAGAATTTTTGTATAATTACAAAATGATTTTAAATATACATGTTAAATAAGAAATGTTGTTATTTCATTTTGAGCAGTCATGTCATTAACATTAACTCTTAGCGGAAATTCATCACAATTCACAGCTGATTACTTTCATGCGCTAGATCTAAAAAGTGATTATATATGCGGATTAATTGACTTCCAAACATACAATTCAATTCCAAATATTGATAAGAAGAATAATTTATTTCATATTGAAAAACAACTATAAAAATTCCTGAAGGTTCTTATGAAATTAATTAAAGAATTAAATAGAATACACAGTAAGGAAACAGTTTTTATTAGAGCAAATAATAATACTCTGAAAAGTGAAGTGAAAAGTACAGCTAAAATGTTCTTCAATTAAGAGAATTCTGTTGGTTCTCTGTTGGGGTTCAGTAAGAAGACTCTTGAACCTAATATTTTATGCGAATCGGATTTACCCGTAAATATAATAAGAGTGAATGTAATTCGAATAGAGTGTAATATTATATCGGGCTCATATCTAAATAACAATCAGGTGCATACGGTACACGAATTTTCACCAAAAGTTGATCCGGGTTATAAAATAATTGAAGTTCCCAAGAACGTTATTGTGAAATGCAAGTGTAAAATGCAAGCATGAGAAATGCTAAAAACATAAATTGAAATAAATATAAATGCCCAATAAATTACGAAAATACATGACCAGCTCAAATAGCATGTGGAAACAAGCATCGAGCAACCCGATCAGGGCAAACACCAAAAACTGACCTACGACTACGATGCATGCAGCCACGGCTAATAAGCAATTGCAAACAGATGCGCTGACCGATCGGCTCAAGTGCATGAATTCTTGTGTGTCAGCACTTGACCGAACGGGGAAGTTATGAGCGCGTAGTAATTAATGCGATCATCGATGATTGCCTAAAATTTATACGGGTCAACATGTGAACGCACTTGAAGCACTTTCGAAATACTCAAAAGAAATGCGATCAATACAGTGATTGCAGAAAATGCGTGATTGGGTCATAGTTAAGAACTAGGTAGATTACGAGTAGAAATTAGGAATGTATTGGTAGGGGAATTAGTATAAATAGTCTAAGGGATCCTGAATAAACAGAGAGTAACAAACTAGAAGTCTTTTAGTCATTAGCTATAGCTGTTCAGCTGCTCCTCCTCACAAAAACCCCTAGTACTCTTTTGGAGCTACAGCTTTCAAAGCTGCTCTACCCAGGAGCTCTAAGCCTTTTCGGCTGCTCTTCACCCTGCCTTTGATTCCATGAAATTAAAGTTACTACATTATTTACTTGCTTGTGAATACTCAAAGAATTGACTCAATTACGCTTAGATTAATAGATCAGAACAGTGATTTAATCAACTTTAGAGGTGAAGCCGTAACTATAAGATTACATTTAAAACCTCAAAATGCTAATTTACAATAAATCAAATAAAAACAATTACAAAAGTGCATCATCAAGTAGTCATTCTCCAATTGTTCAACAGTGTAGATCGTTAACAACAGCAAACGAGACGTTTTTAAGATCTTTAGGACTTAAATTAAAAACAGGAAAAAATTGAAATGGGTGAAACTCTAGACATTTTACAAGGAATTACGTATGATAATTCCATAACGAAAGTTGAATATCATAGTTATTCACCGTTTCAATCATCTTATAAAAACAGTGACGAGATTCGCATATCACTACAACATCAAGATTTATATATTTTACCATGTGATAGGTTTATTTACATTGAAGGAGCTCTAACGAAAACAGATGGAACCACTTCAGCAACAGCAAAACTTTCTAATAATTGCATAGCATATATTTTTGATGAAATCCGCTATGAATTGAACGGTGTGGAAATCGATAGGACGAGAAGAGTAGTATGTCCTCTTTTAAATTCAAGTTGGTCAAAAAATCAGGTGATATCACTAAACAAAGGATTTTTTAATTTTTGCGTTCCCCTAAAAATGCTGTTAGGTTTTGCAGAAGATTATAAAAAAACTATTGTGAATTCAAAACATGAATTAGTTTTAATTCGTAGTAGAAGTGATGAGAATGCTTTCATTCCAAAAACTGATGATGTGAAAATTGACATATTTAAACTTCAATGCAGTGTACCTCATATAACTGTATCTGATCGAGGAAAATTAACGTTATTAAAAGTAATTAATGCTGGTCGTCGGATTCCAATAAGTTTGCGGAGTTGGGATATCTATGAATATCCTGGCTTACCGTTAGCTACAGAACATACATGGTCTGTGAAGACATCTTCACAACTAGAAAAACCACGGTTTTTTATATTCACTAAATAAATTCGATAAATCTGAAGACGCGAGTAAATTTGATCATTGTGACATATCGGATGTGAAAGTACTTCTCAATTCTGAATCCATACGAAGACATGAATATAAAATTCGATCGTGATCGATATGCTATTTTGTATGATATGTATGTAAAATTCCAGCATTCATACTATTCTCGAGAAAATCAACCCCTACTATCCAGAGCAAAATATAAAGACGAAGCTCCAATTATAGTTATTGATTGCTCTCATCAAAATGAATCGATAAAAACCGGTCCAGTGGATATTCGAATTCAGTTGAAAAGCTCTCAGGCAATTCCAGATCAAACATCAGCTTTTTGCTTATTACTTCACGATCGAATAGTTGAATACAACCCTTTGACCAGTGAAGTTCAATAAGTATTGTAAAGAAAATATGTCTGCCATTATTATTGATGTTCAGGGATTTAAAGACAAAAACAACAAGTTCATTGCAAAAGAAGTGGCTATTTTAACAAATGACAACCAAATTCAACACTTTGTATTCCAATCACCATACAAACTTCAAGGTTTACACACAGCAAAACAAAAAGAAGCTAAATGGATGCACAAAAATCATAATGGATTTTCTTGGAGCGATGGTTTCCCCCCAAATCATCTGTTAAAATCGTTGATAAGTCCGCTGTTAAAAAATAAGACAATATATGTTAAAGGTTGCGAAAAACAAATATGGATAAAAGAAATGTTTGGTGACGATTTAATTATTTATAATATGGAGGAAGATCTACAATGCCCAAAGCTTTGGTTTTTAAAATGTGAGTATCCGAATGCCACCCATTGTTTAATTCACAAAGGTGTTTGTGCCTTAGAAAATGTTTTTGTTTTGGAAAAATTCTTGCAAAATAAAATTTATAATTAATCATAAACAATATTTTTATTTTTTATTATTTTTTTTGAGCTTCTATGACGTCATCGCTCTTGAAACTGCTTCAACTCGTAAGTCGAGCTTTTGATACCATTTTATGTGAATTTTGATCCCCCCTTTAAAAAATACACGTAAAAATGGTTCAGAAACGGCATAGCTTATTTACAAGATTGAGTCATTTCATCAGAGAAGAATAAGAACACAATTTATTACAATCGAGCTGCAAAGAAGTTAAAACAACATAGAGTCATTTCATCAGAGTAGAATAAAAAGACAATTACAATCGAGCTGCAAACCCAATAAACATTTGGACGGCAGAATTGTAGCAAAAATGATGTCATTCATAGAATTTTCGAAATGTGGTCTCGTGTAAGTCTGAATTGAGACATATTGGTTATCATTTAGACGTTAGCTTGTCGACAATCATCCACTTGAAACCCGTCTTACAACCAGAAGATTTCATTACAATATTTGAATAAAATTGACGTCTCAGTCTGATATTAGTCTAATAGTAATCAGATGGGCAGCAAAAAGATGACTTGAAGGAAATTTATTGTTAGTGAAATTGACGCAAAATATTATGTCATTTTGACTAACCTATAGTACCGCCTATATGACTTCAATTTCATTGCACAACACTGACGTTAAATAGATGTTCAATATATGGTTATTTTGTTATATTTTGGGTATCGAACGGCTGGTCAGATATACAAATTTGATGAATATTTGACGTCTTAAAATATACATAAAAAGACGACTTGAACAACAGAAAACGAAATTAAAACCGTAACTGTCGATGTTTCGTCAGGCTACGACGAAAAATTATTTGCACGTGTTTTCATATGCAGTAAATGACGGCAAATTTGATGAAAATTAGACGTCTACACACCAAAGTCTTTTTTTGTCTTACATAGACGTTCTATAGAACCCAGAAGTCAGAAATTGTTTATTTTGAAAGTAAAACAACATACTTAAAAAGATCATTTTTTTATTATAATATGTTTTTTTTATAAAGGCGTTTTATCGGCAATAATATTTCCGCATAAATTCTTTTTTTTTTGCGGAAATGTACCTCCCGGTCACATACGCCGTCAGAGCTACCGCCAAAATCCTCGATATCGAAGAGGATGTCGAGTACGGCCTCTATGTCCTCGACGGTTGTCGTTGACTTCGGTGTATCCTGCAAATAAAAAAGAAGAAATATTTTTATATTTATGAATATATCAAATTATACCTATACTTACCATGAAATTGTCCAGTGTCCACACAAATCAAATACTTGAAAATCAAAAATTGAATGCACTTTATAGCATAAAACCTTTGAATGAAAAATCAACTGTTTGCTACTCCATTTTATACTTCTCAAATAATCATAAATTTTCTTATCTTTTTTTAATTGCAAGAAGTATTTCTCTCGTTAGTTGTATGCACCATAAAATCCAGGGGTCAAGAATGCTAACTCCAGCAGTGATAATACTCACGCATAAAATGTGAAAACAAGTTTTAAGACAGTAAATTTCTTAAATTTCAATCAGCTTAAGGTATGGAGTAGCTCTAAAGCTACTAATGCGTGGTAAACTGACTCTGTTTATTCAAAATTGAAATCTTATTTATACAAATTTTACCCTTAATACTAATACAAATTCTACGTATAACCTACTTGGTTTTAGCTATGACCCAACCACTACACATTCGTGACCAACTCAGCATTTTGCTGCATTGCCTAATTATTTTCCAAAAATGTGGTTCAAGTTCTGCCCTTGTTCTTTTCCCATGTCCACATTTCGACCTGTATTCGCTGACATGGATTTATTGGTCAACACGTTAATTATATTAGCACGGTTCTCACCATGCGTAAATCACTTCCCGAGTCAAGTGCTGACACACTTGACAAGAATTTTTAATTGAAAGATCAGCACAACGATATTTTACAGGTTTTGTTTAGCACAAAATCGTGTCAAATAAATTAAACTGCTCATCTTGCAAATTGGCTTTGGTGAAATCAGACGAAAATTTGTTACTTCCTTCAGAAACTTTACTTTTCAATAAAAATTACTTAAACACGTTAGATACTATTTATTTGCAAGCACCAAATGAAATATGTGAATTACATATTAAAATTTATAAAATCTCTTTCAATAAATTTTTACACAATATTTTTTTATAAAAGAAATCAAAAACCAGATTTTAGAATTTTGCATTCAAGAAACAGAAAAGAAATATCGTTCCTGGTTTGCAGATGGACCTTGTTACGAACATCGAAAAATTGTTTTGGATTTCTTGGTTTTAGTATTACTGCGAAAAAATTGTGCTTAGAAATTGAAGCAACCAACTAATATTATTTCTCCTGGAAGACTTCAAAATCTAAAACAATAATCTTTACGCGTGTACTAGCAGATTGTAGTGAAGCATATTCCCACTTGGCTCATGTGTAATGTTTTGTTTAAGCATATTTCCCTCACGTGCCAAATGCATGTGATAAACTTCCATTTTCGACCATTATTCTATTTTTGCCGACATTTTTAAGCCAAGTAACTTGCTTAAGTGTTCTGTGTTTGTTCGTGATTAGCAAAAAAGTGACTATCAATTAAAGTTCCCTTCGTCAGACCGACAACGCCTCGCCACGTAATTCTCTCCTCTATCTTTGCATAATTTATCCACGTCAAACAAGGAAATCTCGTATAACATGGGACGATATAGAGTCTGCATTTAGAGATCGAATTAGAACTGGTGTGGTAATTAGCATAGTGCATAAGGATCCGAAAGAATTTTTAGAAGATGCTCAGTATTTAGTTACAAGGCGGATTAAAAATATATTAAAAAAGCAAAAAATTGATACTACTAAAAATTAATACTACTTTCGTTGGAGAATTTAAAATTGTTCGCAAGGATGGTGAAGAATTGGAATACAAATATTTTAATACAAAAAATGTTGCAGTGGATCAGAGTTTAAACTTAAAGCAATGGTTTTCTGAATCTATTACAAAAGATGTTTTAATTCAACTCGAAGAATTCCAAGAACGTGATAGTGGATGGGCTCTATCAAGTATTATTAATCTAGTTGTTAATATAAATAAATATGAACAGTTCCGTGGATCATCATATATTGATTTACCACCTGAAATAAAAATAAGACATGCGTGTATTAATGTTAATAATTCTGATGTTGCATGTGTTGCATGGTCTATAGTGGCAGCACTTTGTCCGACCAATCATAATGCTAAGAAAGTATCAAATTACTCACATAATAGTGAAATTTTAAATTTAAATGGAATTAATTTACCACCAACATTAAATGAATTATATAAATTTGAAAAGATGAATGCTATTTCAGTAAATATATTTGGTTTGAAAAAAATGAAAAATAAATTTAATGTTACTCCAACATATCTTACCAAAGATAAACAAAAAAAACATGTTAATTTACTGTTAATTCAAGATCATTATTATGATGATGATGATGATGATGATGATGATCAGGGGGATTATACTTTTGAAATTAAATACCACTACTGTTGGATTAAAAATTTGTCGCGTTTAGTTTCTTCTCAAGTCTCTAAAGCAAACGGAAGAAAATATATTTGTGACAGATGTCTTTACTATTTTTTATCAGAAAAAAAATTAGCTGCACATGTTGAAGATTGTGCGAAAAAGAATGACTGTAAAGTCATTTTACCAACTAACTATAATAAATGGTTAAGCTTTAAAAATTTTAATTTTAAACAAAATGTACCTTTTATAATATATGCGGATTTTGAATGTTTGTTGGAACCGCATACTATTGTGGATACGGCAAGAACTACAAAATATCAAAAACATGAGGCATTTAGTGTAGGATATTACTTCAAATGTTCTTTCAATAGTAGCCTCAGCTATTATCGTTCTTATAGAGGTAGTGATTGTCAATATTGGTTTGTAATCCAATTACAACAAATTGTGACCAATGTAGAGGAAATATTTTCACAGATTAAACCGATTGCTGCATTAACTCCAGATGAGAAAGTGCAATATACACAAATCGGTTGTTGTCATATTTGCGAAAAACCTTTTACAGTAGAATCAAAACGTGTACGAGATCATTGTCATCTAACTGGAAGGTACAGAGGTCCAGCGCATGAGGATTGTAATCTTAATTATCAAAATACACGTATCATTCCAATAGTATTTCATAACTTAAGTGGTTATGATGTTCATTTTATCATAAAAGAAATCGCAACTGCATTTGAAGGTCGGGTGGATCTTTTGCCTAAAAATAAAGAACGCTATATATCCTTCACTAAAAATGTGAAGGGCAGTGAAGTAAAATTTCGATTCATTGATTCGTTCAAATTTATGGCGTCATCTTTAGATAAATTGGTCTCATATTTACCTAAAGAACAACTGATTATAACAAAAAAGGAGTGGAGCAATTTAAATTCTACAGAATTTAACCTTTTAACGAGAAAAGGTGTATTTCCCTATGATTACATTAGCGATATTGAAAAGTTCCGCAGCAAGCTTTTTATAGTCAATTAAATGAGTCAGGTATATCTGATGATGATTATGTACAATGTACATGCACAAACTGTGTGGAAAACATATGGCATACAAACTCTTGGAGAATACTCGGATTTGTACTTAAAAACTGATGTTTTATTATTATCAGATATATTTGAGAATTTTAGAAAGGTATCTCAGAAAGCGTATGGCTTGGACCCTGCTCACTATTATACACTCCCAGGATTAACATGGGATGCAATGCTGAAATATACTAAAATTGAGTTAGAATTGTTAACTGACATCAAAATGGTTATGTATAAAGAAGATGGAATCCGGGGAGGATTAAGTCAATGCTCAAACCGATATAGCAAAGCGAATAACAGATATATGGAAAACTACAACGACCAAGAAGATAGCAAATATATTATGTACTTTGATGCTAATAATCTTTACGCTTGGGCGATGTCCCAATATCTTCCAACACACGGTTTCAAGTGGGTAAATACGGATTTAGATATAATTAACGTGTCCGATGAATCACCAATAGGGTACATATTAGAAGTTGATCTTGAGTATCCACAGTTTTTGCATGACAAACATTCAGATTTACCATTTTGTCGATTACATGATGTAACTGATGGATCTTCTAATAAAAAGCTGTTGACAACATTATCGAATAAAGAAAAGTATATTATCAATTATAGAAATTTAAAACAATGTTTAAGCCATGGGTTAATTTTAAAAAAAAACATATCGTGTTCTTTAGTTTTATCAGTCACCATGGTTAAAGAAATACAATTGATTTAAATACAGAAATGCGAGAGGAAGCCTTAAATGAGTTCGAGAAAAATAAATATTAGTTGATGAACAACGCGGTCTTTGGAAAAACTATTGAAAACGTACGTAAGCATTCTATAGTTAAGTTACTTACAAAGTGGGAAGGTCGATATGGAGCTAAAGTTATGATTGCCAAACCAAATTATCTTAGTAGAACAATTTTTGATACAAATTTAATTGCGATTGAATTAAAAAAAACTGAACTTTGTGTGTTACTTTTATGTGTGTACTTGATATATCTAACACATGCCTTTATAAATTCCATTATGATTATGTATTACCTAAAATGAATGAATATTGTAAACTTTTGTATACTGATACAGACTCTCTTATTTATGAATTTAAATGTGAAGATATTTATAAGCTTATAAAAGCAGATTTGTAGCTCAACAAAATCTATATATATAAAAGCGAAATACCACGTACTCATTTATATATCAGCGAATTTCCGGAACCACTGAACCGATTTAAATGAAATTCCGAATACTTATACAACTTATCTCATAGGTGTTCACTAGGAAACCGTTTTTTTAAATTCAACCCTTAAGGGGGTGAAAAGGGATAAAAACGGAAACATGAACAAGAAAGCCCCACGAAAATTGTTTTTTTAAAGAATAATAATTTTTTTTTGTTTATAATTGTTGTGTTTGCAGACAATGTAAACAAAACTGCGAAAATGTCAAAGCAAAGACAACATTTCCCACCAAAAGCAGCTGATAACAAAATTTCCCATACCACAAAAATCCCTTGAAATATCCAAAAGAATACTTCCCATACCACTAATATCCCAGAGAATATTCTAGACAGAATATTCTAGAACCCTGCACTGCTATAAAAGTCAAGACGCAGTGCAGGGAAATCAGATCCGAGCGATCCCCAGTAGAGTACTGATCTATTGGATTTCAGAGTATTGATCTCAAATAAAAGACCCTTAGAGTTTTGATCTGAGGCAAACAAAATGAACAGAGTAGTGATCTGTTCGCAACCAATCCAAGATCCAATCGATCCCCAGTAGAGTACTTATCTACTGCATTTCAGAGTACTGATTTGAAACTGAAAACAAAAGACCCTCAGAGTTCTGATCTGAGGCAAACCAAATAAACAGAGTGGTGATCTGTTTCTAACCTATCCTCCTCAGAATACTAATCTGAGAAAACTTCCGAAATCCAAACACAGGAATAATCTGTATTCATCAAATTATTACTCAGAGTGTTGATCTGAGCTAAACATCAAAAACCTCCGACAGAGTGTTGATCTGTCCCTTAAAATATCACTCAGAGTGTTGATCTGAGTTAACATCGAAAAACTGACAGAGTTAAAATATCACTCAGAGTGTTGATCTGAGGTCAAATAACCAACACCCAAATCACATCAAACACAATATCAACAGCGTACTCCAAAAAATAATTTACACATCAAATTTAATTACAGAATTAATCACACGTCAAGTAAACTCAAAAACAACCAACAACAAATACCATCACGGATTCATCAGTAAACAATCCACAACCACAAAACACAACAATAAAAACTGAATTATAAAACTGAAATAAAACTGAAGTACATATTGTAAATTAAAAATCTTGAATTTCTAGAATTAAGGCCGTAAATAGTTTTAAGCTGCATTTGTATAAGGTGAATTAAATAAATTAGTTGTTAAGTTAAATTTCAAACGATTGGGTTTTATTTTTATCCGGCATCCTATAAAAAATTTCGTGTTGAGTAAGAGACTCAACAATAATATATCACAAAAATTGTTTTCATTCAAGTAAAAAAACGAGAAGAAAAAAGAAACGAAAACGAAAAAAACAAGCGAAAGCCCCCACAAAAATTGTTTTTTTTTTTTTTTTTTAAGAATAATACATTTTTTTGTGCATAATATATATTTACATATATACCTTATAAGGTATATATATAAAATTTTATTCATTTATTCATTAACATTCCTTAATTCTATTTCAATAGCGTTAATACAATTACTGCAGTATATAAAAAATTGATAATCGTCGTCATCGATGTCCTGTCTCCTTTCAGTGATGACGGAGTACAGATTTTCCAGTTCTTCGAGAGTGTCGTCATCTCCCGCTCCTATCACATAGCACACCTTCAGTAAGCCATTATATTTAATTGCAGCGCGTCAACGTCTTCGGCTTCAATCTCTTTTTCGTCGTCACATAATACGCTGAGGTCTCTGCCAGGTGACGAGGTCCTTCCTAACCCTCTCGATGAGCCCAAATACCTCATTTTATAAAAAATTAAAAAAAAAATTTGTTTAAAATGGTAAAATAAAAAATAAAAAAAAATTGTTTAAAATTAAAAAAAAAATTTAAAAAAAACAACTTACGCATAACGATTACTACTCCTGGGTACACCATTTTCTTTTTTAAATAAAACAAAAATTTCACTCTTACTTAAACAAACAACGAACTGTTTCTTCCCGATCACTTTGACTGCAATTAAATCACAGGCACTTCAAATTTGGCTTTTATAGCCCAAATTTTGCCCACAACACCATGGGAATTTTTATTCCCATAATGGTTTTCATCTAAGAAGGAAGCAAAACTACGGATGTGATTTTTTGGATAAGAACAACTTTTTAATTCCCATACCCCGAAAATAGCAATAAATAAAAATTACGTCTAGAATTTTATTTCAAGTAAACAACAGCTGCATCCAGAAAAAATTGTATAAACCGCAAGTGTACAAACAATTAAAAAATAAAACCGCTCCAATTATTTTTACTCTAAAGTCTTAAACCACAACAGCACCCCACACACCAAAATTTCATGCCCCGTTCATATGCAGTTGGGGCATTTGAAATTTCTTTCCAACGATTTTATCAAAAATTTATTTATTATTATCATATGGATAACAATCGGAAATCTGGGCTGAGAAGACTATTTTTGGTAACGATCATTGGTTCAATATACAATGTGGATACAGGATTTGGAATGGGTGGGAGTTGAGCTCATGCCCATAAAATAGGATGACGGATATAACAACAACAACAAGGATATAACAATCGAGGATATGGAGCAGGTGCTGCAGATTTTTCTCGACGACAGCGATTTATGGAGAAGGAAGAAACTTGCAGAAGAGCTGACCCTCCTAATGCAGCTGATCGACCGGAGAAAGCCGCTTCCGGAGTGCGTGTCGGAGCCCCTTGATGAGTGTTATATAGCGGATCAACGTTCATTTGTACGGATATCTATAGGCATTCAAAAGATATCTGGTCTCCTGGATAGTGGAGCCAGCGTTAGCGCACTGGGTGCTGACGCTCTGCGGATTGCCCAATCTGTGGGTACCCAAATTCACCCGGCGTCAAACAAGAGGTGATCGGTTACATGAATGTTCCGGTCAGTTTCAATGGGAAAACGATAGCGTTGAGAATGTACGTAATGCCTGGATTACAACAACCGGCATACTTGGGGTTCAATTTTTGGCGGGCGTTCCTATTGAGGTTTTGTGGAGTTGAAGCATCGCCCCCCGGACCTAAGATAACCAGGATGCAGAGATCAACCCAAACCCATCATATATTTTGGTGACTGGTGAGCAGGAGGAAGCGTAATAAATAAGAATCAGAATAATAAAGTAATTAAATAGTACGAAATCAATAAACTCGAATTAAAACTATCTTTTTTCTTTTATTTGAAATGGTTTTTTTCTTTTTTTGATTTCGCCTACTTTCTACAATTCATTTAAAAACATGCACTTTATTGAACTTCTCATCTAAAAAATATTTTAATAGATACATATTTTCCTGGGCACAGACTCCTCTATGCACTAAACAATGTGGTGGAATTTTATCGGCATACATTGATTTCAACGCTTCTAATTTCGGGCAATGAAATTCATCCTCCATTTCATATACAGCAAGATTCGCCCCGAATAGCTCCTTAATCCATCGCAATTTTTCCAAACCCTTCACAAATATAATTTTGTTTTGTAATAAAACTTTGATTAATGATTGAATCTGATGATATGGTATATATCCAAAACTCCAAGGCAACCCACGATGTTTCTTTAACCACTTTGCTTCCCTGATTTTCATTGGTGTTAAATTTTCCAGATGATAAGGTGGTTGAAAGATGAAGTGTTGTGCTTGATTTTCATTAGTTAAAATAAAGAATTCCTTTACAATATAATTGTTTAGTTGATCTTTAAATCTTTGGGTATCAATGATAACTGTTGTCATCTTAAATAAGGACTTTTCGCACTTCACTGGTCAACGGGCTATATTCAATTATTCAATCACGTAAAAGCAGACAATATGCTGTTGTGTTTGTAGGCAACTCATACCATAGACAAATGAAGTATTTCATACTTGAATGAAGTACTTTATTTGTCTATGGAGCTACCTTAGGAGCTACCGCCAGGATCCGAGGAGCAAGATTAACTTTAAGAAAAATTAAAATGTGGACATTTAAGAAAATGAATGCCAGTATATGTAGGAATGATTATGCTGCAGACCAGATAATGCTTAGTCATTGTTTATCTATCAACACGATAACATGAATCTGAAGGCGTTTTTGGATGAATATTAGGATATCATATGTGATAATGTGACGAGCATAAACAACAAATTCAAGAACATTTTCATTACTTGGATACGTTAAAAAAAAATCGAGAAAGTCAAATCGAAACATGGTAAGCATTACAAAAACTGTCCTTGATTGTATTGAATGCCCGGACACTTGTAATTGTTGTAATGTATAAAATGTATAAAAAGACTTTTGCATCTAATAAACTTTTACACTATCATTCTTTGGGGTTCCTTTAAAATAAAGTGAGGGAAGAGTACGGAGTGTTGGAAAATGTGTGCATTTAAAATAGGATATATGTTTTGTTTATTTTAAACGAAAACAAAGTTCGATCTGAACATTTTTGAAGTATTTAAATGCAACCAGAATAAAAGATGAAAAAAAATTTTGACACCAAATGTTTCCTTATGGCTAGCAAAATTGAATCTTTTGTTTATTTAACATGCTGTGGGTATAACTTGAATAATATGCTTATGTCGTTTACATATATCGCTAGGAATTTCGAGTTTGCGATATTTCTTAACAACTTCCTAGAAATAAAATCAGATTCAGTCTGACCACGAATCAGAACGGTTGACTTTTACTCGCAATTTTTTTTTTTTATTTAAAAAATGTCAGTGAGTGATTATAAAGAGGCGATTTCCATGACGACAATGGTAAGGAATCGCATTCTACAAGTTTTGAATTATCTCCAAGATACAAGGAGCAAAATTAATTTAAAGAAAAAGCAAAATAAACGTACACATTTCAGAAAAAATAAAAAATAAAACAAAATCATGGTTTTTAATTTTGGACCCAATTATTTCCTAAGCAGTTTCGTCTAAATGGGTCAATAAAAATGATGTTTTGATCCTTCCTTTAAAAAATTACAATGTGTTGAGAATTAAAATTTTTCTAAAAGAAATGTTTTAATTACTCCCACTTGACTAATGAGCGTTTCGCTCCAGATGTGCCTAGTGAGGAAAAGGATATCTGTAATTGGATGAGGCGTGTCTAAATGTCCTTTTCACCCAACAATTACCCGCCAAAAGTATGAGTATATTTTTGTGCTGTTAAAAAGGATGTCTATTTTTAGATGTCTCTAAATGTAGCATTCAACCGCTTACGTAGGACAAGTCCCCAGGATCACGCCCACGCAATCTCAGTGTATCTCCTCACACCCACTTAAAAACAGAGTTGCCAGATTAACATTTTCCCCACTACCTCCCTGACCCAGCCAAAACCACACCCACAACAAGAATTTTCACTCAAAATTACTTCATACCAACAACAGAGCTGCCAGATGAAAATTTCTAAAAAAAATCTCCATACATTTTGTCGTGCTGGCCCAGAATCGGCATATCCACACTACTTACATTCTACCCCAGGGGGAGATTACCGACTGGTACCGACGATTACAACAGCACCAACCAAAGAAACGACAGCGGCAGAGTACGCGTTGGGGCCAAAGAAGATCACTATAGAGGATCTGAGGCGCAGACAGGCGGCAAAGAAGAAGGAAGTAAATCCAAAGCCAAGACGTGGAGGACGTCTCCGGCTGGAAATAAAAGGGTTCAAGGAGCTGGCCAAAGTAGTAGGGACGCAAGAAGAAAAAATTAAATACAATAAGTTAGCAGATATTAGTAGGGAAAAATTATAGGGTTGTGTAGGAATAAGACAAATTAGGTAATGCGAATGGGTAAATAAATAAGTAAAGCGTATTTGTGGTTTTAATTTTTGGTTTTATCGAAGAATTTGGTTAGCAAGTTTAATTTCCTTCAGGTTGTTTGAAAAAAAAAAAAATTTAAAGACAATGGGGAACAATAAATACGTGCAGAGTGAAAATACGGGAGAAATAATTAATAATGTGGTAGTCGATAATACAGTGAGTATCGAAAACAATAGAATTCTGGTACTATTGGCAATAATTGCTGCGTTGAAAATAGCAGAATTGATATTCGTTGCTTATAAAAGTCATAGAAGGAGTCTCAGGAAAAGGTATTTGAATACGCCAGCACAAATAAACGTGGTTTAATAAACAAATGGACACATTAGACGTCATTAGCTCAGACGCAAACCATATTGTCTATATTGGTAAAAGTAAAAACAGGCACTTTACAGAAAAAACATTAAACGAGAGGGAAGTGAAAGTAAGAGAATTATTAGGCAAAGCAAAGGAATACGTCGAAGGAGTAGTTGACGCGACTGTGGAGAAAGCAGACGATAAGCAAAATTTTAGAATTGATAGAAATACAAAGGAAGTGCAACATGACGTTTGATATAAAACAGGTACGGCGCTTTTGCGACCATTTGATGGGCTCTATGAGAAAACTGATTCTTTCATCGAATCAATGGAGCTGCTAAATGAGTTAACCCCAGTAGAGCAAAGAGCGACCATGATCAAATTCATCAAGACAAGAATAACTGGAAAGGCAAAGCTAGTGATTACGGAAGAATTGGACACCGTTGAAAAAATAAAGAACAAACTAAAGGAAAAGTTCCCAACAAAGTTATCCTGCGCATTAATCCTGAAAGCAGGAAATATGGAGACCCTCTCGGAGGTAAAGGTCTTCGCGGTGGACAAGCCACAGGAAACAAATGCGATCAGACATCACAACGCCGGGTTACAAAGAGGTTACCAAGAAGGCTACCAGGGCAGAAATTATAACAACGGGTACAATCCCAATAGACTCCAATATTTCAACAATTCAAACGGCGGCAACAGAACTTTTGGCGGCGAGGATTTAATAAACAAAGAAACGGAGGGAACCTGTGCAAAATTAATAAACTACACTTAAAAATAAGAATTTCAATCGCAGGAATTATTAAAATATTGATCGTTATAGCTTTTGAAAATAAAATTAGTTCTTTAGACATTATTGTAACGTGAGGACCCTAAAATACAATAAAGTTGTATATCTTAAAAATTCTGTATTTATTTAAGAAATAATCCGTCTCGAATCTTATAAAAAAAGAACAGAACCCAAGAAATAACAGGAATTTTGGCAATCATTCGGAGAGAACTAATAGAAATGGTGTCGGCAACTACAATAACTAAGGAAACTCAAAAGGAAATTTCCATGAGGGACAACGAAATAGGCGGGGAGGCAGTTATCAAGGAGCCAGGCCCAGAGGAATTCGTTGTGGCGGAGCATCGGGGGAATGGCAGGTCCCCCAGTCGGAGAGAGATGCTGCAAGACTGGGGGCGGTGAATGAGGTAGTCCCCGACTTTTTCACATAAATTTAACGTACGCGAATTACATTAGGGCATACGTGGATATGTGTAGAACAGTATGCACGCTAATTGTAGATACCGGGGCGGACATTTCGATATTTAAAAGAGGGAAGATCAGCGATGACCAGGTTATGTATCCAAAAGAAAACTGCGTGATACACAGGAAGGAATAACTGAAAGTAAGAGGCAAACAGTTGGCACAACGTACGCTACCCTTCGCCTTAACGGCAATTATTTTGTAAAACATTTGTTCCAAATAGTGGACGATGACCTCTCTATTGGGGCAGACGCAATTTTAGGCCTCAATTTCCTTACAAACTTTAAAGCAGTAATTGACTATAATTCTTGGTTGTTAACAATAAACACAACCTCAGGAACGGTAGAAATACCAATTTTGAGTGGACCCAATGAAACCGATGCGGTAATCCCACCGCGCAGCGAGACAGTAAGAAGAATCAAAATAATGCGAAAGTTCAAAGAAGATGACGTAGTCATAGCTGGGAAAGAAATTCACCCAGGAGTTTTTGTTGGAGACACAATTAATAATGGCGCAGGTGCGACCAGGGGGCATACCTGAGTATGCAAGAGCGCAATTATAGAAACTATGTAGGAAATATGAAGATGTATTCTCTCTGGAGGATGAACCTCTCAGTACGAACAACTTCTATGAGCAAGAAACAAATTTGGTCGATAAATCATCAGTATATACAAAAAATTATAGACTTCCCGAAACACACAAGCCGGAAGTGCACAAAAAGGTCCAGCAAATGTTAAAGGACGGCATAATTGAAGATTCTATATCGCATTTTAACTCTCCCATCCTTTTAATCCCGAGGAAATCCCAAACGCAAGAAAAGAAATGGCGATTGGTAGTCGATTTCAGAAACCTAAACAAGAATACGATTTGCATTTGAATACATTCTTTCGAATTTGAAAACACCTTAGTGAATTTTAGTAAACCTTAGACATCCTTTACTATATTTCTTTTCACTTCCCATACCTCGATTCAAAAATGTTTGCTTAGAACATTTTTATCACATCTGGTTTTAGACAGTGAAACAGATTTAAACACAGCATTTTAATAAAATTTGGAGTCCACCATTTATTTTGAATTCCTCAACCCGATCCTATATCAGAACAGTTTGCCCACGTCTACTCTACAGGCGAACTTCCACAAGAAAGCTAAAAGAATGTCCTTGTTGTAGACTTCCTTTCAAAATGATCCATTTTTATCATTAAATATAAAATATGAATCAAATAGAATTCCCAGTTTAAATAAGTTGTTTGCTTAAATTTTGCGATTTGCTTAATATAAACAAATTAACTATTGCATCTTTTAATTATTGTGTTTTTCTAAAACCGTTTAAAAAGCAAACCTCACATATCAGTATATTTGAAAAGTGGTCCATGTCGAATTTAAAGTTAAATTAATTTTCATTTTTAATATTTCAATTTTTTTTGTTTTGAATCTTTTCAGTAATTTCAAAAACTATTTGTCAACTATCATATATAAAGCAAATTGATTTAAAAATATGTGGTTTGTTTGTGGCATAACTTAGATTTATTAGCAACAGTGTTTAATTAAACTTAAGGAAGTGTAATTTCAATTACTAAATATTTAAATCTAATAATATTTAATGTGTATTTAATGTACTCTTAATGTAATGATTTGTTTTGAACCGCAAACGAAACCATAAAAAACCTTCCAAAAATCACCCACTATTTTTTTTTTCAATTTGTTGTAAATTGCAGTTTGCAGTATATCTTTGAAGATTGTTGTATTAATGAACTCCGGTAGAATTTGCAAAAGTCAACATTCAGGTTTTGTCACTTTAAAAAAAATTATTTTGAAAACGCAGGTGTTCATATTATAGCAATTGTTCTATAATATCACTGACACTAAAATTTATTTTATTACAATATGCTTCTGATAATTTTATTCTTGTTTTCTATTCATTAATTTTATCCAAAACTTTAATCACTTTGGCAACATAAATTGAATCATGTATGCAAGAATTTCGGAATCATACTGAAATTCTTAGAACGAGTTTCTTATAACAAAAGTTATTTGCATTAAAGTTCTTCATCATACTATATTCACTCGCGCTAAAATTGCACTGAATACGATTTTTGTTATGAAATATTTGCCGCTTATTTTTATATTCACACTGTAAACTTCCGTTGAAAAACTTTTAGTTTTGCTTTTATTGTACATGCGATAGCCAGTAAGTAATTTTCAATGTTTGCTGCATCGCTTTTTCGAAGTAATAAAGCATGCAATCAAAAAAGTGTATTCAGCATTAAACTGTAAACAGCATTTTTCTTGGTGGGTAAAAGTTCCCGTTCGAATTCAAACAAACAAAAACAACTGAAAACTGTTACATTAAAGTGAATATTTTAATCCTTGTGATGCAGTTAAGGTTGCTTCCTTATCCATTACTCAGAAATCACTTTTTGTCACAATTGCGTTCCAATAAATATCTCTAGCTTAGATTCAATAATAACTTTTGCTTGTTCTGTTTATGCATTGGAAAAATGTTTGATTTGGTTTATTTTCGCCTCCACAAAATGTGCATTTGCCCCTTTTTTAATGTCCAAGTTCATTGAGCATTGCGCACTTCACCTACTCTTCAGAGATTTTTTCTTAGTGTTGCGCAATTACCAACGTCTTTAATCTTGCTGCAGTTATTTTTTAATTTTTTTTTTTTTGTAAAGATGGAAAATACTTTAGACGTTTCTGAAAAATTTTCAGGTGGTGATTTTTGGAATTTTTGGTGCAAGTATCCCTTATGAGTTATGACGCAAAACATGATGAAATGTCTCCATATAAAATCCTCATTCAAGAGGATTGGTCAGTTTTAGTATGGTAAAGCGATAACCAGCTTTTTCTCATTTAATTACTACTTACAAAACTTTACTAACATTTTGCTTTGCTCTTACATAACTAACTTTTGAATTATTTAGTCTATTATATAATAGTTTTTTATTATAATTATTCTACTTAACTTAACTATATCAACAATAATTGATCATACTGACAAATATTAATAAAAGTTTACATTTCCCGTTATATAATACACAATTACACACGTGACTAAGAATAGTTTTTTTACAAAAACTTTTTCACTTATTTTTAGAACTAAAACTAGTGATTATAAATTAAATTATGATAATTTAAAGTTTTTCGCAAAGGGCTATATAAAAAATATATAATACCTGAGATGGACAAAGATAATTTATAAATGAAATTATAGCTTGACACGAGATAAATCGATTTTAATCTATCAAACAGATTAAAAACTTGGCATTATGATTTTTGTTTACAATTTTAATAAAAACAGGTTAAAAATTAGAAACCCATTTTGTACGTAGAAATTTTGTAACGTAGAGATAACTCCTAGTTCTTAGGCTTACAATTAATGTAATTATGTGTTATTTTCTAAAAATTATTTAGGAGACAAAATTATTTCTGTCCGCTACAGGCATTTTATGGGCATCTTCCTTTGTGTTTCATTCATTACTATTACAGAATTCTTAGTGAACAATTTTTCAAATAGTCCTCAATGTGTTGGTGTATCTCGGCAACATTTTATAATAATTAATACAAAAGAATTTTATATCGTTTTTTTTTAAATTGGGAGTAATTGCAACAATTATGTACGAATAAAAATACTTATAAATTTTGCGTATTTTCTACAATATTTTAAAACATTTTTAAAATGCATGCGAAAAATATTTTAATGAACTTTTTAAAAAGTTCGCCAGTAGGCAATAGAGCGATTAAGAGTGGGAACTGTTGGCTAACTTAGTCCTTTGATTATTATAGAACCCCCCAAGCGTTAGGTGTGAGAAAGACCTTTCTATGTTAACTTTTTCCCTTACATTATTTTTACCCTTTCTATTTTAAATTACTTGCATGGTTTCATACTTCTCATGCTTGTGAGAGTAATTGTCTTATATAAACTATGCAGTTAGGCATAAGCCATACATATTATGAAAAAAGATCTACTACAAAACAATCCACAAGAAAGTAATTAAAATAATGTCGCATTGAAAAATTAATAAGATCTAAATGAATCATAGAAAAACAAACATCTATGATCCAATTAGATAAACACGGAATGCAATTAAGCAAAATCGAATCACGTACATTTAAAACAAAACATAACATATCGCCCAATTTGACCAACTGGAAATATTCATCAGGCCACCAACGAGCGTTTCAATATGCAAACTCAACATAATTAAACATACTATGAAAGAAAAAGCTGTAACAAGGAGAAGTTTTTCAAAACCATGGATAAGATTCTGCAAAGGTGCATTTCTAAGTACGCACGAAAATTTGTGCACATTGTAATTAAGCGACTTCGCAAATGCCTGAAAGAATTTTAAGAGTTAAAGTGTGCACCTAGATCAAATATGCACCGGCGCGGCGCGGCGCGAGTTAATGGTCCTATTAGATCTTTTGTAAAATGAATTATATATTACTATAACTCCTCTCGTTTTACTTTTAATAAGTTTACAATCACCGATAATCTATTAGGTATTAAGAAAATAGCGTCACTATCCGTCTCACTCACACTTGTACATTAAAGTTACGGACTAACAATTAAAGAAAGCCTAGGGTGCATTTTAAGCATTTTGGCAAGGCTAAAATAATTTCCTTGAAATGGGAATTCTTTAGAAAAAAAATTGTATTGTCCTTTTTTATGATATAATCTATCAAGTGTCATACTATTTTGGAATTAGGACTAAATGCGCCAACTTTTACAGTAACTTGCCAAAGGAGCGTAGTACTTTCTGTACGGTGTAATAATTTTGATTACATGGTTGTGTAAAAGAGTAATATTTTCTTTAAAATTGATGCAGTTGTGTTTTAATTTTACACTGTAACTTGTAGAAGGGTTCTTTAGGATTGCATAAAAAAAAAAAGTAAAGGTTTGTAGTCACAGTACTTGAAAGATCATCAGAGGGTGTCAATTTTCTCGATTTATTTCTGAATCCTTATAACTTGAAAACTACATGACTAAGATTTTTTTTTTATTTTTCTGATAACAGTTACCACCTAGCCTATCACCCGTTTTTGGCTTGACGTTGGCTTTCGGGACACCCTGTATATAAGTGGCTCTGTCCTGACGTGACTGATTGACTGACAGAGAATCAACGTAGAGCCTAAACTATAATAAGTAGAGACTTGAAATTTTGACAGTATCTCCGTTTCGTAATGTAAGTACTCACTGCTCACTAAAAACGATTTTTTGAAATTCCATTTTTAAGGGGGTGAACGGGGGTAAAAACGGTTTCTCCGGAGCCACTGAGCCAATTTCCATGAAATTTGAAATGCTTCGTTAACTTCAAACTTCCCTCACAGGTTATCGCTGAGAAGCTGTTTTTTTAAATTCATCTTTTAAGAGGGTGAAAAGGGGTAACAGTCAAAATGGAGGTTGGCAAAGAAAAGCCTTAGTGAAATCAATTTATCTGGTGTGGTTCAGTTAAGTGGTTAAGTTTCAGTAATTAAAAGCTTATTACATTTCTGTTATTACCTAAGTTTGTAACAAAATTAAAAACCGGGACATAAAATGGGTGGAAAGGAATGAAATTTTGTTAAACGGGAGATGCAGTCATTGTATGCTGTGAGGCGTATCAATGTAAAGCGAATTTAAAGTTCATTTCAGAGGTAATATTGCGTTTGCAAAACAAAAAAATAAAAAACAGCGGTTTAATACGCTTTAATTATAGTAACGCAACACGCAAACAGCAATTAAAATTGGCTAAAAAAAATGTTTGGAAAAAAATCCCCTAGCGCGTCAGATTGGTAATATTAATTACCAACAAAATCACCCTGATGGTCATAGGAGAGCAGCAGTCGCACATCAGCAGCAACATCCTGAGGTTCATAGCGCTATTCAAAACCGTTACGAAACAAATACACCTGGAGTTCGCGAGGAGAGACGGAAACGCCCATGGACAACAGAAATTCGTTTAGCAATGGAGAATAAAGTAGAATTGAATTATGAAATAGACCCACATATATAATCATAGATTTAATGAATTTTAAGGGCTGATACTGTGAAGCTCTTAAGTGGAAAAATGAAACATCTGGAATTGTTACCTATGCAACCTCCACCGGAGACTCTTTATAGTTTGTTAAATGATAGTCACCCCGAGCATTATGATTTAACAAGCTCGATACGTAACTATAATAGTTGCTTTCAAATGACGTCATTTGGTGCGAATCAAGTTGTAGAAGATAGATTTATGCCGACTTTTAAAGTTCTTGGACAAGTTCATGTAGTAGGAAGTGTGTTGCCATTACTAGATCAAGAAGCTCGGTTTGTACAAATATATTTTGTGGGAGAATATGAAAGGGAAACAAGATTGAGGTGCAGCCATTATCCTGCACTAGTAAAACCTGCATTAGTAAAGCAGTTGCAGCACGAACACAATGCTTACATAATTAACTTTAAAATTAAAACTACTTTAGAAAAAGTTCCTTATGATTGTGACAAGTTTAAAGTAGTTATTCACGCTGATAGGCAACCTGACGGTGCTCATGCAGACCGATATAATGAATCAATAGCATCTGAAATAGCATTAGTATAATTAGCAGACAACAATTTGAAAATCGAGATATAATTCTTCAAAGCCATGATGACAATTTACATCGTATAAGCACAGACAATATTTATTTTCTTGCAAATCATCTCTACTATAACCCCTTTCAAGGAATAGGGCGAGTTTCCAATCACCCTGTATAATAAAAAATGTAACGGGGATGAGCCGCCAGTTCAGAAAAAATGTGGTTTGGTTTTCTAATGCATACAATCCTTGATGCCTGATGGATGAGAATAGATACCCAATTCACTGGAATTGACAATTCCACTAAATTAGCTTGATCTTAGGTAAGTTTTTTAAGTCTGGTTCATGAGTACATTCATAAGGATATATCTTAATTCCATGTCTACTAAATCAGCTTGATTTTGGCGTAAATTTTTTTGGGGTTTCAAATTCGAAACAAAATAATATTTCTGAAATGGAAAAATTGACTGAAATAGAAAAATAAGATGGAAAGAATTAAAACAATTTTTCTTCAATCATAATCAGCGGTAAAGTGCACTCGAATTTTACCCGGCATCCGACAACTAATGCCGTGATAAGCTATTTTGTTAAGGGCAAACGAACCAATTTTTTACCAATCAATATAACGCAAAAACATTTCATAAAAGTAAATCAAACCTTCTCATAAGAAAAGTGATAGTAATAAGACAGTTTCTCTTCAGAGTAGCTCGACAAAAGAATATTTCGAGTTTTTAAATTAAGTAGGTACGTACGGACAGAAAAATAATTTTTGAACAACAACCGTTTAAAAACAGAAGAAGATAATGGTAAATAGGTATGTAATTTGATATCTGTTTTTAAAAAAACTTTATTTCTTCTGTTTTATTAGGAGAATGACAACGTGCAGACAACAACCGTCGCAGATATTGAGACGGTCCTGGAGTGCTTCTTCGATCCACAGGAAGTTGACGTCGGCGATATTGAGCGGGATATTGTAAAGTGATGAACCGAATGTGCGCCAAAATGCTGCTACCCGTTTTTAAGCAAATCGATGAATTATAGTTTTAAAATAAATTTAAATATGAATAATTTTTTATAATAATAAATCGGCTTTTCGGATGGTCTCCTAATCTGTTGTTTTACTTATGATGGAACTCAACGCTTATTTTTTCTTATTTTATATTTTCGGATGGTCTCTCAATATGTCCTTTTACAGATGATGATGATGATGATAGAAAAAATGCGACCACTATTCAAAATCAATTCTAATTTATACATAGGATAAGAATAAAAATACAACAGGTTCAATTTTAATTGAAGTCTGTATATTAAACGAGTTACGTTTTTCAGCCGCTCCACCAGTATACTCTTATTAGCTCGGAAATCAAAGTGTCGCAACAACAAATTGAGGCTCCACCAGAGTTACTTTCCGTAATCGGTTAAATTAAAACTTTCAGTGCAAAAGTTGGATTTTCAAATTAGAAAAAAATAATAACATAAAAAATGTTTATTTGTGAAATATGTGAAAAAAGATATTCATTAATCTCGTCTTTGAAATGACATGTTAGATCTCAACATGATGATGGTTTTTTATGTGAAAAATGTGGTCGCGAATTTAGAAGATTTGATAATTTGCGAAAGCATAAGTACACTCTTAATTTATGTGAGCAGACACCAGAGGAAATTAGCTTAGAAGATTTAGCTAATGCCAATACTTTATCTACATCAACAAATACTTCATCTACATCGTCAATGTACTGTGTGGCGTGTCGTATCAATATCCAGTCTAAAAACTGGAGTAGTCATTTGAGAACTTTGTTACACAAAAATAATTCTAAGTATTCAATTAATGAATGTTTAAAACTTGTAAAAAATGGAATTAAAGAAACAATTGTAACGTGTTTGTATGAGAATAAAGACGAAGCTCTATTAATGCCAAATGAATTTTTAAATAAGTCTAAAGACCCTATTATCTATTATCTCTTAATTTTAAACTGCGGACAGTCGTTTGTATGGGAGTGCGACATCTTGTTATTTTATAACCTTTGGTATGGTAAAGAAATTAGAGGATGCAGCAATTTTCGGGGAAACAATGGCAATAGAGGTAACTGCAGGCCCAGATATCAACATCATAACTTTGACACATACCAGGCTCCTCACCAACAAGGAAGACAGCAAAACGGGCTGCCACGGCAAAATAACTATAATGGAGGACGATTTAACGAGAAACAAAGAAATGGTAATCAAAGTTGAAATTCGCACCAGCATGGGTCAAATAGAAACCCAAGAATCAACCATTATGAGACGGGGGAAGTAGCGAACCCCCAATTGAATACGGAAGAGCACCGGTTGGGGGAGAACCGATAACCACCGATAAGCACAGTAAATCTAACATACTGCAATTTTGTGAAAGCATTCGCAAATATGTGCAACGCAGTTTGTACATTTATTGTGGATACGGGAGCAGATATCTCTATTTTTAAAAAAGGAAAAATTAGTCCAAATCAAATGTATCCGCCAGGAAGCAGGTGCACAATACAAGGAGTAACGGATTCGTTTTGACTGTCGTTGGGAACAACAACGACAGAACTAATATTCAACAATCATTTTATAGTAAAACAAGAGTTTCAAATAGTTGGTGATGATTTTTCAATAGAAACAGACGCGATTTTCGGATTGGATTTCTTGACCAGGTACAAGGCAAATATCGATTATGATACCTGGACTCTAACGCTTAATATGGGTAATGATTCGGTAGAAATACCAATTCTCAGCGGACCTCACGCTAACTCTATTGTCCTACCGCCAAGGTGCGAGACGGTACGAGAAATTAAATTAAAACAAGGTAATGATGGCGATGATGTAATTGTTTTAGGCAAAAAACTTAAACCGGGAGCATTTGTGGCAAATACTATTACTCCGGGCAGAAGCCCGCTAGTTAGATTGTTAAACACAAATAATCGCATAGAAACAATACAGGAAAGCGACGTTGAAACACGACCCTTGTCAAATTATACAGTCTATACACGACAAGGGCCAGCGAGCCCAAGAGTAACGACGTTCTCCGAAGGCTTAATTTCGATGAAATTCCATCATATATCTTGCCGAATTTTCAGAATCTATGCACGAAATATCACGATATACAGGGTGATTGGAAACTCGACCTATTCCTTGAAAGGGGTTATAGTAGAGATGATTTGCAAGAAAATAACCCTGATCAACTAGGGGTCGGAAACTAACGGTTTTCGAGATATCAGGGTTTTAAGTTAATTTCTAAATTTTCTGCCACGTCATCGAAATAAAATATTTACTAAAAAGCTACTAATTTTTGGCCACGCAATTGATACTTTTTTTACAGCTGATAAACTAGCAAGTAATTTCAAATTAAAGTCCGGTTCAAAATAATCATTATCTCAGAATTATACGCTCTTAAGTTGCAAGACTTTAAATTTTTTCAGATCTTCTACGAAAAAAGCAATGAATTTTTCGAAAAAAATGTACGACACATATCGTACACATTACTGGGATACAAGAGCTTTTCAAAAATGTACAAATTGTATTAACTCTTTCAAGGGTTTAGCAAACATTTAGCACAAAGTGCAATGTACGACTAACTTGTAATGTGGATCAAAATTTGAATGAGCTTTATAACGGTATCGAAGTAGAGTTATTATAAAAACAAAACGTGTAAAGTACTAAGGTTTAATGAAATAAAAACAGTTAGCATAAAAAATCACGTCACTTACATAAAAAAAAAAAAAAAACAATTACAGATTAATTAAAAATTACAAATTTTGTTTAGCGTAAATTTCTGTCAACTACGAAGAATAGGACAGGCCTTGAAAACTTGATGGAGAGGATTTTGGTAGCCGCCGCTCACATCAAGAACAGACTGGCCAAAAGAGTGACAGTCATAGAAATGCGTCGTAGGCTACGTGCTTGCATACGCAACAATGGACGAAAATTTGAGCAAAATTTGTAATTTTTAATTAATTTGTAATTATTATTTTTTGTAAGTGACGTGATATTTTATGCCAACTATTTTTATTTCATTAAACCTTAGTACTTTACATGTTTTTTTTTTATAATAACTCTACTTCGATACCGTTATAAAGCTCATTCAAATTTTGATCCACATTACAAGTTAGTCGTACAGTGCACTTTGTGCTGAATGTTTGCTAAAACATTGAAAGAGTTAATACAATTTGTACATTTTTGAAAAGCTCTTGTATCCCAGTAATTATTTAAGTAATTTGTACGCCATGTGTCGTACATTTCTTTCGAATAATTCATTGCTTTTTTCGTAGAAGATCTGAAAAAATTTAAAGTCTTGCAACTTAAGAGCGTATAATTCTGAGATAATGATTATTTTGGACCGGATTTTAATTTGAAATTACTTGCTAGTTTATCAGCTTTTAAAAAAGTATCAATTGCGTGGCCAGAAATTAGTAGCTTGTTTGTAAATATTTTATTTCGCTGACGTGGGAGAAAATTTAGAAAATAACTTAAAATCCTGATATCTCGGAAACCGTTAGTTTCCGACCCCTAGTTGATCAGGGTTATTTTCTTGCAAATCATCTCTACTATAACCACTTTCAAGGAATAGGTCGAGTTTCCAATCACCCTGTATTTGCCTCAAACAACGAGCCACTATCGTCCAATAATTTCTATGAACAAAACATTGTACTCGCGGACAGGGTACCCTGTGTATATAAAAAATTACAGAATACCTGAAATACATAAGTATGAAATCAAGCGTCAAGTAAACAAGATGCTGGACGATGGGATAATAGAGAGTTCAGTTTCATAATATAATTCTCCGATATTATTAGTGCCTAAAAAATCCACTAATGACGAAAAGAAATGGCGTCTGGTTGTTGACTTCAGGAACCTCAACAAGAAAATATTAGCGGACAAATTTCCTCTCTCTAGAATAGAAAAAATTCTAGATCAAATGGGTATGAGCGATATATTTCACGATACTGGATTTAATGTCTGGATTTCATCAAATTCAGTTGAATGAATCATCCAGAAAATTTACTGCTTTCTCGACAAACGAAGAATATTATCATTTCATCAGACTACCGTTTGGTGTAAACATCAGTTCTAACAGTTTCCAGAGCATGATGGCGATCGACATGTCAGGGCTATCTCCGGATGTAGCATTTCTATATATCGACGATATTATAGTGATTGGTTGCTCGCAAGCGCATCATTTGAAAAATCTGGAAACTGTCTTTCAAAGATTACGAGAAAGAAATTTGAAGTTGAATCCAGAGAAATGTAAATTTTTCCAAAATGAGGTCACTTTCCTAGGTCATCAGGTATCAGTAGAAGGCATTAGGCCAGACAGTTCCAAGTATGACGCGATAAAAAAATACCCAATTCCAAAATCAGCAGATGAAGTTAGAAGATTCGTAGCTTTTTGTAATTATTACCGTCGTTTTGTTCCGAACTTTGCAGAGAATGCACTTCCACTAAACAAGCTACTCCGAAAGAATGTTCCGTTTGAATGGTCGGCCGAGCAACAAAAGGCTTTTGATACTCTAAAAGCAGCATTAATGTCATCTACAATATTACAGTAACCAGATTTTTCTAAGCAATTTATACTAACAATAAGCACGGATGGATCCAACGCAGCGTGTGGGGCTGTACTTTCACAAAATATTGACGGGAAATATTTACCGATTGCTTACGCTAGCAAAACGCTTACCCCTGGCGAGAAAAATAAATCAACTATCGAGAAAGAGTTAATAGCGGTGCATTGGGCTATTACTCATTTCCAACCATATATCTATGGAAGAAAATTTCTTGTGAAAATGGACCATAGACCGTTAGCGTTCTTATTCGGCATGAAGAACCCTTCGTCAAAATTAACGCGAATAAGACTAGACTTGGAGGAATTCGACTTTGATGTACAACATGTCCAGGGAAAGGACAATGTTGGCCCAGACGCACTGTCCCGGATAGATATTGACTCAAATGATCTTAAGGAGATCAAAGTACTCCAAGTAAAGACACGTTCAATAGGAAAAAGAAGTGGCAATGAAAATAGCGAACAGCGGAAGGAGACTCTCGAGAACAAGCAGCCTGATCAACTGCGCGTTGCGGATGTACTATCACCTTCAGAAGTTAGAAATACGAAGAAGTAAAGCTGTTGGTCAAGAACATTAAGAAGCGAATTAAATTAGAGATGAAATTAGTGCACAACAAAAAAATAATATACGAGCGAGAAATTATAAGCCAACGAGTAGAACCCGCACTAGAGAAGGTATTTGAAAAGTTGGAGAATAAAACATTAAATAAAATTAAACAAACCGTTTGAAACTTTCTGCAGAAAGTTATATTTTCAAATATATGAACGTAGCCGCATTCAAGGACTTAGGAAACAAATCCCTAAAGAAGCTCACTATCTTAATATACCAGCCACCAAAGAACGTAGTCAGTAAAGACCGAATAGATGAAATACTGAGAGACTACCATAACACACCGACCGCGACGGGTGGAAACCTAGGAACGTCCCGAATGTTCAATAAATTGAAAGAGGTATACCGGTGGAAGAAAATGAAGAAAACCATAGCGCAGCATGTAGGAAAATGAAAATGCAAAGAGTGTGCCATGAATAAACACCTGAAGCAAAATAAAGAACAGCTGGAAATTACTAGTACTCCAGCAAAGGTGTTCGATATTATATTAATAGACACGGTGGGGCCATTTACAAAAACCATCAATGAGAATAGATATGCCGTAACAATGCAGTGTGATCTAAGCAAATTTGTAGTTGTATTGCCTACCAAAAATAAAGAGGCAAACAATCGCAAGAGCAATAGTGGACGGTTTTATACTCAAATATGGACCAATGAATCAGATAAAAACTGACCTCGGAACAGAGTATAAAAACCAGATACTTACTGAAATATGCAATATAATAAAAATCAAACAACTGTTTGCTACCGCTGCACATCCTCAGACAATCGGAGGATTAGAAAGGAACCACAAATGTCTGAATGAATTTTTGCGATCATTCGTCAACGATAAAAAGGACGATTGGGACACTTGGATACCTTACTACATGTTTTGCTACAATACTACACCTTTTGAACTAGTGTAAGGGAAAAAAGTCTGCCTGCCAGCAGAACTAACCAGTGGAACAACAGAACCAGTATATAACATAGAACAGCAAGGAATTCAAATACAGATTACAACCGGCAAATGTAAAAGAACGTTTAGAACGAACAAAGTTAAAAAGGACTGTCGAAAGCGGCAATACTTGTCAACCATTACGAGTAAAAATAGGGGATCAGGTGTTAGTAGCAGTACAGAATAAGAGAAAATTGGATTCACTGTACGAGGGTCCCTATAGAATTGAGAGAATAGAAAACGCTAACTGCACATTAAAAACTAGTAAGGGTAAATTAATTAAGATATATAAGGATAGGTTAAAAAAGGTATAATATGAATAGAGATAGAATTCTGGAAAGTAAATTAATAATCATCTGTTATTAATATTAATTAGGTCAGCGGATTCACTGTACGAGGGTCCCTAGAGAATTGAGAGAATAGAAAACGCTAACTGCACATTAAAAACTAGTAAGGGTAAATTAATTAAGATATATAAGGATAAGTTAAAAAAGGTATAATATGAGTAGAGATAGAATTCTGGAAAGTAAATTAATAATCATCTGTTATTAATATTAATTAGGTCAGCGTAAAACTTAGTGAACAAGTAGAGCTCTATAAATTCAAAATAAGCAAATAAGCATAGCTTACTAGATAAGCCAGTTAATTGTACTCAGCAATAAAGATTATGTAACACCAAATTAAGAATAAATTCAGTAAACCGCATTGTAAGCAATTCAGGTTAGCATAATAAATATACAAGTATCATGAGTGGGAAGAGGCAGGATAATCAAACCAGCAAACCCAAAATAAAATTTTTTTTCTTTCCAATGTAAACAAAATAATTTTTTTTTGCAAAGGGAGGAGGTGCAGTAAACAAATGTTTCCACAAGTAATGATTCGTCAATGCCCATTGACATTGAAGCGTTGAGTTGCATTCATTAATTGCTCACAGAAATGTGACACAATTATGACACGCATTGCTCAGGGCAATCAGGCCCATGAACTGCATACCTTGCTTTGTTTACGTTTTGATGTGAAGCAATGGGATACGGTTAAAACAATGACCGGCAAGCGTGCGCAGCAATTTAAACCAGGAAAAGGGTTAAACATGTACAAAGCACATGTAACTGAATGTAACATTTTGGCGTAATACGCAAGAGGTGCTGATAAGGGATTTCGGCACCCCGGGAATAGGGTAGTGGGAAACATGCTGACGAGGACATTCGACTATTGATTGATTGGGAAAGGCTTGGTTATCCCCTCCAATATTGGTAAGTTAGGTTCAGGAATATTATGTATAAAATAGGATGGAAATCAATAAACATCAGGCAAAATGTCGAAATACGTCTTTCTATACGGAGCCTGCTCGCTAGCTGCTCCAAAGGCTCACTATTAACCAACCAGAGTTACAGCTAAAAACAGATGCTCCAAAACCCAGAGCGAGCACCATTGCTGCTCTAGTACTAACTTCCAAGAACTCTATTTCGGAACTCCAAAAACTGCCCACTTTAATAGGGGCACTACATTCTATATACAATATACATATTTTATTCACTTTTCTGTATACATTCCTTAACTCTGTTTCTAGATTATTAATAACATTAGCGCAATACACTAAAAACTAGTACTCATCATTGTCGATGTCAGTATGGCCTTCGGTGATAGCCGAGTAGAGGTTTTCCAACTCCTCTAAGTCTTCATCCTCCCCAGCTCCTATCACGTAACAAATTTTGAGAAGGCCATCAAATTAAGTTGAACAGCTTCACCTTCTTCCGCCTGAATTTCTTCATCCCTCTCCTGATCGCAGATTACGAGGAGGTCGATGATGTCCTTCTTGACCCGATCGATTATTTGGAAGACTTCACTGTTAAAAAAAAATTTAAGATTAAATTTAAAATTATTGTTAAAAAAAAAAAAAAAAAAACTTACCTGTGTATAACAATTCCAGGGTACACCATATTTATTATATTTCCAAAAAAAATTTAAATTATTTCGCACTAAACCGTAAAAACACAACCGTTAACTTTACCAAACTCACCTATCCGTAATCAAATTTTTGAGAATATTTTTTCACATGAAATTTCACACACTTGTTTAGTCTTGTTATTTGTTACTTGTTACTTCTTAACTTGTCGACATTCGCTGCTCAAATAAATACGGAACGAGAGAGAAAAATTAGAATTAAAAAAAAATTAGAATTAATGGCAGAAGAATACAATTTAAAATCGCCCCAATTCCTAAAAATGCGGAGACCTCAACTTGGATTAAGTCGACAGTAGAAGATATTGTACAGTATGCCGTAATGGGACTACAGTCTACTGTTCAAGGGGAAATAACTTTTTATGGCGAAAGTCTTAAGGAGAGGGGCCCATGGGGGCCCATGGTGGACGAACTTTAAACCTGCTGCGGAAATTACAGTTGACGATATCTGGGCCATGATATCCAAAATTTTTCAGAGTAATTCTAAAGGTAATATCCATGGCATTGGGAGGTTGACGTTTAATTTTTATCCTTCTTTTTAGGGATTAGTACGGACACGTTTTGTTTAGGAGTGACATCTGTACATGTACCGCAGGGTAGTGGCAATAATCGCACAAGGAAATATAACGCATTCAACGAAGAATGTGGCATGAAAATGGGTATTGTAACAATAGACAACAACGTCAATTTATGTTTACCCCGAGCATTAGTGGTTTCTATTGCCAATGCTAATAACACACAGACTATAGAAAAGTTAGAAGAAATATTGGAAAGCTTCAAACACTTCGTGCCTTAGAACTGTTGACAGAATCTAAAATTGATATACCTCTAGCCGGCTCAGGAATTCTTGAACTTGGACCAGTTCAAAATTATTTGAAAGATTATAAAATAGTGGTATATTAATATGGTACAAAAGGGCGAGATGTACTGTTTGAAGGACAAAATGATGAACCTAAATTGAATCTATTGTAGCACAAGAATCATTATAATCATAATGTTATAATCTCACTCACGACTGCTTTTTGCTGTATTTATCATTGTGAGCAATGCCATGTACCGCACAACACGAAACATGATCAAAGATGTGGAGGAACATGCCCTGGGTGTCAACAATCTCCTGCGTGCGCTACAGAAACTATCAGCATAATGTCTTGTGACTGTAATCGGCTTTTAGGGGTCAACAATGTTTCGATAATCATAAAGCTTCGGGAACTAAGAAAAATATTTTTGAAGTTAAAAAATGTAAAGATTGTTTAAAAACATACAGTGCGACTAAAATTCACATTTGTGGAGAATAATTTTGTCAAACATGCCGCAAACACGTACAGAAAGGTCATTTTTGCTTTATTCAACCGGATAATCATAAGCCTACTATGATAAATAATTAATCTTTATGTTTTCTACGATTTGGTAACGCAACATGACAAAGTGATAGAGGAGAAATATGCTCACGAAGAAGTAATTGTAGAGGTTAGGCAACATGAACCTAATTTATGTGTTTTTCAACAAAGATGTGAAAACAATGCCTAGACGATAATACTCTATATTTTTGTCAAAAAAGAAGATGTAATAACCCAGTTCATGCAACATATTTTAAAAGTTAGAACAGAGTTTAAAAATGTGATCGTAATCGCTCATAATGGTCGGGGCTTTGACCATCAATTTTTATTAAATTATATTTTATATAGCACCGATTTAAAACCTGAATTAATTATGAGAGGGATAAAAATACTATTAATGCAGTTGGATAACGTGAGTAGTTGATAAGTGATAATGGATGACTTTGGCGCCTCGCTTTTTTCCTCCCATGCAAAGTAGTGCCGAGCTGATTAGAGCGCCGCCGCCGAGCCGTAATAAAATGTGATTGTTTTGTTATGACGTTACCCTTAAACTTGAATTCGATAACCGGTGTGAATTTTCTTTTACATTATTAGTTAATTAAAGAACTTGCACTGTGCGAATTTTTTTTATATTCAGTTAAGTAAAGAACTTGGTGCTGAAATCATCTAGCAAAATAAATTGGAAGTGAAAAAATAAAATCAAAAAGTTAAATATGGGGTCATTTTATAGCGCAGAAATGGTTATTGCTGGATTGAATTGGAAACGGATTTTCCAATCAGTTTGAGTTTCTCTGACTTCGAAGTTGATAAATTACTTTAAGATTTCAATTGCGTTAAATCGGGCGTATTAATTTAAATCGAATGAAGTCGGAAAAAAATGTCGCCGAGAAAAAGTTTTAATTATAGTGAGTTACCTAAAGTTATAGTGTTAAATGATGTAATTGTAAGTGAAGATAGTATTGAAGACAGTGCTGAGGAATTGTTAGAAGAACTGTTAATGAGGAATCATTGTTTGTTCACCCCTCCAACTGATTTTGATTTATTGTGTTATGAGGATTTAATCGTAGATGACAGTGATGAGAGTAGTGATGATGATGATGATTTTGATGATATTGATTCTGGTGATGATGCGTCTGACAATGAGCAAATAGAATTTAAGTTGAGAATTTTATTACAATATCTTATCTGTAACGATGACATTTATTGCATACGTTGCAGAGATAATAATAATTAAATATAGGGCAGACAGACAGACAGTTATTAATAAAACATTATTTAGCAATTGTGCATTTATCGAGTATTCTCCACCTGTTTGTGGGAATTGTCAGACCACAATCGGATTCGAATTTTTGTAGATTAAAAATATAACATGAGTGACATTCTGTTGTGAGAAAAAGTTTTAAAGGTGGATGTGGTTTTGAGTGTTTCGTGTTTTATTTTGAGATCGGGAAATGTGTGTGGTTTGACGTTTTTCCGCCATCGATTATTTTTACGGACTGTTATCTTTGGGGTTTGAATATAAATTAAAAGTCGGACACTGGCATCAGTCTAATTAATAAAGTCGCGATGGACAGAAGTGCAGCGAAACGAAAGTTAAACTTCCTTGAGGTAGAAGTGGACTCTAGTCCACAATCATATAAAGTGATGAACTTACAAGTATGAAGTGCCGAAAACATGGGAAGCCGTAGAGCAAGTTCTGCAGTCCTTTTTCCTAGTGACGAAACTTCCCTTAGCTGTTGGAACAATTTGAAAGTGAAAGACAATATGAGTGTGAAGGATATGAAAATTGGGATATCGTATGAGATTGCTTATGCCCGAAGGACGAAAACCAAATATGGACCCAAGGTTGTTCTCTCGTAAAGAGATAATGAAATGATAGATATATTCATATATCAGATGATAGCTTAACACTTTTTGATGGAAGAAGTTATCAGGTAATTTATTTATTTTAATTGTATGTATAATACAATATTATGTATTGTCATTTCTTAGGTCACGAAGAGCAAAGACGGCAACCTACATTTCAAGAAAACTAATAATAATACATTGTAGTAAAGAACATAATATGTTGCAATGACTCGTCAATGTTCATTGACATCGAAATGTAGAATTGCATTCTTCGATTACCCAAAAGAGCACAATTCATTTATGACTGTAGCATAACATCCTAAATAAATCATAAAGAAAGAGTGAAAGATACACCAAGTCAATGGGTGACAATAATTTTGTGCATCGCTGCAATTATCAGGGCGAACATATGAGAAACGCTATTGACCCAAAAATATTCACGTGCGTTTACAAGCGTGCCCAAGTAATTACGAAACTTGAGGCAAAGGCCAAACCGTGATCAAAACAAAACGCAAGGGCAAGCACTTAAGGTGCCTAAACTGCCTCGTTCCTAAACTGCCCGGCACTTGTGTAATTTGGGTAACCGAAATATAACACTGAAAGTGCTTCCAGACGCGGAAACACTAATTGGGTAAGAAATGCAAAGTAAATGATAATTGTAATTGGATAAGAAATTCGTAGTAAATCATACTTATGTGTAGGATAAGCAATTAGTATAAATAGCCAATGATCAGACCAATAAACGGATCAGTTGCAAACAAAGTCTTTGACTTCTAGGAGCTATTGCTGTTTAGCATACTCCTGCGACAATCTCCCAAATAAAATTGAGTTGAGCTACCATAGCTACTCAAAACCTGGAGCAGAGCCTGGTGGCTACTGCAAGAAATCCCATTTATACTTTGTAACACTACAAATGCTAAATTGCCTATGAAGTACTTGCAGATGTTGGAAAGCGGTAAGGATCAATGAAAGATACTGCAATTAGCAAGTCTGGGTTTACCATGTTTACACCCAGATGATATGATGCACACATAATATGTTGGAAAATACTTCAATCATCATATAGATAACAAATAGAAATGTGGGCTGAGAAGGCTATTTTTGGTTACGTTCTTGGTTCAAGATGGCACATGATTTGGAATGGGTGGGGTTGAGTTCATGCTTATAAAATAGGATAATGGACAATGGTCTCTTCATCTCGAATTGTGATTGCTGAGCAAAAGGATGGAATTTAGAGGAAGAAAATTACAAGCAATTAGAGATATGGAGGAAGTGATAGACCTCTTCCTAGACGGTGACCAGAGGATGGACACAGCAATCCGCAGGAAGCTCGCCGAGGAGTTAGCCCCCATTATGAAGCGGATTGACGGAGGAGACATCACTGGGGACGTGCTTGGAGTTTCCAGCGGGAGCGTGCTTGCAGTTTCCAGCGGGGATCCACGTCCGTTTGTGAAGGTGGAGATTGGAAACGAGGAAATTTGCGGTCTCCTGGATAGTGGGGCGAGCATAACCGCTCTTGGATGCAACGCCATGAGGATTGCCCGCTCGTTGAACACCCCAATCTACAGTGTTAATAATTCGAACATAATGACAGCTAACGGAGCCAAGCAGGCAGCGATTGGATTCGCACACATTCCCGTCACATCCCGGGGGAGGACGAAGCAGCTGAAGATATACTTAATTCCATCACTGAAGCAACAACTCGTCCTAGGGATGAACTTTTGGAAGGAGTTCAACTTACGCATTAGCGGAGTTGAAGAGTTTGTGTCACCCAGAAGCAAGAGGCGTAGGACGATGTGGTGAACAACCTAATCTAATAATTTTTGTATGTCGTAAGTAAGAAATAAAAAATGTAAAACAAAAAATAAATTAATAGAAAGAAGATAATCCAAATTCGATTTTTATTCATGTGCCTATTTTTTATTCAATGTATTCTTGAACCTCAACATAGGTGGTTTAAGGAGCTCTTCGGGGGGAGTCTTGAATTGTGGTCATTTGTGGTGCTTTCTTTCATTTCATTTAAGACCATCATGTCATTAACACTTACGTTAACTGGCAATACTTCAGTGCTCTCAGCAGAGTACTTTCCACCGATAGAACTAAGTGGAGATTATGTGTGTGGACTAATCGAGTTTCAAACATACAATTCCATACCGAATGTCGATTATAAAAACAGTTTATTTCATGTGGGTGATGAAGCAATCCCCATTCCTGAACGCTCTTATGAAATTGATGACATCTCGGAGTATATTAATCGAGAGCTAAGTAAAACTAAAAGTAAGCCAAAGGTTTCCATTCGAGCGCACAATAATGCATTAAAGTGTAAGGTTAAAGCGAATGAGGGGATTTATTTTGATAAACAATATTCCATTGACCCCCTGTTGGCATTCAGCAAAGTACAATTGATCCCAAATGTCCAATACGAAAAGGATCTAATTCTCAACATAATTAAAGTGAATGTGGTGAGCATTGAATACAATATCATATCTGGGTCATATGTAAACGGTAGCCCTGTTAATACTCTTCATGAATTTTCACCGAAAGTGGGTCCAAGCTATATAATAATTGGAGCCCCTCATAATGTTATTTATTTGCCTGTGGAAGTGAGCCGGGTAAGTGCTATTGCCTATTACGCTTAAACTTGTAGACGAGGAACATGATTTAGTAAACTTTAGAGCAGAGACGATTACAATCAGATTACATCTTAAGCCTCAATATGTTGATATTTAAGAAGGTTCCAAAGATTCCAGCTGTTAGTTATTCATTGAATACCCGTCAGTGAAGACGGCAATTATTTACAGAATCAAAGATCTTAAGATCTCTCGGACTTCAGTTGAACGAATATGAGCGTCATTATAAACATCAATAGTGATGTTTTATATGATGACACCTGTGGTATGCCAGAATAATAATTCATTCAAAATTATGACCACGCGACCCATTTCGTATTCGGCTCAAATAGCACAACAAGTGCAGGCAATTACATTGCGCAGGCGATGACGAATAATTCCAAGCAGATGCACTGACCGGCGACTCAAGTGCACGAATTCACGTGCGTTAACACTTGACCCGGGAAGCGATTTATGCATGGTGAGAACCGTGCTGATAACAATTAAGGTATTGACCAATAAATCGATGTCAGCAAATACGGGTCGAACTGTGGACATGAAAAAAGAACGAGGGCAGCACTTGAACCACATTTTTGGAAATAATTAGGCAATGCAGCAAAACGCTGAGTTGGTCAAGAATGTGTAGTGGTTGGATCATAGCTAAACCCAAGTAGGTTATGTGTAAAATTTGTATTAGTATTAAGGGTAAAATTTGTATAAATAGGATTTCGATTTTTAATAAACAGTCAGTTTAACCCGAATTTTCTTTCGAAAAGGAGCTACAGCTTTTGAGCTGCTCCAACCCTTGAACTGAACTCACCGGAGCTACAGCTAACTAGCTGCTCCAATCAGAGCCACAGCCTTAGCGGCTGCTCTTTAACAAATTAGAATTTACGGAGTAAGGCCTTTGCGGCTGCTCCCCATCTGGGCTTACAAAATAGAGAATTACGTTCCTCATCAACGTCCCTTTTATCACACACCATATCGAAAATTGAATATAATAGCTATTCACCATTCTTAGCTACATATAAAAACAGCGATGAAATTCGAACTACAGTGCAACATCGATATGTATATATTTTACCCAGTGAAAGTTTTATATAAGGATTATTAACCTCTTTGAAGAAATTCGATTAGAGTTGAATTGGGTGGAAATTGATCGCACCAGAAGTGTAGGCATAGTAGAAGTCTAGGCTAGTACTTTGAAGAGCTATGCATCCATGAACGAAGTTGAGAGCAAAATTCTATTGGATGAAAATGCTAATGAGATAATAAATCACAACAAAACATCTTTTAATGTTTGTCTACCCCTTCGAATGCTATTTGGATTTGATGAAGACTACAAAAGAATGATCCTCAATGCTATCGTAATGCTAGTTTTCCCAATAGCATCTGATCATTCCTGGTCAGTGAAAATATCATCCCAACTAGAAAAGCCGAAATATGTTATTTTAGAATTTCAAAAATTTTTATGTGAATTTGGTTCACCTTTAAGAATACACGTACAAATATTTCAGAACTGGCTCTCTTTGGCTATTTTTGAAGAAGTACAGTTCAAGTATTTACAATTTTTAAGTAAAATAAATTTCAATATAGATATCCTCAATGACCATATAAGTAGCATTTCAGAAGCTGTTATTTTTGCTATACTAAATATAATCACTAAACAAATATTAAGTCTTACAGAACTTTCAGAGATAAACAACGTTTTCAAAAAACAAAGTATGTACAGAAATAGGTTTCAGTCGAACATATAGATAAATATTACAATAACAGAAACATTATTTTCAATATTCAAATTCCAAGGACTTCCAATGAAACGTACTCCTTTTTCCATATTATACCCTTAACTGCGAAAGAGAAAAAGATAATAAACTTACAACCTTACCTTATCCTAAATTCAAACAATATTCAATATTTTGACAAAAAATGCAAAAATGTCGAAGGAATTTATTATTGTTACGCTACTATCCATCAAGAGGAGATAAGCGATCCCTGTTGCATAGGCAGTCTAATCAACAATGAACCAGCACATTGCGAACTACCCGAAAGCGAAATGTTCGTTCGAATCCTGCATCCGGGACCTAGTTTCATCATTTTGATGAACGTGCCAGATCCTACTATGTTCAGCATTTGCGGCCCGAGAAACATAAAATCAAAAGATTGGTTCTCATTCACTTCAACAACTGCGAAATTAAGATCAACGATGTAATATACACCTCTGAGCAGAACACCTATTGGGACGAGATAAACGTCTATCTAACAATATTCAACGAAATAAATGCTTCCTTTCCCGAAAATACCATTCACTTAAAGAACTTAGAAAATCATCAGTTTGCCGAAAGAAAATCCATAGAGTTTTCCACATCGTTTGTCAAGCTAGAAGATCATCAAACAGCAGTCATTATTGCCGTTATCATTACGTGCTTCACACTTTACCAAAAACTTCCTAGAAGAAATCAATTTCACCTAAAACATATTAATTCATCATCACCGAACATTTCAACTAGCAACCAAGGCGACGAACCTCCATGGATTCATTTCCTCTGGCAGATGGCAACCACTAAGGGGGGAGGAGGTACTTTGCCGCGCTTACGCATATTTCCAACAAATAACTAACTTCCCATAGTTTAGTACAAAGTTCTCAGTAACTATCGAGTCAATGTAAAGAAAAATAAATTTCGCATAGTTTCAGATTTCATTTCCAGAGTTGAATGTTTTAATTCTTAATAATATTTAATAGTTGGCTCATTAATGTATCGCCAATAATCGCCACCTGCATTGAGCAAATTGCTGATCACAGCATTTTTCTATGGATAACCATACATTGATACTTGGGTGTAATTAAGATTGTTAACCGGTAGGGCAGTCAGTCTGATTCTCAGTGAAATTAAGAGCAGTCGAAGTGTAACATTTGAATAAAGAAAGTTTAAAGTAAAAAGATCTTTTATTTTTGTTCGTGACTTGAAGGAAGAGGCTTTTAACTCGCGCGAGTCATGTGTCAGCATCATGAGCCCAGCTCGGCGCGGCGCTGCAAAATTATACATGCTTTTCCAATATTCTGAATGGTATCAACAAGAAAATTGTAGCAGCTGAGTTAATCAAAATGTTGTATTTTTGTATGACTATAAGATATGATAGTTGTATCACTTAAAATGAGATATATTTTCTAGCATAGGCTTTTGTATTTACCAGATTGAAATATTCTTTTGTTTTCTTTCTGAAACATTTGTAATTTTAAGATATTAAAATGTCAATTGGTTATTAATAAGATAGTTCTAATATAATTCGAAAACGAATATATAATCCAGTTAGTAATCCCTAAAAATTCAGAATTAAGGGATTGAAGTATAGCAGTTGTATCTAGAAGGTTACATGTTAGTAAAAATAAATACATAATTTATAATAAAAACCAGAACGTTTTAAATAAATTATTTAATTCGCGTGTCAAAACCGCTGTTTCTCAGTTAAAACAAAAAACACTCTAAAGCGCTTTTAAGGGATTTTTAAGTAGTCTCCACAAAAATGTTTGAGAGCTTGAACGAAAAACGCTGCAGGCCTTACACATGAGTTTATTATTCTGGACTGGAGACCTGACTAAAGCGACCCTGACCCAATTCTGAACATAAAAGCCTAAACGGTCGCAGAGAGTCAGTAAATAAACGGAACAATTATGATCTAGTGATCCCGGTCTCTTTACATTTTTTCACTATTTTTGTCTTCTCTTTTTCTTAAACTTTTGTTAAAAAATTTATTTATATTTTTTTATAATATTTTTAATTCTTCACTTTTTCGTCAAAATCGACTTCATATTCGATACCTCACATGCCCAAGTTCACAAACACTTCACAAATGCCTTGTTTCACACCCTTTTGGTTTATTATTCTATGAATAATACACCTTTGTAATCGGTTCGGAACAATTTTTTTTAATACCCCCTCGAATTTTTTTCTTTTACGTTTCAAGATGTGTAGAGTCCAAAAATGCAATGTTAGTGCGCCGTGTCAGCGATTCTACCTTATTACCGGTCGAAAAAATCGTTCTTTCGCATATGGGCTACATTTGGACCCTAGTTGTGTTCCGAAGCTCGGCAGCTTGATCGGAATCCACCCTGGAGTTTTAGGGATGAAAAAGTGGTGTAAAATTTTGAATTAGGCATTTCTAAAGTTTTTGTGAACTTAAGCATATGGGGTATCTTTTTTTATGTTTTTTAGGGTGAGGAGATCGAATATGAATTCGATTTTGACGAAAGAGTGAAGAATTAAAAAAAAATTAAAAACTTGCTAAAATTTTTTTTATAAAATAAAATAAATCTTGCTTGGGAGGATTACCAATATTATTGTATTCAGTCAGAAATAATAAACCCATGTGTAAAGACTTTGCAGCGTTTTTTCACCCCTAACCCGGCCCATACACGACAAATTTTTTCCACAAAACAAATTGCGAACCTGGTTTGCTGGTCGGCTACACACGGTCAAATGTTTTCTGAAATTTTATGATCCTCAGCATCTTTTCAGCCGTGAACCCCTCATAAAACTGGTCCAGCCCCTAGAATATCAAAAAATTTAGATATTTTCACAAACTTTTCGTCAAACCCGCAAACCACACCATACACGGTCAAAATTGGACTTTGGCAGAGAAAATTTGAGGAAAAAATTTGTCATGTATGGGCCGGGTAAAGCGTCTGGGTGTATTCCATCAAGCTACCGAGCTTCGCGACTAGTCCAAAATGCAGCCCTAGGTTTGTGCGACAGAATGATTATTTTTTCGACCGTAAATTATTGTGTAGATATCGCTGACACATCGGACGGACATTGCATTTTTGGAATCTACGCATGTTGAAACGTCAAAGAAAAACATTTGAGGGGGTGTTAAAAAACCGATTACATAGGTCTATTATTCAGAAAATAATATACCAAAATTGACATGGCGACAATAGGGGAAATTCATTTTGAAATTATGTTCCAAATTTTTAAAAAAAAATCTTAATTCTAACGGGTTTGTTGATCGCCGCTGGAGAGAATGAGACCTTGTTGAATGAAATCAGTTGAATATTACGGCACTTATAGTACAAAAACCAAGGTAAGATGACTCGATAATTCGAAAAAAAAAATTGTTTACAAAAAAATGACGAGATATGTATTTTTCTTTTACATAGAAAATTTGAACGAAATCGAAGAGATGAACGCAAAACCTTTGGTTGAATTGGCACCTATAAAATATCTTAAGAAACCCATAAAAACAAAAATATTTTTATACTTTGCCTAACTGTCGACAGAGTACGGTTTCATTAATTAACAAATTACTTCCGACGTAAATACTTCCAAAATCACAGATTACCACGGCCTGATTTGTTTTGGACAAATTAGAAAATTTGAAATATGACTTTTGGCCAGTTTTACTGGTCTCCTGGCACACTGTGCCTTCAATGAAAGTCAGAGGCGCTTATTAATCTGCACAAATCATACAAATAAGTGATAGTGACGATATTAAGGGCAGTTGTTCGCTTGCTTCAGAGATACTAAACCATTAAATCAAAATTAGGTAGAAAATTTGGTTTGGGGCCTTGAACAATCTAAAACTGCATCAGAACTTCTAGCTTCTCGTTTAAATGAAAGAAGTGTGATGACAAAAGCAACGAATCTCGCATTACCACACTAGGATATAAAACTAACTACATTTCCTTACTGATGAGGATGAATTTTCGTTTTGCCGTAATTTTCCTGGTCTAACCCGGCCCATACACGACAAATTTTTTCCTCAAAACAGATTGTAAACCTGGTTTGCTGGTCGACTACACACGGTTAAATGTTTTCTGAAATTTTATGACCCTCAGCATCTTTTCAGCCGTGAAGCCTTCATAAAATTTGTCCAGGCGCTAGAATATAAAAAAATTTAGATAGTTCTCAAATTTTTTCTCAAATTCTTAAGTGCCAACAAAGCCATAAACGATCAAATCTGTACTTTTGCAAACAAGATTTGAGCAAAATGTTTCTCGTCTGGGTCCAGTAAAACAAAAACTCCTGAAACATTCTCAATAATCACAAAACATCCAACATTTTGCTTTTCATGCTTAACAAACATTCTCAATAAGCAGTCAACATTTGGTCGGTATGATAAGAAACGCATACATCCTACATAACAAAAAATCATAGTCAGCAAATAAGTTAAGTCAATCAGTCAGAACCAATTTTCAGTCAGTTGAAAGAAAAAGAAATTGTCCTCTAATCAAAAATATATCATGCCAGCACAACCATAATTTCCGGTGAGTTTGCGTTTGCTATCAGAAAAAATTTACTAAAAAAACTGTTGGAAATTGTAAAAACATCTGGTAAGTATACGGAACACTGAAAATTCACTTTGCGCTGAAAAATCCTCATTTCCGGAACATAGGATGGACGGCGGTCTCAGGTCATTATTTCAATACAAAATGTGATGGCATAAAAACGAACATTTGTCAACACATGCTTGTTTTTTTTTCTAAAATCTTTTATCACTGCTGTCTATGTACAGCATATGAGCTTTGAAAGTATCCAATGTTACGGTCACGTCCAACACATAAATGCATATATTTATGTATTTTTTATTCTATTCTCGCTATAATAGCAGTTCCCAACCTGTAGGTGCAAAAAGTAATCAAATAAAGCAAACCTTTTAATCGTGTCTTAATGTTTACACTGTTTTAAAGTAGTTTGAAAATGAAAATAATAATAAAGAAAATACGGTATTGTTGTTGCCAAATATCGAACTTATTACCTACACTTTTAGTAAAAAAAAAAAAAAAGAATTTAAAATCACAGCTGTTTTTCTGGATAATGCAACGTAGTACATATTGTAGATTACATTTAACAATTTTTGTTGCAAATAAAATTATTGAAAATTTTAATTTGTGGCAGATTTGTTGTGTCTTATTTTATTATTTGACTTTGAAATATTAATTTTAATTTAGCAGTTTTATTTTAATTATTGAAAGTTATTGTATTTATATTTTATTTTTATTTATAGTTTAATTAAATTGAGAGTTACTTTATTTATATTTTAATCAAAGTTTTATGGTTATTTTAACAATTCTGATTATTCTAAATGAATGGGATTTAATTAGTTGTAACCAATAAGTATGTATGTAATAAATATTATGTACTTTGCCACGAGAGCAAATACACAACCTAGGAAAGTGCCTAGCGTTGGAGTTTTTGTTAGCACACCGAAATAGTAGGTACGAGATCCCACGACCAAAATCTTTGTCTCTTCGCGATACGGCCAAAACAATATAACATCGATAGATTTGATTTTTCTGAAGTCAAAAAGTTTGTTTTCAGATATTTTCCGCGTCGGGTTTGACCTCAGTAAATTTTCAAAAATGGCAAACAATTTAGCGGAATGGTATCATAGCAATACGTCTGAAAACTGTTGGACACGATGAAATAAGTTGCCGAGATATAGAAAAAAAAAGATATCAGACAAATTTAGTGTCGGATCTTACTAATCAGACAAATAAACCAGAACTTGACGACAAAACCAAATTTGTAAATTTGCTATGATACAGAGCGGTTAAATTTTTTGACGTTTTTGAAAATGCGCTCAGGTCAAACCCGACGCGGAAAAGCCTGAAAACGAACTTATTCGTAAGAAAATGACAATAGCTATGTACATTTTTAATATCAGACGTATTGTGATATTACCGTCTGCCTTTTTTTTGACACAGCAGAAATGGGCTCACATCAAGTTCCGACATTTTTGACCGTTACTTTCCACCTAGTTGGATTGAAAATCGTCAAATCTATCGATTTTATATGGCTTTGGCCGTATCGCGATGATACATGGTTTTATACCTGGGCTCTCGTACTAAAACAAATTCGAAGTCAATCTATTTAAAATTGTAGTTATGAAACTATTCGCAAGTTCTTGAAAGAGATAAATGCAAGAAAATGCACAGTATCTTTAAAAAATATGCATATTTTTTTTAATTCGTACATTTGGTATTTTCAGCGGAATTGAAATTAATCGGGTTTCCCGGTCATTGTAATTGATCAATAAATTTCTTATATCTAAACTCACTGTGCCAATGTGCCATTGAAGCAGAGGTTTCCAAGCGATGCTCTCAAAGGATGACGGTAGCTTTCATCAACATCATTTCACTATTTGTCTATTTCACTATGCACAAGTAGTCATACCCGTGATTAAGGCAAACCATTACAAGCGAGAAACAATTTGAACCAGTGAACTATTAAAAACATAACAACCAAAATAACTGTGACCTGTGAGATTTTTCTAATTTTACAAATTGCCAGATATATAGTGAATCACGCACGCGCAGGCAATTTTTACTTTTTGATAACTAATTCATTACTCATTAGCACCATAAACGAGTATTTATCATACATTGAAATCACTGATAACCATCATCACTTCAAACATCCGACCATTCCTACCGACTGCCGGAGTGTGGACTGAAAAGTGAAAAGGCGTAAAGTAATAAGTAACTTGACAACTGTGAGCTGCTTCGTCGAAAGCACAATCTCAGCGGAGAAAAATTCTTTACTTGCGATAAGTAAGCTCTATTTATAGCAATTTGGAAAGTGTGTTTTTCAACATCGATGCTCAAAAACAAAAAGAAAGATAAAATGTTAAAAGGACTGTTAAAATATTCATATATTTTATTTAAGAGTTCTGAGAAATCTGGTTGATAACTTGTGTGCTTCTGTAAGGCCAGGTTGGGTGGCCATTTTAAATTCATCTAGTGTGATTGCCTTTGCATGTTATGATAATATTTTTTATGCAGAGTACAGAGTCAGTCACTTTGACATTATTATTATCCATTCCTTCTACGATAAATCAAAGAATATCTAGTAGATATTCTTTGGATAAATCGAATGATATTTAAATATAATGACGCTATAATGAAGACAGTATTGGAAATTGGAATGCATGAGTGTGAGTTAAGGGTTAATGTTAGTACAGAAAAGGCAAGTGGAGGATGAAAGTAGGAGTACTGTTGAGTATCGAGGGAGCAATCCAATCACAAGGGCTCATACCAAGTCGACCACGACGGACACATTTTTAGTTTTTTTCACAATAGAACATCTTCAAACACCTGCAATTTCCACTTTTCAAATTGCATATTTACAACTCTACTATGCATCAAGTTTTATACAGATTTATAAATACGTAATAAAGATATAAAAGTTTAATTAAGTATAAAAACAAAACATTTTTAAACGATTTTAATTAGTTTTAAACAGTGTACGGAAGAATCAAATCTTGTAACCCCATGTACGCCCACTTTACGTTAACTGATTGAGTTGAAATTTGGCGCATACATTTGGTTCCGACCGATTATTTGCAAATAATTTAAAGTGAATTGACATATTGAACGTAAAAAAAAAAACTTACATGGAAATAAATAGTAATAAAAATAAAGTACCTATGAAAAACTAAAACTCCACTACGGCTTTAACTACCCATTCTAAAGTTATAAACAAGACTTAGTAACTGCTAATTAGACCTCTATTAGTAAAAATACCATAGTCACACGTTTTATATCAATTCAGATAATTATTAATGTAAGTGTAACTACGGCGTTTTTACTAAGTAAGACAGTTCTTTAATGTTTAGGCTTAGGTGCGCGGAATTCCCCCACCTTCCCCTATACAATACAGAAAAACTTAGATTTAAATAAATACCATATATTAAAACGAAATTGTAATTTTTTTGTATTAGTTCTTAATATTTGATGACTTTGTTATTTACTTAAATAACATTACATTTAAATTTAATATCGACTAATATTAAGAATTATTCCAGAGGAGTATATTGTAATACAAGTGATATTTAACTACAACTGTAATCTAAGATATGGTTCATATCAATAGCGTGCAGTATTAGAATCGAATTTAAATTTAATATACATCATATTAAAAAGTAATGTTGAAGTATTAAAATCTAATACTAGTGCCATTCCGGTGCCCTTAGTTCCGCAATATTTAAGAACTCGGCATTGTGACAGAGTTATTCCAAAGAATAAGTTCAATTTCTTTCATATTCATTTTTGCAATGGAAAGTCTTAGTGTTTTTTGTGAAAGTGCGATATTTGCCAGAAAACTCAATTAAATTTGTAAAAGTGGAAAAAAGTGCAACGACGGAAATTTTGTCAAACTTATACAGTTGTTGAATTCAATTCTTTTGTGAACTGTTATGTTGTTGAAAAGACTAATTCATGTATTTCACTTATAAAATATTCATCATTAGTTTATAAAAGCAATACCATTCGTACTTAATAAATGATAAATAATGTATTTTAGTGTCTTATACATTACAATAAAAACTTTGAAAATAGTTACGTATTGTATTATTTCCATCCTTATATTCTTCATTCTTTTTCAGATTTGGTATTATTATGAGAATAAAGATAGTTATTCTACTACACTAGAAGAAAGTTAGTTTATTTTGGTAATAAAATCCTTTCTATGTGCATTGCATTAATATAATGGGAGATTAATACCAAGAGCAATACATTATTCAAATGTAATCAAAGAGTATATTCAAAGTCAATAGTCGTTGTATTACAATGTAATATTAGGTATATTTAAATTAAATATGCAATTTAATGCAATGTAATAAAATTTAGTGTAAAGAGTAATGCTTTTCAGTATTAAATTATAATACACGTTTATTCAAAAGTAATACGTAAAAACATATTACATTTTAATATAGGAGATATTAAATGAATATTTTAAATATATTCAAAGTATTAAATTCTAATCGGATATTGGCGTTGTCATATCACGGAGAACGGTAGTTCTCCGCGTGGTGCGCAAAACAAAAAATCTGAAGATCTGATGATTGTTGTTGAAATGCACCACTATATATACAGGAATAAATCGAAATCGATAACCAAGCTTTCAATTCATAACTGTTGGGTATCGTTAGAAAGGTGTTGGGCCATAGACTAAGAAAATATATTAAAACTGCTAATCCACCCACTACAACCCGAGATATGGCCACTTGAAAATTTGACCAAATTTTTAGTTTTTCCAATATAACCCAAAGGTGGGTGTAGAAAACTATTCAGCTATAGTGTTTTCCTAGGCTACTTATCAAGACCTTTCCAACGGTACCTTATATATTAAAATCGAACCATCCGTTGAAAGGTTATAGCCCTCCAAAATTTACGGTTAATTTTCATGAAATTCATGAAAAATTGCCTACCTCAAATAGTTTGTTTGTACAAAAGTTGAACCGATTTCTGTCGTTTATACCTCTATTTTTCGGGGATAAGTGCGGCTTGCAGAATCCGTTAACATTTTTAAGATTTCTTTGAATTTGATCGAGATATGGACTTTTGAATAGAGCCAGATGCACTTTTTTAAAAATATAATATCTCCACTAAAATCCAATGAAAGGCGTTCGTATATGAATCAGTCGATCGGTATTGAACTAAATTTTCAAATGGTGGCCAGACGATCTTAATCAGACATCTAGTTCAAGAAAAATATAGAAAAAACTAAAAAGTGACACTGCCAAAATTTCGATTTGAAGGCTATTACTCAAAATTGAACCAAGCAATTTTGTTAAAAAACTAGTCGTTTGTAGCTGACAACAAAACGCGTCGATGGCTTATCATGTGAATTCTGGGAAAACTCTAGTTCCGGAGAAAATGGCATCCGAATAATATCGCGAACCGGGAAAAGTGAGTTTTTCAACAATTTTGTAAAGAATGAAAAATGTTCGAATAAAAATTTTAATCGCAGCATTCCTTGATGAGTCCAAAACACCATAGAAAGTGAATAGGCAGGCTTTTGTTCTATAGTTTTCATGAACCTATTCTAAACTATGAAAAATAATTGTAAAATCCTAGCAGATGGTCTCCCTAAACCTAACATCAGCACTTCGAATTTTCCAGTTTCTCAAACCCCTCAAATGTTTGTAGGGTACAGTTGGATACACGAAATTTATTTAAATGCACAATTGTATTTTTAATTTTAACTGACCCAAAATAAAGAGAGCAAAAAATGCAATCGGTTTCGTGAACGAATAGCAACTGCTTCGTTTTATTAAAATTTATTTTATTTCAACATTTATGGAAAAATTATTTACTTAATAATAATGGTTGCTTTCAAAAAACATACTGATACTAGCAAAAAAAAACTCTTAGCGAGTTTAAAACTGACGGGGTGCCCAATAGCGCATTAACTTGTATCCACAAAAGAGTTGATATACATTTTTGTGGTGTGCGTGCATTATTGTTCCTTAATAAAATCAATAAAAATTTACAAATACCTTTGCGCATGCAATTGTTCCTTAATATAAAATCAATAAGAGTTTACAAATGCCTCAAAGAAACATTCATTTCCAAATATTGGAAACTTTTATACCACCAAATAAAAGCAAATACCTCAAAGAAACAATTGCATGCGCAAAGGTATTTGTAAATTTTTATTGATTTTATTAAGGAACAATAATGCACGCACACCACAAAAATGTATATCAGCTCTTTTGTGGATACAAGTTAATGCGCTATTGGGCACCCCGTCAGTTTTAAACTCGCTAAGAGTTTTTTTTTGCTAGTATACAATACAAAAAATATTAGAATTTACTCCCAAATTTTTAACCGTGTAGATTTCTATCTATAATCTAGAATAATCGACTATAATTATATTAATAAAATATATATACACTTACACGCTAGCGGCCGTAATTTTGAAGATATTTCGACCGAATTTTATTATGTTATTTCCAGACTTAACAGCTTGGCTTAGTTCGTTAGATAGCAACATCGTTGCAAGGGAGTAGGTGTGGGAGGGGGTTTGAAATGTATAAAAAAATTATATTTTCGACTCTGTGAAGTTTAGAGAGAAACTTTGTTTGCATAAATTTTAGTACTTCCTATGAAGCTTACGGCGGCGGCACTAAAGTTTCACGTTCTTTGCGGAGTCGTTGAGAAGCTCTTAATGAGTTATTTATAAATCAATAAATAACTAGGTTCTCGATTTTAAAATAAATTACTCAATTACTAATAAAGTGAAGGCCTGTTGAAAGGAATATTTTTTTTATTTTACTCCATGCCTTTTTCGCCGCCGTCGCTCTGGGTTGTTCGAAAAAATTTTGTGCTTTTTTACGATTTACGGAAAAATGTTTTTTTTAAGGTATGTAAACTTCATAATTTTTGGAATGTGCGTATTTAAACCTTTAATTTGATACCAAATCCGATACATTTAAAAATATATTTTAAATTTTGGGTAGGGTTTTTTGCGTTTCTTAGGTATCATATTAGATTTAACGTGACATCATGTAGCCTATGTTACGCGGAAAATTTATACAAATCCTACGACACCTCATTTGTCCAAATCTGTTGAGTAGTTTGGTAGTTATGAAGGAACAGATGAACATCCATAGCCACATACATAGACTGCTGAACACATTATCCTCCTTTTCTGCCGAAGTCGTGTAAAAAACAGAGTTGGGCGTTTTCGTATTACCACTAAATTGTCATTAGCACTAAAAATTAGTGGTTCTGAAAAACCAGTTTCCACTGTCACTAATCGATTAGTGGTAGTGTAAAGTGGTTTTCACTATCACTGAAATTCTAGTGCTAGTGCAAACGCATTTTCACTATCACTAAACTTCTACTGCTAGGGCAAATTTTGTTCACTAGCACTAACTGCTAGTGGAATTGGTCATTGGTAATGCAATCTGCACTATCACTAAATGATGCGGTGAGGGTATGTTTAGCGTATGCTAAGCACTGCGTTTGGCTCGTACGATTAAACTAGCGTAGAGGAATCGTTTGCGGACAACTGGAAAATGATTTATCCCTTTAAACCCTCTAAATATTTTTTTTTTAAGTCTGAAAAAAATACTGTATTTCTTTCTTATATAGTAAAATAAAAATTGGAGGTGGCGCATTGAAATATCTAAAAAAAAAAAAATTAAGAATCACCCTAATATATAGGGGAGCGGCGCGGCGTACAATGTGCCTATAGTTTCCAGTTTAGAGCTCTTAAGGATATTTAAAGGAGGCTTAGATCAGGAGTGAAGGCATGAGTCGATAGGAAATTTACTAAGCTTTGTTATTACAGAAGCAATCATTATTCAGTTGTAGATATTTTCGGAGATATAGCCCAAAAACTGCAGGGACCTCTTTGCGCCACATTGCACGCACATGCGTACAATGTGCCGCACTATTAAAAGTGTAACGTCTGCGTGGAAAAATAAAGTAAATACAATAGATATTCGATACATTTTATAAATTTATTAGAATAATAGGTTAAGTATGATCAAAAATTTAAAAATTCTTGATCGGCTTAATCATCATCTAGTCGAAATCGCAATGAATGCAAATATAGAAACCAGTGTATATATTAGCACATTCCAAGTGCTTTTTCAGGTTTTCCTCGGCACTAGTAGCAAGGACAAAATATGTCGTAGCTAAAGGGGCAATAAAACATTTACAAACCATACCATCTTTGTCAGTGAACAAACCTAATTAATGCGCCACTTTGTACGAACCGCGTGCGCCACATTGGAATTTTCCTGTTATTTTGAAAAATGATCGAAATTATAAAAAAAATTGAAGATAATCCAAAATCAATTATGATGCTTAAAAGAGGATATCACAGTGCGTCTTTGCATATAAAGTTTTCATAAATGTCTTAAAAATACTAGATGTTATGAAGGAATGAAAAAAATTTTAAAAAACTTGAAAAATGGGTTTTTTTGATTTTTTTCACAAGACCTATTAAATGCGCGCTTGATCGCACCTGTTACTTAGACAAAGTTGGGTTACTAACTAACACACTTATGACACCGGACAGACTTCATCTACCAATTGCTATAATACCCAAAAAGGCTCTGCACCACATTGTACGCTGCGCCACTATGTACGCCGCTTCCCTATACATATAGGTATAATATATATATATATATATATATATATAAACATGCGAACAGAGGTCATTTTTGGGGTTCAGTCCAGAGCTGATGATCGGAGAAACTACGTAAAAATTTTCCGAAAATTCCGCCATGAGGGACATTACAATAGGTAGAATTTATTTCTATGAAATCTACCTAAAAGCCACACGTTGAGTTGAGACCCTCCTCCCTTTTTTCGTCGGTTAAATATTAAAATTACGTTTTCGACACAAAATCATGGGCTAATTATATCAATTGTACGCTTAATTGTCCCAGATACTTTTAATTGAGAATCTTCTCAGCGTTAATTTAGTATATGGAACTATAGCAAAAAAAAAACTCTTAACGAGTTTAAAACTGCCGGGGTGCCCAATAGCGCATTAACTTTTATCCACAAAAGATTTGATATAAATTTTTGTCGTGCGCGTGCATTATTGTTCCTTAATAAAATCAATAAAAATTTACAAATACCTTGGCGCATACAATTGTTTCTTTGAGGTATTTGCTTGTATTTGGTGGCATAAAAGTTCCCAATATTTGGAAATGAATGTTCCTTTGAGGTATATGTAAATTTTTATTGATTTTATTAAGGAACAATAATGCACGCGCACCACAAAAATTTATATCAACTCTTTTGTGGATAAAAGTTAATGCGCTATTGGGCATCCTGGCAGTTTTAAAATCGCTAAGAGTTTTTTTTTTCTAGTATCAGTATGTTTTTTGAAAGCAAACCATTATTATTAAGTAAATAATTTTTCCATAAATGTTGAAATAAAATAAATTTTAATAAAACGAAGCAGTTAAAATTAAAAATACAATTGTGCATTTAAATACATTTCGTGTATCCAACTTTACCCTACAAACATTTGAGGGGTTTGAGAAACTGGAAAATTCGAACTGCTGATGTTAGGTTTAGGGAGACCATCTGCTAGGATTTTAGCATTATTTTTCATAGTTTTAGAATAGGTTCATGAAAACTTTTGTAAAAACAAACTATTTGAGGTATGAATTTCATGAAAATTAACCATAAATTTTGGAGAGCTATAACTTTTCAACGGATGGTTCGATTTTAATATGTAAGGTACCGTTCGAAAGGTGTTGATAAGTAGCCTCGGAAAACATTATAGCTGAGTAGTTTTCGACACCCACCTTTGGGTTATATTGGTTAAATTTTGAAGTGACCATATCTCGGGTTGTAGTGAGTGGATTACCTTCTGAATATTTTTTCCGAGTCCATGGGCCAACACTTTTCTAACGATACCCAACAGACATGAATTGAAAGCTTGGTTCTCGATTTCGATTTATTCCTGTATATATAGTGGTGCATTTCAACAATAATCATCAGATCTTCAGATTTTTTGTTTTGCGCACCCCAACCAACGAAAACCAATTTCGGACCAATTTTCACCCCTAAAAACCACCATTAAAAGTATGCACACGCGTTATCATCGGAGACTTTTCGGAGAATAATCATTAATCAGTAGACCGCAGATTATATGCACACACAAATTTTTTGTTATTCAAGATGTCTTTATGGGCGTCTTAAAGAAATTTGTTTTATTGAACTTGGAGTGGAATGATTTATGATTATTTTTGCATATTACATATTTTCCGCATATTTGCATATTTCTTGCATATTTTCATGTTTAACGGACTCTTTTGCATATCTTCTGCATATTTCCTCCTTAGAGCAGGATTTTATGTTCAAATTATTACCCTTTTCAGGATCTTTTCAACCCCTCATAAAACTCGTCCAGCCCTCAGAATATCAAAAAATTTATATTTCTTTAAAATTTTACCTAAAATCCTGAAGTGTTTTACAACTATCACCATAAACCATCTAATCAGTACATTTGCTAACCATATGTGAATAAATTTTCTGTCGGGCATGGGCCATCGCCAACCTGGCACCCTAAGTAATTCAGTAAGGCAAACAAAACTAAGGAATTAAAAAATAAATAAAAACTTGGATGTTGAGTGGTGAGATAATTCAGGAAATTCCCGAGGATGATATTATTAATACCAAAGCAAGCTTTATTATAAATATAAGTATACTCCCATTACGTCGTTTGATATAAAAAGATCAATTTCTGCATATAGACTTTTTTTTAACTGACAAAAGACAGCCTAAGCAGAGAAAATTTGGAAAAACGTATCATTATATATTGTGAAATGAATTATTACAAATAAAGAAACATTACAATAATCTTTTGTGCATCAAACACTTATTTCGAATTCCCTGTCCTATGTAAACTATTTTTTTGCAAATCGCTTAATAATTTTTTGCCCAAATTTTGTTGCATATGTTATGCATAATTTTTGTCATATGTTTTGCATATATTTTTACATATTGTGCTATACTGACTTAAATTAATTCAGAATCAAAAATAAGTATTTCAGAAAAGGTTAGACATCCGTATGGCCAAAATACAAAAGATACGAACACGAGAAAGCAGATAACGACTGGCAATCGATTCTGCTGATCGCATAGTAAGCTTCATAACTGGGGCAGAAAAGGATCAATGAAAGACGGTTTCTTAGATCTGGAAGAACCTGCAGAGTTCACGTTGGAAGAAGTTTTTGTTAACTATTATTAAAAAAAGTATTACAATTGATTATTATTTGCGAGAAATTTTTTTTACAAGGTCTTTTTTTACACGATATTAAAATTATAGAACTGGAAAAAAACTTCACAGTTTTAGAGTACAGTAAAAGTTGGGTTTTTTGATTTCGAAATAGCGAATGGGAATCTTTCCGATGCGGTTTTTGGGGGTTGTAGGGGTGGGAGTAGTAACCATCTACTTTAGAGTTGTTCACTCTGGGCCATAAAGTGTTCTTATAAGCTTACTTAACACACTTCCCGATATCCAATCGAGCTAAAACTGTAAAGGGTGATCGAACACATAGCGTGGATGTTCAGACTCAATATTTCTCATTACATGCAACCACACGAAAATTTTCTTTGACATATCTGTTAAGTATGGGTTGTGCCAAGTTTAGCCATGGAGTCGTTTACAACTGACCAACGTAGACAAGTCATTAAAACTTATTACTAAAATGAACGTTCTGTACTAAAAAAGCCATTTCGTAAAATTCGGGATTATTTTGGTGAATATAACCGTCCTAGTGAGTCGGGAATTCGTGGAATAGTGAAGCGATTCGAAGAAACTGGTTTAGTAGTTATTCATGAAGCACAAATACATCCCCTGACCACTCAAAGGAACTGTTTGGTGCAGTTTATGGGCCAATCGCATAATCGGACCCTACACAAAAACAATCTAATATTTGGAAAACAACATTCAAGCTGAAATTGAAGCTATTGATCCACTAATTTTATACAAAGTCATTGAAAATACCGACTTTCGGGTGATTAGCTGCAGGCAGCCGAACTCGAGGCGGTCCACAGTGGGCCCGAACCGAGGCCCGAACACGAACACCCATTTCTCAGGGCAAAACCCCTAATGGGGTTGGAATGAATTGAAATTTCGATTACAGGGGTTTTCGTGGTCATACGAATGAGATTGTATTTCACGTATAATTAGCACAAATCAAACATTCAAATAAAAAAATAATTATTAGGTATTTAAATTCTAAAACACGTGTTTTATTTCACAAAAACTTCCACGCTATCTGTTGGATCACCCTGTAGGTTCTTTCTCTAACTAACATGTTTCTTTATATAATTATATGCATGAACAAAATTATAATAAAATCAAGCCATCTGTTCTTATTTTTAATTAATTCTTTTTATCTTCTCTATATACTGTCAAAACAATAACTTAAACGAACTAGCGATTCATCTATTGGCAATTCTCTGTGTATTGATAACTTGAATTATTTTCCACAGGCGATGACAACTTTCGTTATCAGAAAAACAATGAAGTGATCGTAAAATATTTTGAAATTTTTTCATATATACCTTCTGAAACGCTTGTTAACTTAGAGAACTGAAATTTGGTACTTAGCCACTTAGGTAGATTTTCGAAAACAATACACTGTAATTGAGTTCTCGGAGAAATTGTACATAAAAAGATTAGAATCGAAATCTTTTATGTATATCCACTTGAAGCTGCTTTGAAAAAAATAAAAATCTAAGTGTGTTTAGTAGGTTTATGAATTATTGCCCAATTTCACAGTGCAAGCTTAAGCTCAAAAATAGGTTTAAAATTCTGCTTAAAGTATGCTTTGATTTCAAAGTGATAATTTTAGTCTATATGTTTTGTTATTATATTGAAATGAAATTATATTATATATATACTTGAAATGAAATTAAAAATGAAGTTCAACAAATATGAAAATTTAATTTAGCAGAAAAGCTGATTGGAGAAGCCGAAACTGAAGAGCCTAGAAAAGAAATCGAATACTTATTAGTGGAATTATTTTAGTTCTGAACCCCAAAAAATTTGCAACACGAGCGATTTTTTTTAATGATAGCTAAGAGTGCCCTTAATCAGCCCTCCAAAATCGCCATAAATCGCACCTTGGCAACATGGTCAAAATGGACGATGCCCGCGAAGGTGGCGGAAGAATCATCAAAATCGGACTACACAGTAAAACGTTAGGCGTGGTCATACATAAAAAAGACACACGTTGTTTTGAGAACATGCTCCGTTTTTCGCCGGTTAAAAAATACGTAACCTCTATATGTTATATGAAAAATGTAAAGTAAAATAAAACAATATTCTTGGTGAATATAAATTGTTTAATTATCTGTCTCTTTGGTTCGACTAAAATGAATTGTATGAACCAATTGGATAAAACATTTCTGCTTTTCAGAAAAAGAATAAAATCCGGAACTCATCAACAAATTTCTGGAATGTCTCATTTTCAAGGATTATTGCCCTCAACCCATACACGAGAGACATTTTCCTCAAATCTCTTTGCGACACGTGTTGAGGATTGCAACATACACGGTTAATTGTTTTCTAAAATTTTACGATTCTCTGCATCTTTTCAGTCGTGAACCTATCATAAAACTTGTTCAGCTCCTAGAATATAAAAAAAATTAGATATTTTCTCAAATTTTTAGTATTCAATAGCGCCTTCGTCTGGCGATGGAAAATTTGACTGAAAGTGCGTGGTACCAAGAGCAACCATATGTACCACGACGGATTTGCTTGAAATATCAAAACAATTCAAAAACCCGGCCGGCCGTCCTTGACAATATTTTTTCACCAGACACACGCAGTGTCGAAGATCTTTCGGCCTACTAACTGTTAGCTTGGTCTATATCTGTCCAGTTCTAATAAATTATTCCATAAAATTATATACCATTTAAATGTGTCTCCAATGACATAAAAAAAGTAATATTTGATTTTTTTATCTATCCCTGTTATATAAAATGGTGGCTATAGCGGTAAGAAGAAAGGATTCACTTAATTATGCTTTACAATTTTTATACCCTAGATGTATGGTATATTAGTTTTGACACTTTTGAACGAATGTTTGCAACGCCAAGATGTAATAGTGATAGAAAAAAAAGAATTATATTTTTATGATTGGGAAGTGAAGAGAAATCGTTTTTTGCATGTCCGTCTGCCTGTTGTCTGAATTGTCTGTCCAGACGATAACTCGAGAACCTTGCAGCTAGAGACTTGAAATTTTTGTTGCCATATTAACAGTTTTTATACAAAAACTAGTAAGGAAGCAATTGGTTACACCAATTACACGATACCATAGATGAAGAAATATATAGGTACTCATTCTATGTAAAAATCTAGACATCCATTTTCTTCTGTATGTAATTAAGGCTGGTTGTCCGCGACTGCTTAATTTAATAGTACTCAGCAATAGCTTTAATTTGATATCACACATGGCCCAAGGTGAACAACCCCAAAGTAGATGGTTACTACCCCCACCCCCACAGCCCCCAAAAACCGTATCGGAAAGTTTCCCATTCACTTATTCGAAATCAAAAAAACCCATGTAACTCAATCCACTTTTATTACTTGCAAAGTTTTCTTCCAGTACTATAATTTTAATATCGTGTAAAAAAACCGTGTAAAAAAAATTTCTCGCAAATAATAATCAATTGTAATACTTTTTTATAATAATGTTTAACAAAAACTTCTTCCAACGTGAACTCTGCAGGTTCTACCGGATCTAAGAAACCGTCTTTCATTGATCCTTTTCTGCCCCAGTTATGAAGCTTACTATGCGATCAGCAGAATCTATTGCCAGTCGTTATCTGCTTTCTCGTGTTCGTATCTTTTGTATTTTGGCCATACGGATGTCTAACCTTTTCTGAAATACTTATTTTTTATTCTGAATTAATTTAAGTCAGTATAGCACAATATGTAAAAATATATGCAAAACATATGACAAAAATTATGCATAACATATGCAACAAAATTTGGGCAAAAAATTATTAAGCGATTTGCAAAAAAATAGTTTACATAGGACAGGGAATTCGAAATAAGTGTTTGATGCACAAAAGATTATTGTAATGTTTCTTTATTTGTAATAATTCATTTCACAATATATAATGATACGTTTTTCCAAATTTTCTCTGCTTAGGCTGTCTTTTGTCAGTTAAAAAAAAGTCTATATGCAGAAATTGATCTTTTTATATCAAACGACGTAATGGGAGTATACTTATATTTATAATAAAGCTTGCTTTGGTATTAATAATATCATCCTCGGGAATTTCCTGAATTATCTCACCACTCAACATCCAAGTTTTTATTTATTTTTTAATTCCTTAGTTTTGTTTGCCTTACTGAATTACTTAGGGTGCCAGGTTGGCGATGGCCCATGCCCGACAGAAAATTTATTCACATATGGTTAGCAAATGTACTGATTAGATGGTTTATGGTGATAGTTGTAAAACACTTCAGGATTTTAGGAAAAATTTGAAAGAAATATAAATTTTTTGATATTCTGAGGGCTGGACGAGTTTTATGAGGGGTTGAAAAGATCCTGAAAAGGGTAATAATTTGAACATAAAATCCTGCTCTGAGGAGGAAATATGCAGAAGATATGCAAAAGAGTCCGTCAAACATGTAAATATGCAAAAAATATGCAAATAATATGCGGAAAATATGTAATATGCAAAAATAATCATAAATCATTCCACTCTAAGTTCAATAAAACAAATTTCTTTAAGACGCCCATAACGACATCTTGAATAACAAAAAATTTGTGTGTGCATATAATCTGCGGTCTACTGATTAATGATTATTCTCCGATGATAACTCGTGTGCATACTTTTAATGGTGGTTTTTAGGGGTGAAAATTGGTCCGGAATTGGTTTTCGCGAATATCTATTAAAATATCAATTGTACGACTAAAACATCTATATGCCATATATATAATTTGTCCATGTGAGAAGCAATCCGTGTCTACTCTACATCTAAACCAGGGATGGGCATGCAACCACAGTCTCAAAATGTGATTGTGTAAAAGCTCTTCAAAGCTCTCTCCGGCCTTTTTTACACTGTTAATTTTGGTGACGTCACCTGTCATGTAAAAGTGAAGCCACATGGCAAAATGACTTCAAATTTACAGTGTACCGAAAGCAAAGCGAAAAGAAGCATAGTCCTGCTCGCATGACGGCCGGCGGCCGAATGATGCGCTCTCGACTTGCGAGCTGCTCGTGTACATATTCAAAGCTCTAAAAGCTGGAGTGCCCGCGGGCATAGGCCTGCCCATCACTGAAACCTTTTCTTATGATGATTGCAAACGCCACTCGTATTAGGAAGTGCAATCTCTTAATTGAAATGGGCTATCTGTTGGAATCATTAGAATGTGTGCAATGAGGACATCTTCATCTCTGTCAGGTCCTGTAAAGAATATGTCGCTTCTACGGTGTTACCCATTTATTTGTTTTTTAACCTTGAATACTTTTTTGCCGGGCCTGAGGCGTAATTGCTGAAGGGGGAAAATCTTTAGTTTGCCGTTGGATGCTGCAATACATTTAAATAACTTCTATCTATATTCTATTCACTAACCGAACTAAATTACTTTGTGTGTGGAGATTGGCGTTCTTGTCGAAATTTTGCGAAGGGTTTTCGGGTACTAAACGTGAATGGATTTACATGAGTTTTTTTGATTTAAAATGAGAGAGTTAGGAGTTTTCCGATCCGTGGGGTAAGTTTTGTTTACGTTTTCGGCTGTCTTGAACTGCGGTGTGTTAACTACTTTATTCCATTGGGGTTGTCCAATTTGGGCTGTGTGTGATATCAACTTGAAGCTTTTGTTGAGTACGTAGGTACTGTCAAATTCCATATTTTTTGCTTCTGTAAGAAACTTTAAGACAGCCTTTTTTCACACGAATAACGTTAAAAAACGTGATTTTCTAACTTGTGTACAAAGGATGTGCACGTTGATGCGATGGGTGGGGTGCTGAATTTTCTTTTAAATGGTTTAGCACAGTGTTTTACATCTTTCATGGAAAGATTTGAATATAAGTTAACTAACCTTTTTGAATGGTTATTAAAAAAATAAAAATCGAACCGTTCTGGTAGAAGCACAAATTTATTCTAATTCTAAATTACAAAGTTGATTTACTTAAAGCTAGAGTTTTTTGGGTCAGCTCAGGTGGATATGCAGGTGATTGGTATCGGATGTTTCCCTCAGTCGCTGCGTCATCAGAAGTCGTGTGAACTTTTTAGGCACCGTGGTTACCGTGGGACCCACCTCACGTTGCGTGGCTTGTTGTGGGTGTTTTATTGCATATTGCGTATTATCTTTACCTATAAAACAGTAAGAACCGTGCGTGACTGACAGATAACGCACAGGCCAAACCGCTGGACCTAAAGAGCTGAAAATTTTACAGTGCATTCCTTTAATGACTTAGATATTCGCTAAGAAAGGATTTTTCAAAATTCCGCCCCTAAAGGGGTGAATAACGGAAATTCCTTTAACATGACGTCACAGAAATTCTTTTCCACGTCTCTTCTTTGTGCGGATCTTCGTAGGCGAGAACGATCCCTCACTGAGAAGATGCTGGCCAGCGGCATGCACACGGCTGACGGCGAACGGGCGAACATAACTGCGTGCATGGTGGAATGATATATCTGTGACTGTGGTGTCTGCCTAATAACTAGGGGTAAAGTGGGCAACAGCCGCGTATTTGGCATCCTTTGCGTGAGTGACTTGGTGCTATTCAGTTCGTTTTTATACCCTAGATGTAGGGTATATTAGTTTTGAGCGAACGTTTGCAACGCCAAGAAATAATCGTCACAGAAAAGAAAGAACTATATATTCATGATTGGGAAGTGAAAAGAAACCGTTTTATGCATGTCCGTCTGTCTGTCTGTCTGTCTGTCTGTCTGTCTGTCTGTCTGTCTGTCCAGACGATAACTCGAGAACGCTTGCAGCTAGGGACTTGTAATTTGGTACAATAATATTTGATTAAAATTGCAAGGTCAAGTTCGAAGATGAGCAAAATCGGGCAACTCCTTCTTAGTGTTGCCATATAAGCATGAGTCGTTTTTATACAAAAATGTTGATATAAGATTAAGTATATTTTTCTACATCTAGGGTATCACGTAATTGGTGTGACCAATTGCTTTTTTACTAGTTAAAAGTAAGAAAATGGCTGAGGAAATTTTATTTGTTGACGGGGAATATGTCCCTCAAACTGTCGTTCCTGTCGTGCCACGTATTCCCTTAATACCTAATGACTACTCCTTTAATTTTAAGAGACTACAATTTCCCATCAAAGTTTGTTTCGGAAGATTGTTTCTCCCACAGTCAGTTTTATGTTGCTTGCTCACGAGTAAGTCTGCCCACGAGGCTGGTAATATTAGTGCCGCCCAATAAAAAAACAAAAAACATTGTTTATAAGGAAGTCCTCTGAATATTTATTCACTTTGGCATCGTGGGTGAAATTTGGTAGACCAATAATTAAATTAAATTATTACACAAAATAGAAAATTCAGGCTGTCTACTTATATCAACTAAGTTCTGTAAAAATGTGAAGTTAAATAATAAGTAACTAATTTGTTTTAAAATTTTTTCTTCGTATTACATTATACCTAATTACATTATACTTCATTATACTTCATATTGTTGTTATAATACGAAAGGTTTGTCCTGTTTTCATGCACAGAAGAAGCAATGAATATAGATAAAGAGGCGAACAACAATAAGAATGTAAAACGATGATGAATCAATGGCACGATAATTAATAACAATCATTCCACCAACCGACCGGGTGAAACCGGGTAGACCGGCTAGTTAACTTATATTAATTCAAACGCAGATATATCGACGCAGCTCACTGCAAAGTATGAAGTCTGTTGTAAAGTTTCTTACAGAAATAAAAATATGCCATTTAATAGTACTTATAAAGAGACTAGCAGGCCCGGCAATGCTTCGCTATTGCCCAGGAAATAGTGAACTTTACTGTAATGTTTTTAATGATTTGTCCTTAGGTGAGTTGTAGGGCTAAGAAGGCGAATTTCCGCAAACCATAAGTGCTCATGTAATACCTGTAGGGAACCTCTTTACCAAGTGTGAGTTGTTAAATATTAAATCTTCTTACAATAAGAATTTGAGAAACATTGATCAGTCAGCGAGTGGGTTTTGGCTTTTGGCTTATAATTCTCTGAATAATACATGGTTCGGAACAATGTTTTTTAACACCCCTTCAAAATTTTTTTTTTGTATGTTTCAAGATGGGTAGGGTCCAAAAATGCAATCTTCGTTCCGCTTTGTCCCCCGTGTCATCGATATTTACCTTAATTTCCGTTCGAAAAAAATCGTTCTTTCGCACATAGGCTACAGTACATTTGGACCCTATTTGTGTCCCGAAGCTCGGCAGCTTAATCGGAATGCACCTATGGGTTTTAGGGCAGTGGGTGCATTTTAGGGTGATGAGATCAAATCTGAAGTCTATTTTGACCAAAGAGTGAAGAATTGAAAAAAAAAATAAAACAAATATTTAAAAAGCTGAATCAATTTTGAAAAAAAGTAAGATAAAAAAATAATTTTGTTTAAAGAAGCCGTTATTACAGCCAAATAGGACAATAATTGTCCCGTTTATTTACTGACTCTCTGCGACCCGCCCCGTTTGGGCATGGGCACTATACTGGTCAAAATTTGTTGGACGCTTTATTCAAGACTCAATCGAAAATTGTATTTTATTCAGTTTAGAAAAATAAATTCTGCAGCGTTTTATACATAACTAGCCGGTCTACCCGGTTTCACCCGGTCGGTTGGTTGGTGGAATGATTGCTAAATTATCGGGCCATTGATTCATCATCGTTTTACATTCTTATTGTTGTTCGCCTCTTTATCTATATTTATTGCTTCTTCAAAGGACAAACCTTTCGTATTATAATAACAATATGAAGTATAATGTAATTAGGTATAATGTAATACAAAAAAAAAAAAAAAAATTGTAAAACAAATTAGTTAATTATTATTTAACTTCAAACTTTTACAGAATTTAATTGATTTAAGTAGATAGCCTGACTTTTCAATTTTGTGTAATAAATCAATTTAAATATTGGTCTACCAAATTTCACGCACGATGCCAAAGAGAATAAATATTCAGAGGACTTCCTTATAAACAATGTTTTTTGTTTTTTATTGGGCGGCACTAATATTACCAGACTCGTGGGCGACCTTACTCATGAGCAAGCAACATAAAACTGACCGTGGGAGAAACAATCTTCCCTTAAATCTACGCCGACATATTTTAAAGTTTGACCCTGAGAAGTGAGAATTGTTAATCGTCATGGCGAAACAAACTTTGATGGGAAATTGTAGTCTTTTAAAATCAAAGGGGTGGTCATTAGGTATTAAGGGAATACATGGCACGACAGGAACGACAGTTTGAGGGACATTTTCCCCGTCAACAAATAAAATTTCCTCAGCCATTTTCTTACTTTTAAAAACGAACTGAATAGCACCAAGTCACTCACGCAAAGGATGCCAAATACGCGGCTGTCGCCCACTTTACCCCTAGTTATTAGGCAGACACCACAGTCACAGATATATCATTCCACCATGCACGCAGTTATGTTCGCCCGTTCGTCGTCAGCCGTGTGCATGCCGCTGGCCCGCATCTTCTCAGTGAGGGATCGTTCTCGCCTACGAAGATCCGCACAAAGAAGAGACGTGGAAAAGAATTTCTGTGACGTCATGTTAAAGGAATTTCCGTTATTCACCCCTTTAGGGGCGGAATTTTGAAAAATCCTTTCTTAGCGAATATCTATGTCATTAAAGGAATGCACTGTAAAATTTTCAGCTCTTTAGGTTCAGCGGTTTGGGCTGTGCGTTGTCTGTCAGTCACGCACGGTTCTTACTGTTTTATAGGTAAAGATTTAATTTTATATCACACTGGGTTCAACTTAGACAACAACCCCAAGTGAGATGGTTTAGCTACCACCCCCACACACACAGCCCCCAAAAATGAAACCCAAATTAACACTTTGTACCCCATTCATTCTAAATCCCCATTTCATTCTAAAACAAAAACCCCAAAAGTAAATTGTTAAATCCATCCACGTTTATTACCCTACAACTCTTCCCAAAATTTAAATCGCCAACAAAAACTTGGGGCAAAGTGTTTTCTTAATAGTCGTCATGCAATATGACTATTATAATTAATCGGCTTTCTTAATATTTTCATAATGCCACTTGACCGAATTTTTATATTAAACACGTGACGGAAAATGCAGATATACTGAAAAGTCAAAGCTATTTAGATAATCATTCTATTTAGAATTAATTCGCATCTACGTTCTCTTGCGAACATTTTGATCTAATTATTGGTTTATTATTTTCAATAATAAACCTTTGTTTGAAAGCTTTGAAAATTTGTGAATTTACTTCTGAATATATATATATAAATAATAAAGATATGATTTATATGGGTTAAAATAATCCTCGAGTCTTTCTCTCTCGCCACCTCGTTCCCCGTTTGTTTTTTTGTTGTCTGCGCATGAGCGCTTAACTTTTTGCTTTTCAGCGGGTTGACACCGACAAAGGATTCCCTTCCACGATGGGCAAGAAAGGGAATAGAGGGAGGATAGAGGGCTGCCCAAGGGGATAACTCCATCTGATCCCCCCTCAGCACAGGTAAGTTGTGACATGCCCCCCCCCCCCCCCCCGTATCATCGTTTGCCCCGTTATCCATCGCGATTTTTGTCGTTCCCTTCGCGCGAGATTTCGTTGCGCGAGATGAAGCCTGGAGACAGCGAGGGTGTTTTGGCTACCCCCCCCACACTACCGCGATGCTAGCCGCACAAGCTCGCGCCACCCACTGCTGTCTCCGGGGCAAGTATTTGAGCCGGGTACTTCCTGGCAACAGCCGCTTCATCGAGGCTGATTTCTGTCGGATGAATGGATCATCCTCCTGGAATCAGCCTCTGCCAAAATTCTTCATTGGCTTAATCATCATAGTCGAAATCGCAATGAATGCAAATATAGAAACCAGTGGATATGTTAGCACATTCCACACGCTTTTTCAGGTTTTCCTCGGCACTAGAAGGAAGTACAAAATATGTCGTAGCTAAAGGGGCAATAAAACATTTAAAAACCATACCATCTTTGTCATTGAACAAACATAATTAATGCGCCACTTTGTACGTACCGCGTGCGCCACATTGGAATTTTTCTGTTATTTTGAAAAATGATCGAAATTATAAGAAAAATTGAAGATAATCCAAAATCAATTATGATGCTTAAAAGAGGATATCACAGTGAGTCTTTGCATATAAAGTTTTCATAAATGTCTTAAAAATACTAGATGTTGTGAAGGAATAAAAAATTTTTAAAAAACTTGAAAAATGGTTTTTTGTGATTTTTTCACAAGACCTACTAAATGCGCGCTTGATCCTGTTACTTAGAAAAACTTGGGTTACTAACTAACACACTTATGACACTGGACAGATTTCATCTACCAATTGCTATAATACCCAATAAGGCTCTGCGCCACATTGTACGCTGCGCCACTATGTACGCCACGCCGCTCCCCTATTTATTAGCTGAGTCTTATTGTATATAGATTCGACAGAGAAAAATCGGGTACTAAGTTGCCCGATTTTACACGTTTTGGTAAATTTGCCTCTTAAACGCCTTAGCTCAAACGATACAATGGGTACGGTGGCCAAGATATTTTAAAAACCTCTGTATGAATTTTGATGAAATTTATACAGCATATTCTTGTTATTAAAAACTTAAGCCGGACCAAAAATTTTGTCTTATAACCAACGCTTTTAGTTTTATAAGCAAAAAACCAGGGATTTTTTCCTCAAAATTAAACAAAAAATCGAAAGGCCAAAATTGTTCGAAATATGAAAAAAAAGAAAATTCTACGATCCACGTTTTAATACCAAGAATATGCTGTATAAATTTCATTAAGATCCAACCAGTGGTTTTTAAAATATCTTTGCCACCTTATCCAAATACGTCGATTCTTCAAAATGCCTATTTTCCACATTGCCTGGTTGCACGGGTCCCGGACCCCCTTAAAAAATCTAATAACTTGATGATTGATATCTACAACACATATTTTTATATCACTGTTCATGTTTAGGTTTCATAAGTAAGTACTAGAGATAAAACAGAATTTCCATTCAGAACTTAAAACAAACAATACTTCAACAGCAAAAACATAACTTGTATACAATGTATACTATATGTATACTATACATTAGGATGTACAATTGTGCATAATAATTTTGGTTTTAACTTTACTTAATGTCGGAATATTTTGGGATATTTGAAAGATTTGTCCCGGCCGCCTAAGAAAAGTAGAGATTTGCGTATCGTGTGACTCGATTTCCACAAACAAACATGTCACAAAAATATGTGCTTTAATATTTGTGATTTTTCTATCGTCTGACTCCGCCTTTAAACATAATTTCCTTCTCACTCTTGTTTAGTTAAATTCAGATATTTTACAATACATAATACATACCTACCTACACATTCACATATACTTTCACTATTATTTTTCATGAACAAAATTAGAAACGGGTTGGAATTTTGAAGATAATAGACAATTAATAGGACAATAGGTTGCTAATAAAAGTCAATAATAATAATAAAAGTCAATAATAAGTCATTTAGGTAAAGGTCGCAATGTCGCCATCATAAATAGAGACATTAAAGCGTCAAATAGACGGACTGGCGAACAAAGGAGTTTATTGTCATGTTCGGAAAATTCATAAAAATCCTTTATGATTTGTTCAACGAAAGGAGTAAGGCGGTCAGAGATCGCCTTTAACTTTATATATATCATAGATCTTTCATCTTTCTTATAATATAAATCCCAATCTGTAAGAAAATATGAGGAGAAGATTATGTTTTTATAAAATGTTTAAGTACTAAAGTGTCCAGTAAGTTTCTGTAGTATAGGGTAGCCTTACTAATCAGTTTAAACTATTGCGAAGAACGTCATCGTTTAAAATTTTCAAAATTAAGAATCAGTAGTGAATAGTGACACCAAAGCATATTTATGTGAAGTTTATGTGTTTTGTACTTGGTGTTTATTAAACTTTTACAAACATAATATTTATGTAAATGTAACCCATGTAAAGAGTAGCATTGGAGACTACGTAGGTGAAGTTTTTATTTGTGAACCTGCCCTTGTGATTTGTGAATAACATAATTGTTTTAAAAATATATTGTAGCGTTGAAGACTACATTTGAGAACTGTGCCCTTTTTTGTGCGTGTGCATTAAAAATTTTATATTGGATAAGTTCAGCATTACATTGGATTAGGTGTTATATATTTTGAACATTCATGACATATTTTGTTAAATTTATAGGTATTATTTAATTATTTAAATTTTTTATTCAAGAAGCAATAATCATTAGAGATATTAGTTATAGGGTTTATTGAAGTAGACTTGGTTTTAGTGTAGTTGGTAAACTAACAGTTTATGGTTAGTAGTATTTGTTGTTAACTGCAGTTAATTAAATATTCTTCTATTGAAATTTTTGTTTCCCAATGTCGCCTTATAAGAGAATTTGCTGCATTGCAGCATGGCGAAATCGTACGAATCTTATACACGTGTTAGATTTTTCAATTTTCCTAAAAAGAATTCTGATAAATATAATCTCTGGTTTAGAGCTTGTCATTTATCTTATGATCATATCATTAATTTAAAAACCCCGATTATTTGCGAAAAACATTTCGAGCCCCAATACTTTGGTCAAAAAAAGTTATTTTCAAATGCAATTCCTTCATTAAATTTAAGTTCTGATGAAGGAGAAGGAATTGTGGATAACAATGAGGATATCCTTATGTTGAATGAGCTTCCAAATAGTAATGTAAATTTAGAAGAAGCTCAAATAGAATTTAAATGTGATTCTTGCCATCGCAGAGAACGAAATTTGGACTTTTATAGAAAAGAAAATAATAAGTTAAAAAAACAATTACAATGGGCTGATAGAATTTTAATTTTGGGGCTAAAATCGAAATTAGAACTCATTTATAGAGTAGGCCTAAGAAAGTACGTTTTTATTTTAATCTGTCTGGCTGCAGTGGCGAAGCTAAAGATTTGTTATTGGGTGTTCAGAAGTTCAGTTAGTCCTCCTTAGACCTCCTTAACCACCAGAAATTTGAAATTGAACACTGAAATTGAACAGTTGAACTGACTACTACTACTACTGAACGCTATAAAAACAGTAACGGCGGCAATTTCAAAGTTTGAAAAAGTTTTTTTGCTCTTTTTCCCCTGACCCTCTTTCTCTATATTCTATGTTTTTCGGTGATAATTTCATTTCAAATCTAATTCTATTGACTATTTACCTGAGACACAATTTATTATTCGAGATTCATGGACAATTCAAGTTTGGACGTCGAAGACAAAATTTATTTATACAATTATTTGTATATTTATTTATTTATTTCATTTATTTATTCATCGGACGATGGAGCCCATTCTCAAAATGAGAAAATAGATGATAATCGTTTAATTTGCTCAATTTGCATGATTTTGCGATTTAAAAAAAGTACCCCCTCCGCCAAATTGCACCCCCCCCCCCCCCCCCCACACACACACACCCATCGACCAAACAAGTCATTATTAATTAATAGACAGTACAATACTACATAATCTCAAATTCGAAATCCGAAAGGATACCACAATGTGTCTCGATGTGAAAGCAGTAGCGATAGCGCAATAAGACTAGGCCAGGCCAGCAAACCCTTTCATGAGAACATTTTATGCTATAGTTTAGGTACGAAGACACATTTTCCAAATTTTCGTTTTTTCTCAGGCTCGCAGGGTAGGGTTCTACATTTCTGAAAATTTCATTTTTCTAGGTATCATGGAAGTACCCGAACATTTGTGTCAGTGAGTCTCTGTCTATATATATATTATGAATGGTCAATTCACATTTTTCGCTAATTTTAGGGTGCTCTATTTTGCCCCCTAAAGAAGCCAGAAAGTTGCTGTTGCAAAATTTGGCAGATGGGCCCCAGGCAAGGCCAAGAACAAAATTTTGTTGACCTAGGTCCAACAGCAGCGCTACAGCAACAGCTCAAAAATGCCAATTATGCGGTTTTCTCTGGTTCGAGAATATCTACTGGGCAGCGCACGAGAAAACTTGGTTGATAAGATGGTGGATGGAAAAAGTAATTTAAGACAAAAAATTATGTGCAGGACAAAAATCTCGTATTGGAGGGAAATATTGCACTAATCAAATATCCTATACTATTAATATATCGGTAATCGCGTTCTAGAAAACGGCTCTAAGGATTTTGATGAAAATTTCAGAAGAGGGGTTTTTGGAGGCAAAAAATCGATCTAGCTAGGTGTCATCTCCGGGAAAACTCGTTTTCCGCAAGTTTTCACGACCTAAACAACAATATTGCCTTGCCTATGAAGCAGATTGAAAAATTCGCAGTTCGTGGTATCTGTTTCAATAGCTCAATGGCAGAGCGAAGGTTTAACTCCTTTCTCATGTATCAAAAATAAAAAGCATAACAAAAGTTAATTTAAGAAAAGAAAATGTAAATGAAATACTAAAGAATCGAATAAATGCTCAGTAAGGCAAAAAAAAAAAAAAAAACAAAAACAAAAACAAGACAAGGAAACTAAATGTTTATTTTTAGTATAGATATAAATGTATATCTCCTATTTAATGTATTAAATAGGAGATATCAATAAACAATTTATTAAATTGCAAAAAAAAAATTGCGAAGGTCTCATGTGCTGAGTGTAACGGGTTCGATTCGTGAAGCGGCCGACCTATTTTTTTTCTTTTTTTTTTCCAATAATAAGAACAATTTCTGTATATGCGAAATGGGTCTCGAAAATTTCTGTAAAGATTTGTTGAAAGACAAATTGAATTCAATATAAATTACATATTATCGGTAATCGCGTTTTGGAAAACGGCTCTAAGGATTTTGATGAAAGTTTCAGAATAGGGATTTTTCGGGGTATAAAATCAATCTAGCTAGGTTTCATCTTTGGGAAAACTTGTCTTCTGCGAGTTTTATCAATCCAAACAACAAAATTGTCTTTCCCAAGAATCAGATTGAAGAATTCGCAGTACATCGTGTGTGTTTGAATAGCTAAATTTTAGTGCGTAGGTCATGGGTTCTGATTTTCAGATGGGTTGGACTTTTTTCACTTTTAAAATGTCCAAAAAAGGGCTCCTTTTTTTAAACAAAACAGTAAACAATTATTTTAATTCGAGATATTATAAACGAGCAATGTCTGTAAGCAAAATGGATCTCAAAATCCGCACTAAGGATTTTTTTAAAAACGTGTTGTACTACAGATAATGTATTTTTGGATTATGTGAAAGTTTTCTATAATTGTGAAAATGGACTATAAAGAAGAAAATAATTTGGTTTTTCTACAGAGGATTTTCCAAAAGTAAAATCATATTTTTTCTTCTCTTTAGTCTGTTTACATTATAATTAGTGTAGAAAAATTTCAGAAAACCTAAAAGTTTTTTTTTTATTTTCTACGGTTTCGTCTTAATCGATCAATTGCGCTAAGCATTTCCCATAGACAAATAATTCCCATCTGGTACTTGGGCAGTATATTAGTCCTGTTAAAATGTTCTGGACTTATTGGAATCTTAAACAAGATTAATGAATGCGGATTGTCGTTTGATGACCCACGGTCGTATTAATTGTATTTTAGCTGTTATTGGAATTATTTCATTAATGAAATAATACGAAGTGGTACCGTCATGTAGCGGCCGCATTATTATGGTGAGTGACGTCACAAAAAATTGTTTCATGCACCGTCGCATTTACGACGGTAGCTCTTTACGGTGGAGAACTGTTTGTCAACGTTTTTTTGTCGTCGACAGTGTCCGTAGCGATGCAGCCGTATTTAATTTTTGTGTATGTTTAGACAAAAAAAAGTCTTATTGTTATTTTCTGCATAAAATAGGCGAAAAACTAAAAAAACAAGTGCTATATTAATTTATATAATTGTTATGGTCTTCCCTAGCTTTGGATACGACGGATAAGTTTGTGTGCAGGAGAGAATCGGTAATCTATTAGACAGCGGAGAGATACACTAGGTTCTTGTACCTAGTGCGTTCGTTGAGCGCAAATCTGGTTCTTGTACCAGGATGCGAAAACAAAGGGTGTGATGTGGAGGACACCTCTGGGTGAAAGCCCCGATGGCAATTATTCGTTGGGCCGCTGGGATAGCGGGCTTGAGGGATGAAACCCTGCCGCGTTGTTCGCTGGCTTGGGTATAGGTAGTGCTGGCCGCGGCAGAGCTGCGAGCCGGGGATAATTTGGCTGGGCGGAGCAGCGACTAGCGCCTTAACTCCTGAGGAGGATTTGGAGCAGCGAGGATTCGCTTTAACTCCGAGGATCGGTTAGAGCAGCACGAATGCAGAACTCCGGGGTAAAGGGTTGAAATTACCTCACTTCAATTCACAACTGCAATGGTTTCCTCAAAATAATCCGGTATTTATTTCACTTATTAAATTGTCGTTCAACTACTACTGACAATACCGTACAAAACTTGCTCTTAGCTCGAGTGCTTTCTCAACTGAATAATTCGATACCCAATCGGGCAGAGTTTCCACTAGCTCTTTTAACAATAAAACTGAACATTTATTCTAGGGTGACAATTACTTTTATACATTTTAATTTGTACAAAGCTCTCCCTACTCTTTTTCAATAATTGATTAATTGCTATTATTGGTAAGGTACAATGTACTTTTTACCTAACCCCTGAAATAGCAATACATTCCCTAAGGAATGCTTACGCTTGCGCAATTCCGCTGACTTGCTTAATTGCAACGCAAAAGGCAATCACCTTCCAATAGTGCACGTACCATCAATAGGTTTTTTAATTTTATTTTACTTATTAATTGCAATTTGCTAAATTGCTTTTATTGTTTACCGCGATGGGGTCAATCCATACCCGATATATTGATATGGTTATTTATGCTGACTCCCATCATTTTGCGTTTATGACAATTTTCTTGACGGCCCGGTTACTTGCGCTTCTCGCATTCTTTTTTTACTTCGAGCAACGTGACTCGCTACCGTGTTGTTTTCTTCTTTTTATGCGAGCGCTTATCGTAACTGGCCCAAGCATATATTTAATTGTCATGGCTCGACCTTGTATTGCTATGTACAATTTTGTTTAAATTTCTTGCCCTAGGTCGTTAGCCATTGCTTACGCTTTTTGCGGTGGTATGTATTATGCGCTTGCACTTTTGGAGTTAATTGCTCTTTGTTTACAATTAACTTCTAATTTGGTCGAATTGATCATAACATTCCTCCCCTCTTTTGAAAAAGAGGATTATTCTTTGGAGAGGAATAATCCTCGAATTGAGGCTAAAAGGATATGTATATTTATTATGATTTGGGGTTTTCTTTTTGTTTTCAATGAGGTCAAGTACATTGTACTTACGCTACCTAAACATATATCCCTGTTAGTTAATATATGATAATACAATTAATATTTCCCTTTTGTTTATCTACTTGGTTAATTACCTATTTATGTCGCTATTATAAAATGTTTCCCTTTTTTTTTTTTTATTATATATTTTTTTTATTTTTTTTAATAATTCCTATCTTTATTCGAATCCCTGCTTACCTAATGTTAGTATCTCATCTAGCAATTAGTTTTTCTTATCTATGTTATTTTTTTTTGTTATTTTTCACCATACGTTGGGAAGTGGACATCTCAGATGACGCTGGATGAATCGGTGTTCTTCCGCGTGTTGACTTGCTCTTCCTTCCTGCTTTTTTCGTTTTGCTGGTTGTCGATTGTTGGTGTACTTCAGTTGTTTTAGTCTTCTTTCCCTTTTTTTTTATTGTTGGTTATTGGTGGTTAGTGTTGATGTTTTTTGCTATCCTTTCTCTTTTTTGTTTTTTGTTTTGAAAATATATCTTCATTTAATAGGTACAAGACATATATTGACAAGAAAAGAGAAATTTTCGAAATGCCGTATTCCTCTCTCTTTCGTTGCAGAGTTGCATTACGAATTTTACTTAGTGTAGACTGCTGGCGTTGCATTTTCCGCGATTCATTCACAGTTGCTGGTGTTGTAATTTGAAGTTCCACTCGTTTTCGCTGACTAACTGGAGCTTTACTTCATGCGATTTGCTTCTTTTCCTTTTCACTGGCCAGTTCCTGGCCTTGGAACCCATATGGTCTATTTTTGCCCTTGGCCTACTCTATGTAGGGTTTTAACCTGTTATTGTGAATGACCTTGAATCTATTCCGAATTCGAATTTCCGTATTTACTGGGGATACAATCGAGGTTACTCGGTACGGTCCTTCCCAGATTTCGGCGAACTTATTTTTTCGGTTTTCGCTTTTGAGGAGGACTTTATCACCTACATGGAGTGCAAGTGGCCTTGTGGTCTTATCGTATCGTATCTTGGAATTTTGCTTGCTGATCAGAATATTTTTGCGTGCGATTTCGTATGATTTCTGCAACTTATATCTTAGTTGGTGATAATAGCTCTCATGATTGTACACAGGTTCAGTCTCTCGTTTTAAATTAGAGGGCATATCTGCCGTAAATCCGAATAAGCAATCCATGGGTGTTAACTTGGTTCCTTCGTGCTCACTGTTATTATGCACGAACGCTGCGGTTCGCAGAAATTTATCCCAGGTTGTAGGGTTTTCATCAATTATCGTACGCAGGTACTCAACCAATGGTCTGTGTACTCTTTCCAGTGCCCCGTTTGATTGTGGGTGATAAGCGGACGTCTGCAATTTCTTCACCCGCAATAACTTGCACATTTTTTTGAATAGATCACTAAGGAAGTTGGTTCCTTGGTCGGTGACAATCTTTTTGGGAATTCGGTAGCGCGTGACGATTTCGTCGAAGAAAATTTGCGCTATTGTTTCCGCTTCCCCGTTCGGGATGGCATACCAATCCACGAACTTTGTCAGGTTGTCCTAGAACGTGAGGATATATTTGTTTCCGTTTTCCGTTTCCTCGAGGGGTCCGACAATGTCTAGGTATACCTTGTCAAATGGTTTCTCCGCGATGTCGGTAATTACCATTGGCATTTTGTATGGCCTAGATGCTTTCATCTTTTGGCATTTTGGGCAACGTTTTATATACCGTTTTATATCCCTTAGCATGTGCCTCCACCAGTATTTACGCCTAATGCGTTTATACGTTTTAGCAATGCCTTGGTGTCCACCGAAAAGTGAATCGTGATAGTCTCTCAGAATGGTTTTGATTTCCTCCGGATTTGAAATTACTTCCGGGGTGATCTTTTTCTCCATTGGACATTCAATTGCTAATTCCTGCGTTTCGAGAGTGCTTTTCTCCGGATTAGGTTCTTGTGTTTTAGTTGGGTTTTCTTCGTCGCGTTGCGCTTTTAGTTTCTGCGCCCTGGTGATTGCAGTTACTTTCATTGGTTGATTTTTTGGCAGCGGTGTTTTGTCCAACTGTTTTTCGGGGGGGGTCATGTATTTGGGCCTCCACCACGAGGGTTTTTCCCTCTTCTCCTTGATCCTCGTTAACTGGGATTCGACTCAATGCATCTGCATTGGTGTTATATTTTCCAGGCTTATATTCGATGGTGTAATCGAATTCGGAAAGTTTGTGGTGGAATCTCACCAATCGTGAAGTTGGATCCTTCACGTTAAACACGCCTTTCAAGGGTTTGTGATCGGTGTAAACCGTAAATTTTCTTCCTTGTAGGTAACACCTGAAATTTCTAGTTGCCCATACAATGGCAAGCAACTCCCTTTCTATTGTGGAGTAATTTCTCTCCGCTTTGTTCAGCGTTCGGCTGGCGTAGGCTATGGGTTGATCACTTCCCACAGTGCCTTGAGATAACACCGCTCCTAGCGCCTCGCTGCTAGCATCCGTTGTCAAGTTAAACGGTTTGCTGAAATCTGGGTATATTAAAAGTGGTGGTGTCACCAACGCATTTTTAATCGCTTCAAATGCTTCCTGGCAATTGTTAGTCCAGGTGAATTTCACATCTTTGCGAAGCAGATTCGTTATTGGACGTGCCAATTTGGAGAAATTTGGAATGAATTTCCGATAGTAATTTGCTAGTCCTAGAAAAGACTGCGTCTGTTTTACCGTACGCGGGACAGGAAATTCCTGTACGCACGCTACTTTACTGGGGTCTGGGAGTGCCCCTTCACTCGAGCATTTATGCCCCAAATACACTACTTCTTTCCGGAGGAATTGACACTTCTCCGGTTGTAGTTTTAAATTATTCTCTCGTAATTTGTTAAAAACTTTTCGAAGTTTACAGTTATGATCGTCCAAATTTTTTCCGTAGATGACGATGTCATCTAGGTACACAAAACATTCCAATCCTTGTAGCCCCGTCAGTACGTAGTTCATGAGGCGTTGGAATGTGGCAGGCGCTCCCTTGAGTCCGAATGGCATTCGCTTGAATTCGTAATGCCCGTAATTTGTGCTAAATGCGGTTTTGGGTTGATCCTGGGGATCGACTAGTACTTGATGATAACCGCTAGCAAGATCAAGGGTAGTAAAGTATCTGGAATGTCCCAATTGGTCCAGGATGTCTTCGATCCTTGGGAGTGGGTAGGCGTCGCCAACCGTCTTATCGTTGACCTTGCGAAAATCTACTACTACTCTCCACCTTTTCTTGCCGTCTGGTCCGGCCTTTTTCGGGACCACCAGCAATGGAGAGTTCCAGGGGCTCTTACTTCTTTGGATTATGTCGTTCTCGAGCATTTCTTCTATTTGCTCGTTAATAACTTCCCGCTGAGTTTCCGGCAGTCGATACATTTTCTGATTAATTGGCGCTTGGCCGGGAAGCACTGGTATCTCGTGCATAATTGCATCTGTGTGCGATAACTTGTCCCCTTTTAGATGAAATATGTCGTTGTATTCGTGACATATTTCTAAAATTTCCTTCTTTTCATTTTTATCGAGAATTGGGCTTAGGTTGAGCTCATCCTCTAACCTAGCCAGACGTTCTTTGGAAATCTGGGCCTCTCGGTCTACTTTGCGTGACTCTCGGAGGTGTAGTAGGGTGGCCTGGATATCTTTGTCTTTGGTTCCTTTTGCCTGTGTCCCTGACTTTAATTCGTGTGTTGGGGTTTGAGTTTCCATTCGCTCTTCTTCGGGCGACTTTCCCAGGTACCCGCAATCACTGTATTTTGATTTTCTTTCATTATCTATGAGTTGCTTTTTGGGGATGATATTTTTCGTGGAAGTTTTTGTTATTATTTTGCCTTGGTATGCTCGTTCAGAATTTTGCTTTTGGTTTTGACTGAGGGATAACGATCCTATCGTGTAGTTTTCCACTGGAGCCAGTTTTAACTGTAATCTGGTCAGCACTACTGAATGAGTATTTGCATTTAAGACGCTGATGATTGTCTCCGTTTGTTTTGAAGGTAATAAACTATTAGCAAGGAAGACTCCATCGCTTATTTCTTGCGACATGCAGAGCATTTCTTCCTGCAATTTCACCGGAACCTTGATCATCATTCTTGTGCGCGCAGGTATGCGTACGGGTGTTTTTAGAATTACCCTTTGCTGCCTGTATTCCGTCGCATTGGAAGCATCGCATGCAGCATCCACTTCGATAACTGCTTTAGGGTCACTACAGGTCTTTGCCTCCTCTATGGGACTTTGCCTGTTTTCTTGTGCCCTTGCCACTTCCTCGAATGTATTTGACTGGGTTTCCGAAGAATTTTTGAGTGTAATCGCGAATTCTTTGGGGTTGATTTCCGTGCGAGGAAATCGGAGTTTTTTATTTGGTCCTTCAACATTGCAATATTCTGATAAGAAGTCGTTTCCTAAGAGTCCATCGTAGGAGAGATTGGACATATTTTTTGCAACTTGGAAGTTGCAGGGTATTTCGTTTTTGTTGATTACGAACTTCCCTCTGCAAGTTCCCAATGTTCTACCTTTGCCGAAAGGCGTTTCGAGCGTAACTTGGTGTCTTCGGTTAATGGATTTTGTATTTTTCAGTGATTTTTCTTTAATTATGCTAACCTCAGCGCCGGTATCCACTATTAATTTTGTTTGGCCGTTTAGGCCGATATCAAGTGGGAGTTCCACAATGGGGATACCATTATTAGGCGGCTGGGTAGACCCTTTATCGTTTGCTTTTTGATTTAGAGTCGATCCTGGGGGTTTCGGGCCGACTGAGTTTCGTTTCCCGAATTCTGATTCTCCCAAGCTTTCTTGTGCTGGCAGGTCGACAAGTCATGCCCCTGTCGCCCGCAGAAATTGCAATTTAACCGCACGTTATAAGCTCTGCGCCTTCCACTTTGATCATTTTGATTGTTTTGATTCGTTGAATTTCTTGCACCTCGCGTTGCGGGGGTAGGTGCTGCAGCTCTGTTACTTCTACATTCTCGCACGTCATGGCCATATCTTTTGCAATTATCACATAAGGGTGTATTTTTGCGCTTTATGCAATCTGAATATGTATGTCCGCGTTTATTGCAGTAGCTACAAGTAGTGTTAGCTAAAACATTTTCAGTTCGATCAGCGGGTTTGTGTGATTTGAAATCCTGCCGTGGCGGAACGGTTTTCTGTTTAGCGAAGGGGTTACGCACCCAAGTTTGTCCGCGTGGGTTTGTGTATCTTTCTTCATTATTCGCTGGCTGCCTTAATTCGTTCCCTGTTGATTGGTATCCTGGCATTGTTTGCCGGGACTGTGTGTTTTGTAGGGCGAAAACTCCTTGTTGGAGTTTTTCCATGTCTAATGCTTTTTGCGCCAGGTTGTCGAAAGTTCCCTCAGAGACCGTTAGTAGGTATTGACACACATGAGGATTATTTACCCCTCCCCGCAGAGCGTTTTTCGCGAACTCTTCTACTTGTGATTTTACCGCCGTTGCCCCTTCTTTTACATATTTTGTGTCAGTGATTTCTTCACAAAGCCGGAGCATTTTTCTTAATCGTGTGATGAATTCGGTCAGTTCCTCAAAGGGTAACTGATGCGCGGATATTAGCTGTGCTATCAGTTCCGGATAATTTGCACGGGGGAGGAAAGCGCGGTTGAGTTTCTCCTCAATGTCTTTGATTGTCGTGGGTAATTCATTCGCGAAGAGTCCGTATGCTTCCCCCCGGAGTCGGGTGAGGAATACGCGATAGAAAAAGGGTTGTTCCTCCTCTGAGAGGCAATTAAAGGCTTGCTTACAGCAACCCAGAAACATGGGGAGCTCTTGGCTCATGTGGGACCCTGGTATACCTGAAAATATAGGTACCATTCGGGTGACTAATTCTGCTACGCTATTGTGTGTGGCCATTTCTATGCTATTTGTTGACGTGGAGGAGGTAGAGGTAAAACTCGAATCGTTTGATCGGTCTGAGCTCGAAAAGGATGCGTTTAACCAGTCGAGTATTATTTCGGCTGCGGAACGTTCGTGTGGGTCTTCTTTAGACTGATTTAGGCTTTGGTTCAGATATTGTTCCACCCGGGATTTGTCTGAGTTGTCTCCCTCAGCGTTAGGGGTGCGTGGATCACTCTCAAGATTAAGCAATGCCTCACGGAGAAGCAGAGTTTCTTCTTTCAATTTTTTTATTTTCTCCTGCCGTAATTTACGAGTTTGTTCGATTTGCTTGTCTAGATGATCGCACTGCTGTACAGTGATTTTTCCTGTCCGTTGGGTTTTCTCGACAACTTTAGCCAAATAACTCTCTAAACTCATTGCCGCAGTTGTGTTGTGGTATACTAAACCGCTTCGTAGGACTATTCCCTCGTTACTTGACGGTTGATTGTTGTCTTTTTCGTCCTGAGGTTGGAGTCCTGCCGTTTCCTTGGACATTCACTAGGGTTGAAATCTTCGCCTGAATGGGTTTAGTTTGTTCTGTTTTGAGAAAAACAGATTGAAGCGCCGAATTATGTTTTACTCTTGTTCAATTAGATTTGTCGAAGTTGTTTATTTCGCTGTGCACGGTGTGTAATTATTCCGTCGTTGACCTGCAGGAAATTTTGAACCGTGCGAGGTTCCCTGATTGCAGAATCAAGGTTTTTCAAGCTCTTAAAGTCTCTGACCTGGCTTCCTTGATCCTACCGGCTGCGCCAAAAATGTTATGGTCTTCCCTAGCTTTGGATACGACGGATAAGTTTGTGTGCAGGAGAGAATCGGTAATCTATTAGACAGCGGAGAGATACACTAGGTTCTTGTACCTAGTGCGTTCGTTGAGCGCAAATCTGGTTCTTGTACCAGGATGCGAAAACAAAGGGTGTGATGTGGAGGACACCTCTGGGTGAAAGCCCCGATGGCAATTATTCGTTGGGCCGCTGGGATAGCGGGCTTGAGGGATGAAACCCTGCCGCGTTGTTCGCTGGCTTGGGTATAGGTAGTGCTGGCCGCGGCAGAGCTGCGAGCCGGGGATAATTTGGCTGGGCGGAGCAGCGACTAGCGCCTTAACTCCTGAGGAGGATTTGGAGCAGCGAGGATTCGCTTTAACTCCGAGGATCGGTTAGAGCAGCACGAATGCAGAACTCCGGGGTAAAGGGTTGAAATTACCTCACTTCAATTCACAACTGCAATGGTTTCCTCAAAATAATCCGGTATTTATTTCACTTATTAAATTGTCGTTCAACTACTACTGACAATACCGTACAAAACTTGCTCTTAGCTCGAGTGCTTTCTCAACTGAATAATTCGATACCCAATCGGGCAGAGTTTCCACTAGCTCTTTTAACAATAAAACTGAACATTTATTCTAGGGTGACAATTACTTTTATACATTTTAATTTGTACAAAGCTCTCCCTACTCTTTTTCAATAATTGATTAATTGCTATTATTGGTAAGGTACAATGTACTTTTTACCTAACCCCTGAAATAGCAATACATTCCCTAAGGAATGCTTACGCTTGCGCAATTCCGCTGACTTGCTTAATTGCAACGCAAAAGGCAATCACCTTCCAATAGTGCACGTACCATCAATAGGTTTTTTAATTTTATTTTACTTATTAATTGCAATTTGCTAAATTGCTTTTATTGTTTACCGCGATGGGGTCAATCCATACCCGATATATTGATATGGTTATTTATGCTGACTCCCATCATTTTGCGTTTATGACAATTTTCTTGACGGCCCGGTTACTTGCGCTTCTCGCATTCTTTTTTTACTTCGAGCAACGTGACTCGCTACCGTGTTGTTTTCTTCTTTTTATGCGAGCGCTTATCGTAACTGGCCCAAGCATATATTTAATTGTCATGGCTCGACCTTGTATTGCTATGTACAATTTTGTTTAAATTTCTTGCCCTAGGTCGTTAGCCATTGCTTACGCTTTTTGCGGTGGTATGTATTATGCGCTTGCACTTTTGGAGTTAATTGCTCTTTGTTTACAATTAACTTCTAATTTGGTCGAATTGATCATAACATAATTTTACTTAAATATATTGTTATGTATCGGGTCATGTTTGGTAGAAGTGTGCCACCAAGAGTCATACCCGAATATGCACCTAATAATAAATGGGCATTGTTAGCAATTGCATACACTGTCGGTAACGGAACCGATTTTACGTCACTACGAAGTGTCGAGTAACCTTGCATAGGTGCATTATTAGGTGCATATTCGGGTATGGTATGACTCTTGGTGGCACACTTCTACCAAACATGCCCCGATACATAACAATATATTTAATATTCTTAATAATAATTAATTGCCAGTTTTACCGATTGAAATATTCAAACTGACTCCGAATAATAAATTTACAACTACCTACTGCCACCGTCATTGTCGCCATATTTGGGTACACCGTTTTGCTTACCTCACTCACCGTACTAATGCGCCCACTACTTGACGGTACCGCTTCAAACCAGAGCTTAACAGAAGATTCGAAGGCTTGCCCAAGTCGTTACCAAAGAATATCTATCTAGCGAAAGCTCAGCTGCCAGCCAATTTAAAAGTCCAGCATGAAAAAACCGTCAGCTGATTGTCAGAAGCAAAGAATAACTACGTCAGAGGCTGCGAACTTTTTAGTATCCTATCCCTCTTGTACGCTGTATACATTAGATTAGTGCCCTCTCTCTCACATGTTTCTTTTTAATCTTTTTTCCATATACACTCAAAAAAGAGTTTCGGTTTTTATTGAATAGATATTCTTTGGCGTTAAGTTAACGTAACTTTCGTGTATAGCTCGGTCTCCAGGTACTATTAGATTACGGGAGGGGATGAGGCGTGATTTAAACAAAAAAATCAATGAAAACAAAGCGGATGATCAAAGATCAAAATTGGGAGCAACGTGCTAGTTAAAAGTGGAGCTAGGAATCGATTGTTGTGTGTCTGTGATATTCAGCACCTCCAACGATCTTATAGGACGTTTACACTGGAGATTAACTCGAGGTTAGATTAAGTTAATCTCAAAGTGTTTAAACCACCAGTGACAAGCTTAACTCTGACATTTGCATGTCATCTTTGTTTACTTTTTTGACAGCAAAGCAGGTTAAATAGCTTTTTTCTTACTGTTCTGCTTCAAACTTTCCATGTTCACGAAAAAAATATGTAAATATCAAGTATGTACACAGCAAACTGTCTTTAATCTAGAATTTCAAATCTTGACAAAAGTCACAAAAGTCAGATTTCTCAAACAACTGTTTGCTGAATTGCGCTGAATCGTTCGGGTCCGGGTTCGTGCATTAAATTGAGGAGATTAAGGCCGCTATACACTTCAGCTAAGCGAAGAAACTAAGTTTTGTTAGTTTTGAAGCTTAGTAGTACGAGAGCCCACGACCAAAACCATGTATCATCGCGATACGGCCAAAACCATATAAAATCGATAGATTTGACGATTCTCAATACGAATAGGTGGAAAGTAACGGTCAAAAATGTCGGAACTTGATGTGAGCCCATTTCTGCTGTGTCAAAAAAAAAAGGCAGACGGTATCATCACAATACGTCTGATATTAAAAATGTACATAGCTATTGTCATTTTATTACGAAAAAGTTTGTTTTCAGACATTTTCCGCGTCGGGTCTGATCTCAGCGAATTTTCAAAAACGTCAAAAAATTTAGCCGCACTGTATCATAGCAATACGACTCAAATTTTTTTTATAAATTGCTATAGCTACACGGATTACAAAAATACCGTTTTCAGACATTTTCCGTGTCGGGTTTGACCTGAGCGAATTTTCAAAAATGTCAAAAATTTAGCAGAATGGTATCATAGCAATACGTCTGATTTTCGGAATGTAGTTGAATAATAGATCTAATATACCGAGAACGTAGTTTTCAGACAAAAATAGTGTCGGGTTTAACCAGGAGAAGATTTCGAAATCGAAAATTCGAAAATTTGTCTGATTAGTAAACCCCGACACTAAATTTGTCTGATATAATTTTTTTCTATATCTGGGCAACTTGTTTTACCGTGTCCATCAGTTTTCAGACGTATTGCTATGATACCGTTCGGCTAAATTTTTTGACATTTTTGAAAATTCGCTCAGATCAGACCCGACGCGGAAAATGTCTGAAAACAAACTTTTTTGCAACAAATGACCCAAATGAACCTGTAAAAAATATTTTCAGACGGGCCGCTATAATTTATTTTTTCTGTCTCATTTTTAATTTTTTGAAACCTTCTCCTGGTTAAACCCGACACTATTTTTGTCTGAAAACTACGTTCTCGGTATATTAGATCTATTATTCAACTACATTCCGAAAATCAGACGTATTGCTATGATACAGTTCGGCTAAATTTTTTGACGTTTTTGAAAATACGCTCAGGTCAGACCCGACGCGGAAAACGTCTGAAAATAAACTTTTTGTGTTCAGGAAAATCATATCTATCAATTTTATATTGTTTTGGCCGTATCGCGATGAGACAAAAATTTTGGTCGTGGGCTCTCGTACTATAGCTCGCTTAGCTTGTGCGTGCTGCACACTACAGCAAAGCTAAGCGATAATTTTTTTAAAAGTACTATTGTACTGTCATCCAATACAGACAATTTGTTTGCATATAAAACACACCGGAGTTTCATGTATTGGTAAGCGAAGCCCGCTTGCATCGCCGAGATCATGCTATGCATGCGAACTTAGCGCACATCGCTCGAGCAGAGAAAACATCACTAAGATAGCATCGCTGAAGTGTGCAACACTCCATTTAATTTCTTCATTTTGACAACTGAGCGAGAAACTTAGCTTCTTAGCTTACTGGAGAGCTGAAGCTCAACTTAGTTTGCAGCTTTTCCAACTAAAGCTATACACTGTTTGAAAGGTATTTTCAATACGAACATTTTGGTATATATAACTTTTCCCCATGCGAACAATTTTTTTTCTATAAATCGAATTGAAATTTATGACTAAAATACTGTTTTTTTATTTATTTTCTCATATTTTTTCATGTAAATTGAGTCTTTTAAATTTCTGTGAGGTGCGATTTCAATGTTTATTGGGTCGAAGAATCCGAATCTGATATTTATTTTTTCATTAATTAACATTAGATGGCGCTGTCACGTATTTTTTCATAATATATATAATATATATATATATATATATATTTGTATTAACACGCTAGCGGCCGTATTTTTGAAGATATTGGAACCAAATTTCAATATGTTATTTCTGGGGTTAATAGCTAGGTTAAGTTCGTTAATGAGCAAAATCGGCCCAAGGGAGTGACTGGGGGAGGGGGTTGAAATTTCTTAAAAATCATATCTCGGCCCCTATGAAGTTTAGAGAGAGACTTTATTTGCATAAATAAGAGTACTCTCGTTGAGATTAACGATGACACCACCGAATTAGGGGTTGGCGGCGTATGAGTGGGGGTGTGGGTGGAAATTCGAAGTTTTCTAAACCACGTCTTGTGGGGTATCGTTGAAAAGCTCTTGGTAAGTAGTTTAAAAATTCATAACTAGTTTCTCGCTTTTGAAATAAATTACCCCAATAAACGCAATCAAAACACTTCGAAATCTACCTCAGCCTCTAGGCCAGCCTTTATTTATTATTAAAACAACAAAATCACTGCTTGATAAATTTGAACTTGTTGATGCCATGTCAAAAGCTTTTCAACGATTCCCCACAAGGCATAAATAAAAAAAATTATTTCTCGCTCGTTTTTTTTTTGGCGGGCATTTTTGTTTGGGCAAGTTGGTAATTTTTCACAAAAAACGTCTTCTACGGATTATTCTATAACTTCGGCAGACGTAGTTATTGGAAAATCAACGTCTATGTCCCGCGCAGACTCACCGAACACATTTCCTGCAATTTTTTTTAACAGAACATATTGTTTTGCTACAAGTTCCTTAACGTTTGAAACTATAATTAGAGAAAAGGGATTAAATATTCTAGTTTTGAAACAAGTAGTACCTTCAATGTGTAATTCTCTATTTTCATTTTTCATTTTTTCCATTTCTTCTTTCAGGCCAGATACTGAAAAGAATCAGATAATAATATACTTTAATTCTAAAAAAAGAAACTGTTACCCTTTTCAATTAGAGCCCTCATTGTATAGGATGTTTCTGAAATACTGCCTTCATCTGAGTTTGGAAGTAGTCCAACTGAGCTTTCTACTGACATGTTATCTAAAATGTTGGAAAAATTGAATCTCCAATACATAATGGTACGATATAAAAAACAGTACCGTCAGAGTCTGGACCAAGAGGAAGTTGTTGAGAAGTTGAACTAGCTGAGGAATGTTGTGTGTTCAGAGTGTTCTGTTCATTGGCAACATCTAAAGCATACCAAAACTTTAATTGTATGTTGAAAAAAGGAGTTTACAGATTTACCTTTCCTTAATTCGGTTAAATGGGAGGCATATCGTATATAAGAACCTTTGCTTTTCCTGGTCTTAGATGTTGGTGAAGGCATTTTTGATTGATTTTTGATTTTTGTAGACCATGGTAGCAAAAAAAAATTAAATAGATTCGACAGTATGTAGAAGTGGACACTGGACATAGAACATACGAATTTGCCGAACAATATTCTCACCTGACATGATAGGATATAAAAAGTGCTACCTGCCAAACCAATTTTTATACCAAATTGAAATTGAAATATGTGGTTAAGAACACTATTACACATAACATAAAGAAAAATCAATTAAAACAAAAATATGAATTTTGAAATAATCAAAAATAGCGGTCAATAATTTATCCCTGTCGGCCATTTTGAGCAAAATTTATTTCGCTATATTTTTATCTGAAACACAAAAGTGCTATCTATAAAAGGAGATATAAATTTTTAAAATATAACTACATTTTTTGAAATATGAAAATTTGTCAAAATTGTCATTTTTCGAATCCCGTTACAAACTAAACGGAATTTTTTTTTTGAAAAATCACCGAATCTATTTCATACTACCTACGATTATCTTATAAAAAAAAAATTATAAAATAATCGAAACACATGAAGTCAAAAAAATTTTCCAATATTGGTAGAATGTTCTTGGAATGACTTGAAAAAAAAAATTTTTTTTTTAAAAATTTGTAAAAAAATTGACAGTCAAAATAACACAGGTTTTCTTTTGGATTCTATAATTCTAAGGCTTATCAACCAACCAACCAAGTTGCCTCGTGCGCTGCCTAGTAGATATTCTCGAACCAGAGAAAACCGCAAAATTGGCATTTTCGAGCTGTTGCTGTAGCGCTCCTATTGGACCTAGGTCAACCAAATTTTGTTCTTGGCTTTGCCTGGGGCCCATTTTCCAAATTTTGCAACAGCAACTTTCTGGCTTCTTTTGGGGCCAAAATAGAGCACCCTAAAATTAGCGAAAAATGTGAACTGACCATTCACCTTCTATCTTCTTATTTATCTTCTATATATATAAAAAGACAAGTCCTGACTCACTCATCAACGCCCAGCCCAAACCCTTGGACCTAAAAAGCTGAAATTTTGTATACTTCTACAAGTTATTTCATAGGTGCTCACTAAGAACCGGTTTTTTGAAATTCCACCCCTAAGGGGGTAAAATAGGGGATGGAAGTTTGTATGGAAATTCGCCATATTTGCAGTAAAAATTCATAAAAATTGATATTTGGCCTTTTGGTTAGAAATGAAGAAAGACGTGTGTCAGGGTTTTTTGAAATTCAACCCCTAAGGGGGTGAAATAGGGGATGAAAGTTTTTATGGAAATGCGTCATTTTTTAAGTAAACAAATCGTAAAAATCGTTATTTGGCTTTTTGTTAGAAATAAAGACCCCTCACGGGGTGAAATAGGGGATAAAATTTTGTCGAAAATCCGCCATTACTGAAGTCATGTTTCATAAAAATTGTTACTTCGCCTTTTTGGTTAGAAAAAAAGCTCAATGAGAACTACCAACCTCTATCCTAATTCAACACCCCAAAACCACCCTTTACTGAAAAAAACTAACTGTACGGGGAACGGTTCTATATGTCATATATATTATACGTCGCGTTTGGGGGTAGTTGTAAATTCAAAATGTAATCTGTATTGTATTATGATTTTGACCGACCCGGGTGTAACCGGGTAGACACCTGCTAGTAATATATATATATAGACAGAGACTCACTGACACAAATGTTCGGATACTTCCATGATACCTAGAAAAATGAAATTTTCAGAAATGTAGAACTCTACCCTGCGAGCCTGGGAAAAAACGAAAATTTGGAAAATGTGTCTTCGTACCTAAATTATAGCATAAAAATATGTTCTCATGAAAGGGTTTGCAAGCCTGGTCTTAATGCGCTATCGCTACTGCTTGAGACACATTGAGATATCCTTTCGGATTTCGGACTTGAGATTATGTAGTATTGTACTGTCCATTAATTAATAATGACTTGTTTGATCGATGGGTGGGTGGGGGGATGCAATTTTTTTTTCTCTTGTTAAAATCGAATTTTGAGTTCATTTTGTGTAATAAGATATAGGTTGTGGATTTTAAACTGATTTTTTGTGGTCCTGGGGAGGGGGAGGGGAGGTTGAATTTTCATTTGAGGCTAAAATCGAAATTCTAGTCCACTTTAATTTTTTTCGGCCATGGGGCTGTGGGGGCATAGAATTTTAATTTTGGGGCTAAAATCGAAATTAGAACACATTTATAGAGTAGGCCTAAGAAAGTACGTTTTTATTTTAATCTGTCTGGCTGCAGTGGCGAAGATAAAGATTTGTTATTGGGTGTTCAGGAGTCCAGTTAGTCCTCCTCAGACCTCCTTAACCACCAGAAATTTGAAATTGAACACTGAAATTGAACAGTTGAACTGACTACTACTACTACTGAATGCTATAAAAACAGTAACGGCGGCAATTTCAAAGTTTGAAAAAGTTTTTTTGCTCTTTTTCCCCTGACCCTCTTTCTCTATATTCTATGTTTTTCGGTGACAATTTCATTTCAAATCTAATTCTATTGACTATTTACCTGAGACACAATTTATTATTCGAGATTCATTCAACAAAATTTATTTATACAATTATTTGTTTATTTATTTATTTCATTTATTTATTCATCGGACGATGGAGCCCATTCTCAAAATGAGAAAATAGATGTGGTCGAGCTTAGGCTTTTAAATAATTATTCAGAGGTTAACAGTTCATTGTTATTTTCTAACATTAACTATCTCTTCTCAGATGAAGATGATCTACTGGTTTTACACCAGAATGGTCACGCCTGTTGTGACGTATGGATCCATTGTTTGGTGGCCCAAGACGCAACAGGCTTCGGCTGTCGCAAAATGCAACAAGCTTCAGCGGCCAGCGTTCCTTCTTCAAGTATACTTTTTATATTCTTAGTGCATGGAATGTTTCCTGTAGTTACCGTACTGTTTCTCCTCTACGAAAGATATCAACATAACCGAAGGCTCCAATGAATTTAAGCTATTCTTCTCCCTAAAAAAAACTGGCCAAGTTAAAATTTGCTTATGAGATGAAGAACTTGGCCACTTTCATATCAGTACTTTCATTGGCCAAAGAACTTGGCTCCTTTTATTTCAGTAATTTGTTTGGCTAAAGAACTTGGCTCTTTTTATCTCAATACATAAGATGGCGAAACTTTTTGCAAGATCGATTCATTGAGGGGACTTGGCCACCTTTTTTACACGGAGTGTTTTTGTTGGGATAGAATATTTAAAAAATATAAGTAACCTGTTCGCAGCTACGCCTTTTATCGAAAAAAGGATTTGAATATTTTAAGTTTAAAATTCCAAAATTCTTAAAAAAAATATAATTTTCTCAAAAATGCGTTAGGTATTTGCTTGTGAATATATTACTTTCTTAATCTGTGGGGTCCTCTAAAAATTTTAAGACCAAAATCATTATGATGTGCTCAATACAACCCAAGTTAAAAGGGTTTTTGTGACCCCTTTACTTCGCCGAAAAAAATTTTTGAAACGAAAAAAACGCAAAACTACTTAGCTTCAAAAATTCATAATTCAAAAAGTATTTGAAATAAAAAAAAAAACTTCATATTGTTAATTAGCATAGTATAAAGAATCAATCAAAAAAAAAATTATTGGATTCTGAGAACATGGGTGTCATTTCGTCATTTTTTTGGATGAATTGACATGGAATGACCCATATCTATTAAATCTTAGGTAAAGAACGTATACTAAACATAATTATATTTTACTCACCTCGTTATAGTTGAAATTATAACACAAAGTTGAATTATTCGCACTGTATAAAACACGCACTGCACTCGCTGAAAAACTGATTTACAAATGACCAAAACTCAACAAACGGCGGAGAATGCCTCGAAAAAATAGCAGTGCTTCGTAATTGAAACTCGCGGAACCAAACATGTTTGCATTTTGCAATACGTATAATACATGACTTGTTATGAATTTGTAAGGCATTTGTAAGCAGTCGCTGGTTGATGCCTATCAGATAGCTTACTTGTAATGTATGGCGAATGCATTTCATTATTCTATGCATTAGGGCCCAGTCCCATAGCCACCGTTGGCCGTCGGCCGTCAAAACGTTCGTGCTCATTCGGGTAGTCTTCTGCCCAAGAAAATGTTCTTGAGAGAGCAAAGTTGAGCAAATCTTAACGACGACGGCGACGACGGCCTGTATTTTGCTTTCATCTGCGAGTCTGATTCCCCTCATATTGAACCTGGTTTCCGATGCTTGCTACGCTTCTTCTGCATGTACAGTGGTCGAAAATGAATGAGGGGAAGCAATTTCATCGAAGAAATTTAATTTTGATTTCGTTAACTTACTTTTTCCGGAAATGTTGAAAGGCTTTTGATAATTTGATTTTTAAAATATGTATGTTTATTTTAATAAGAAATAATTTGATTTATATATATAAATTAAAAATTAAGACAAGGGTACATTAATACTATTCGTTATATAAAAATTCCTTTTTAAACAATCTATATATTAATAGGCAAGCACAAAAATTGTCGTACGCTTTTCTCAGCGTGTGGGCGTCGTAGGAGAAATTCAAGCATATCGTTAGAAAGGTATTTTCGTGCAGATTTGCAGAATATAAATATTTCTTTTATGCGTGTTCATTAATACAAGTAAAAATGATATAGAAATATACGTGAATTGTCCCATATATAATGTTTGCAACAACAAAATGCACTGCAATTTTAGGGTAGTAAACGTAGATGGATTTACATAGGGTTTTTTATTTTAGAATCAGTGAATGGAGATCTTTCCAATGGAGCAAACATTTTTGACGTTTTTTGGGGTGGTGGGGGTGGTAACATTACCCGTTGGGGTTCTCCAATTTAGGGCGTGTGGGGTATCAAATTAAAGCTACTATTAAATGGCATATTTTTTTTTCTTCTGTAAGAAACTTTACAACAGACTTTTTTCATTCGAATATCATTAAAAGCGTGTTTTTCGAAATTGTCTACAGAGGGGTTGTTGGTTGCTGCGGGGAGCTGATTTTTCTTTTAAATGCTTTAGCATAATGTTTTACGTACTTCATAGGAACATTTCAATTTTCTATGTTAAACCATTATATGGCTTTTGATGTGAAATAAAAATTTTCGGCTCTTTTACGTAATTTTGTTTTACATGGATGTTCTTCAATTAAATTTCTGTAATTTTCTAAACTACTTATCGCATTCAAAAACTAAGTACACTGACATTTTCGCAAGAGAACGTAGATACGATTTAATATGCATATGTAACATAGATTATGTACCATTATATGACTTTTCAGCGAAAATGTAATGATTTTTTAAATATATTTGAGTGAAAAAATTACGTTCATTCTTCGTTAATTCATACCGTGGCTACGTGACGTCACTATGTTCACCATTTGTATGAAAAACGAAATTTGCGCGACAACAACAACGAGATTTGCGGTTTCGTTTGCAAGATGGCGCGGGTGCTAAATCTTAGGAATACCTTATGTTTTTTGTATCATGTTTCGGTCTAATGTTGACATTAGGCCAACGGCTTAGTGATTAATAATTTTTCATAAGAATCAAAACAAGAAGTTTTCTCTTCTGTCGGCAGTTCTAAATGACTGCCTGTTTTTTTTTATGAGGACATAAAGGTAAGTTAACGGTCAACATGTATGTTTTTAATTATTTTTAGCATTATTTTGACGGTTGACATGAATACCAACCACGGACACGAACCTAACCTAACCTAATTTCTCAGTGCTGTCTAGCGGAAAATCAGCGAACAAATCACACAGTTTAAAATCTAACGGCAGCGAAAATTTTTATTTCATACAGAGTACAGACATACGTGACAGGGAAAAGAAAACGAGCAGCAGTAATTTTAAAGTAATGGAAAATAATTTTAGGTTTGAATTGAAACCTGTTTTAAGAATCCTTCCAAATAATTTCTGTAGTTATTATTGTGGATTAGTGAATCTAAAGGATACATTTTGCTTAGTTAAACATTTGCAATCAGGAATTGCTCAACGTGAAAAAACGGCATTCAAGTTCATGCTGCCATAAAAGAAAAATTGTTTTAAAACCATTAAGTGTTTATTTATCAAATATATAATGAGGACATAAGGGTAAGATAATGTTCAACATAACTGTTGTTAAATATTGCCAAGAAAGATTTATTTTAGCGGATAACTGCAGTAGGAAAAACAACCACGAACCAAGCTATTCGCCAGTGTTTCCTACAAACAGCGGCATTCACTTCATGTTTTCATAAAAGCGAAACTGTTTTAAAACCGCATTAAGTGTTTTTTTTATCAAATATATAATGAGGACATAAGGGTAAGATAACGATCAACATAACTTTTGTCAAATATTGTCAAGAAAGACTTATTTTAGCGGATAACTTCTGCAGGAAAAACAATAACGAACCAAGCTATTCGCCAGCGTTTCCCAGCGAAGAATCAGCGAACTAATCACACGGTTTTAAATTTAACTGAAGCGGAAATTTCATACAGAGTAATCTTACAATTTGAGGGATTTAGTTGAGTAAATTTTTAAATTGATTTTTAATAAAAATGCCTATACGACGTACTTTAACGGGTCGTGTTGAAAGACATATAGATAGACAGGGAAATACAAACAGACGTAGATTTCGTCATCATATAAATGCTGAAGATAATAATTTGAGTGATGAATTTAAATCTGCTTTGAAAGTATTGCCAAATAATTTTAATAGTTTTGATATTGGATTTATGAATTTAAATTGTACATTTTGCAAAGCTAAACATTTCGAATCTGAAGTTACTCAACGTGAGACAACGGCATTCACTTCATGCTGTCATAAAGGTAAAACTATTTTACAACCCTTAAAACAAAATTCATTTTTCAAAGAACTTTATGACGGTCTCTATTCTACTGATCAGAACACTAAAAGACGATCTATGAATTTCTATAAAAACATTCGTAGCTACAATTCGTCATTTGCAATGGTTAGCTCTGAGGCGAAAATCGCCGATACAACGTCACACGGTGTGTATCATTTTAAAATTCATGACGCATTCTATCACAGAGCTGGCCCAATGACTTCTTTGAACTGTGCGCCGATGTATGCACAATTATATTTCTATGACGTGGACACTGCCGTTAATTACAGAATCTGCAATCAATCAAATAATACATGCGATAGAAATTTAATGCTTGAAATTGCTACTGAATTGCAACGTGTAAATCCTTTTGTGCATTCTTTTAATACAATGAGAGATCATTGCAATATTCCTCAAAATAAAAGCAAAGAGATTTGTTTGGTAATTAAAGTAAATCGTGATTTAGATATCCGTCGATATAATGATGCAATTCAAACAGATGTAGCAGTTATTTTCAGTACTGTTGATGGTGAACCACCTTTTGAACGAAACATGATTGCGTTTTCAAAAGTAAATGGTACAGTACGTAATGTTTCGGTTTTGGATTCTTCACTTGATCCATTAGCTTATCCACTGTTATTTCCAAATGGAGATACTGGATGGCACGCTAATTTAGCACATAACGTAGCAAGTGCATCCACTTCAAGAGCGCCCAGAACTAAAGTTACAATGTTGCAATATGCATGCTACAGACTTGCAATTCGAGACGATTTTAGTCTCTTACACCACTCACAGAAATTATTTTTACAGTGGGTAGTCGATATGTACGTACGTATAGAGGGCACCAGATTGCATTTTATTAGACAAAATCAGGCAACTATAAGAGCAGAAGTGTATAACAATTTAACTGATTTTTTGGAAATGAGCTCCAGTAACGGTAATGCTATAAACATAGGTCGAAGAGTTATCTTACCATCTTCATTTAACGGGTCTCCAAGAAATATGTTTCAGAATTATTTAGATGCAATGTCAATTGTTCAAGTTCATGGAAAGCCTTCTTTATTCATTACAATGACTTGCAACCCACAATGGCCGGAAATTACTAAGCTAATTGCTGGAATAATTGAAACAGCAAATTATCGTCCTGAAATTATTGTGCGTGTGTTTAATGCCAAATTAAAAGAGCTGATTTCATCAATCATGCAGAAAGAAATTTTCGGTAAAGTGAAAGCATTAATATATACAATTGAATTCCAGAAACGAGGCTTGCCTCATGCGCACATTTTGCTAACTTTGGATGAAAATGACAAAATTATTGGTGCAACTGACATTGATAAAGTTGTGTGTGCTGAACTTCCAGGCGTTGAAACACAACCAAAACTGCGTGAATATGTTGTAAAACATATGATGCATGGTCCATGTGGTCAGTTAAATACAAATTCAGTATGTATGAGAGATGGAAAATGTTGCAAACAATTTCCAAAGGAATTCAATGAATTCACACGCGAATCTTTAAATGGTTTTCCTATGTACAGAAGACGCGACAATGGCGATAGTGCTGAAGTCAGAGGTTCTTCACTTGATAACCGATACGTTGTACCATATAATCCATATTTACTTGCCAAATTTAATTGCCACATAAACGTCGAAGTTTGTACCACTGTTCGAAGTGTAAAATACATTTACAAATATGTGTACAAAGGTTATGACAGTGCAAGTGTTCAAATAGGAAATGCATCAAACGAAACAAATCAAAATGGACAAATTGATGAAGTAAAAGATTTTTTAAACGGTCGATATGTCGGCTCAACTGAAGCTATCTGGCGCATTTACGAAATTCCAATGCATTATCAATCGCACGTCATTTATAGACTTGATATTCACTTGCCGCGGCAACAAAATGTATATTTTAGACCGGGACAAGAACGTCAAGCTATTGAAAACAGTAAACAAACAAAGTTATTGGCGTTTTTTGAGTTGAATCAAAATGATGTATCAGCCAATAATTACAAATACACTGAAATTCCGGTGCATTACGTTTGGATGGATGCCCAGAAAAAGTGGAAGAAAAGACTTAGACGAGGTCATAAAGTTATCTCACGCATCTATTCAGTATCTCTAAAGAACATAGAACTTTTTCATTTGCGAATTCTTTTGTTACATGTTAAAGGTCCAACATCATTTGAAGATGTCAGGACATACAATGGAATTATACACAATAGTTTTGTTGAAACATGTCATGCTCGTGGTATAGCTTCAAATGACAATGAGTGGATTAATTGTTTAAATGAAGCGAAAGATTTTCATTCGCCAAATAAATTGCGTGATTTGTTTGGCTTCATTTGTGCATTAAATGTGCCAACAAATGCGTTAGCATTGTGGAATGAGTTCAAAGTTTTTCTCAGCGAAGATTTTTTAAAAGAATATGACGAAAATACATCATTTAATCGTGCCCTTTTACAAATTCAAGAAATTTTGATTGCACATAATATGTCATGTGAATCACTTGGATTGCCAATTCCTACATATTTCTCTGAAGGTGATACAATCGATATGTTCGACCCACATGATGAATTGTTACTATTCAGTGAACTTTATAATACTGCAACCGTTGAGCAGCGTAATGTAGTTGATTTAGTTATTCGTGAAGTTCAGCATCATGACACAGGTTCAAATGTTTTTTGTTTAACTGCTCATGCAGGATGTGGGAAAACATTCACGCAAACAGCCATTATTCGTAGAATGAATTCACTTAATCTTCGTTGTATTGTAACTGCATTCAGTGGTATTGCTTCAACTCTTCTTATTGGAGGTAGAACTTTGCATAATGTGTTCAAACTACCAATTCCAATTCTAGAAACTTCAGTAGCTAATGTTACTCCAAATAGTAATCATGGTAGATATATAAATGAAGCGTCATTAATTCTTATTTGATGAAATTTCTATGTGTCCACTTCAAGTACTAAAAATAATCGATACATTGCTCAGAGATTTATGTACCAATGAAGAAAATAAAAATAAACTATTTGGAGGTAAAACAGTACTTTTATGTGGTGATTTTCGTCAAATTTTACCTGTTGTTCCACATGGATCACGTGCAACATTAATTGAAAATTGTGTTACAAGTTGGAATTTATTCCCAACATTCCATCATCTAACTTTAACCCAAAATATGCGAGCATTACCAGAGGAAGAAGAGTTTGTAGAATTCCTAAAAAAAATTGGCAATGGGCAGGCAAATCAATATCCACAGTTTGGCGAAAATGTAATTGAAATTCCCTTAGAATTAGTTGGAGATGAGACCAAAATAATTGATGATATTTTCGGGAGTAGGTATTGCTGAAAACATTTTATCAGAAAACATGTTGAATTCTGTTGTTTTAACACCTACGAATGATTCTTGCTCCGTAATCAACAACGATGTGCTAAATCGAATACCTGGTGAACAGAAAACATATTTCAGCTACGATAAAATAATTAGTGATAACATTAATGAAGCCAATAATTATCCCATTGAGTTTTTAAATTCGTTGAATGTTAGTGGTTTGCCACCACATAAGTTAGCATTAAAAATTAACGCCATTGTTCTACTAATTAGAAATTTGAATACTTCCAAATCATTAGTTAATGGTACAAGAATGCGCGTTCAAGCTATGCATCGTAATGCGATTGATTGTGAGGTTTTAACAGGAACTGCACGCGGTGAACGAATTTTGATTCCACGTATAAATTTGACCTATTCCGGTACTATTTTACCTTTTGATTTCCAAAGAACTCAGTTCCCAGTCATTCATGCATTTGCAATGACAATGAATAAGTCACAAGGTCAAACTTTCAATAAGGTTGGCATTTTGTTGCAGCAACCAGTCTTCGCACATGGACAACTTTATGTTGCCGCAAGTCGTGTACGCTCATTCAATGGATTGAAATTTTATATTTCAAAACACAGCAGTCAAGGTCATTTGGCAAATGATGAAAGAGTTTTCACAAAAAACATTGTCTATACGGAAGTTCTACATTTCTAAAATCATTTGTTTAGTGCAAAATTTAATACAGTTTTATAGAATTTATTAGATATATGTCAAATTTTGTTTTATATTTAATTTTTCCTTAATGTCTCTAAAATTACATTGTTATACATAATTTAAAAAAAATAAATAAAGACATTTCCAATAACTTTGTTTATTAATTATAAACACTATAAACACAAAACACAAATAGAAATGAAATACCTAAGTATGTTAGTATGCGCGAAAAAAACCTCGAATTAAAAAAAAAACAAAAAACTTTATCATAGTAAGTTGTGTTTAGATAAATTGAATTTTTGGTCGAATTTCGACCACTGGGCGATACTAGTAAAAATAAATCCCTAACAATAATAATTTTTATTACATATATTATAGCAACTAAACTTAACTAAACTAAAACGAAAATTAGAAATCATTATTGATATAATTACATAAAGTATTTCTAATGGAAAATGCTGCAGCTGGAGCACTCTCATCTTCTATTCCATCTTCATCTTCCTCCGTGGAATAATCTTAAAGAACTTTTAAGTTAATATATATTTAAATATAGAACAACAGTTAAACTTACCTACAAGAAGGCCCGCCAGATTTATTGGGCTAGTGGAGTTCATGTTGTTCAGCATGCAGAAGTTATGCAAAACTGTGCACGCCTTCACAACATGATCGGCTGATTCTGGTGACATATGTAATGGCTTCATTACACCCAGAGAAATTTCTAGTCAATAATGACTTTTTTTTAACTATTTTTCTAGTTCATTCTGGGATAACTAGAAAAAATAGTTAAATCTAGTCATTTTTAACTATAAAGTGTAGTTAAATAAGGTTACGGCAAGATAGACCAGAATTACAGTCAATATTAACAAATTTTCTAGTTAAATTTGACTACAATAATAGTTGATAAATGCGTAACTATTTTTCTGGTCCTTTTGACCAGAGTTGTAGTTATTTTGTAGTTACCCCGCGCTAACTAGAAATGTAGTCATTTTTAACAATGCAGTTTTAGTTATATTTGACTATAATTACAGTTGATTAATGCGTAACAATTATTCTGGTCAATTCAACTACTTTTGTAGTTACTTTATAGTTGATAGTTTATAATTACACCCGACTATAATTACAGTTAATTCTAACTAAGTTACTGGTAGCACTTACTACATTTTTAGTTGCTTTCACCTGAAAATTAATTCTTGAATGTATTTGTAATTACTAAATAAAAAGGCTTCTTTACAAAATTATTTATATATATATGTATTTATTTCAGTTTTTTTAGTAATGAGTACATATTTAGAGAACACATTAATAAGCAGTTTATTTTGTGGTTAAGTTATGAGTACATACTTTGGAAACATATATTGATTGGTTTATTCTTAACAAATATGTGTATAGGTATAGTGCATACTCAAATTTCACATATATTCAACATATACGTATATATGTATATTTACATACAAGTAAATAAGTTTTATTTAGTATTACGCATTTAGAGTTTCATACAAATATTGTTTTTATTATATAGATAACTATATTATTATATAAGTATAACTTATAATGAATGCGAAGAGCCAAATTACGCATACCCAAAACTTATCAAAACCGCTTCATTTGTTCTCGATTCCAGTCAGTTTGCTTTTTTTCATCTTCTATTACGATAAACTGAGTAATCCCTGCAGACTTTATATTAAGTCCTTAAAAACTTTTTAATCTAACGACATTTTTATTATTGTAAGTTTTAAGTAAGTGCAATGGAGGGCATATTAAATCTTTAAAGTTAATTATATTTATATCAGATGATTTGTTAGAAAGTTCATAAGCTTCAATGTGTTCGTTGAAAATTACTGATTCATATTGTACACATGCAAGAATCCTCCACCTTGCTGCCATAATCTGTAAATGAATTTATAAATATTTGTCAAAATATTATTAAAAATACACAACTTACACCAAAGGTATTTTCAATCCTTCCTCGAGCCTTTGACAAAGTCTTATTATATTTTTTTTGTCTTCCGGTAGCCCCCTTCCCGGAAATGGCTTCATTAAATAAGATTTTAAGGGGAAGGCAGCGTCTCCCACAAAATAATAGGGCACTGGTGTATTTTGCCCTGGTAATGGCCTTGGGGGTGGAATATTAATCTGTCCACTAGCTAAGCACTGTGCTAGTGATGTATTGGCGAATATTCCACCATCACTTTGGGAGCCGTATGCTCCAATATCCACATATATAAATGTATAATTGGAGTCACAGACTCCCATTAGCACAATGCTGAATTCCGAATTATAATTAAAGTACATAGATCCGGAATTCGGTGGACAGATTATTTCCACATGTTTCCCGTCTATAGCTCCTATACAATTTGGCAAACCGCAGTTGCTTAAGAAGCCATCCGCTATTTCATTCCATTCACTTGAGTTAGGGAATGCCATGTATAGCGGATTCAAGACATCCCAAATTAATTGGCATGTCTCGATCACTATTCTCCTGACGGTATTTGTAGCCATTTTGAAACTGGTCGACAGTAATTGTCTAGTATCCCCGTGCGCCAAATAACTAAAAAAAAATTATTAATGTTTGTGTCAAATTGAAGTATATTTTGTAACTTACACTAATGTCAAGAATAACCGCTGATTAGCCGATATAGCTGGTCTTAAGGAATGCTTTGTTAATCCCTCCTCCAGAAAGGAAACCAAAGCATTATACTGATCCTTGTCCATTCTAATTGCTTGGTGCAATTGTTGGAGATCCTTATTTGTTAACACGGGATAATTTACAATAAAATATCCATGTGTTTCCCGGTGTGCAAATAAATCGCGCACCCAAAATGCCCGATCGCTCATCAATTCCGACAAATCGTGAGCCTCCTGCAACATTAAAAGTGCAACAAAAAGTTCGGTCTCTTCCAAAATGTCGTAAATTTCCCTTAAATCCATTTTTTTTGAAAAATTCACTTCAAATTCAAATTTTGAACTAAGTTGTCTACTAAAAAGGAACACTCTTATATTTGGTTTTGCAAATATTACATACTTCCCTCCTTCAATTTTTTTAGACACAATAAACAATACAGCCACAGAATGCAATCATTTAACTTTAGGAACAATATTTTTGAATGCTCTTTTATTTTTTTATTACCTGCTTGGTTGCAGGACATTCCTCTTTACTTGAAGGAAAATTTTTATTACTTGTATGAAGTGAGATAATTGAAGCCAGTTTCTTGTTTACCTAATTTTATTGCACTTAATTGTTTTCCTTTATACCTGGAAGCTGGAAAAGGATTGCCACAAAAAAGGATCAGGTGCTCATAGTTTTAATTATCACAATATAAATTTGGAGAACTAATATTTATTGGTGACTTTGAATTGTTGGAACTGTTATTCTCAATAATGACTTTATTGTCTTGTTTACTTCACGATGTGTTTTCCTAAAACTATTTTCCCTTTCCACTAACAATATTTTTCTGTTCTTAAAGTATAAATGCAGTTTTCACACTGAATACTTTTATTCTGCTTGAAAGCGTTGGAAGAGATTTGCAATAATTGTAATTTGTTATTTGAGTTTAAATATGAGTTTCGAGGACAAATTAATAGAGGTGGTGCGGAAACACCAGTGTATTTATAATAAAAAAGACAAATGCCCAATTTCACAGTGCTAGCTTAAGCTCAAAAATAGGTTTAAAATTCTGCTTAAAGTATGCTTTGATTTCAAAGTGACAATTTTAGTCTTAAACTTTGCTTTAATTTAAGCGGCGAAAATTCGTCGCTTAACTTAAGTTTCATAAAAATGTATTGTCAAACAAACGTCATATGTCAATTGAAATTAATTCTTGATTTTGAATTGTATTTAATGTGCTTGGTAATTAAATGGTTTAATTTTTATAAAAATCAATTAAAATATAGACCATAAACAAATAAAATCACTTAACAACAGCGGAATAACATTTTTGGCAAATAGTTCACCGTAGATATACAGTAGACTACAAAATTGATTCTTATAATTTAAACCAGGTTTACTCGAATATCAACTGTGAAATCCGGCAGAATTAAACTTTAGTTTAAGCTGCCTATGCTCGCTTAACTAAGCGAAAACTTAAGTTTCAACTGTGAAATTGGGCATTACTGTCTAGGATTAGTACAATCGTTTAAAAAAGTCAATTGCTCCGCATACTGCCATTTTTTTTTTGCACTAGCTGCACTTCCGGAAGGGGTGCGAGTATTCCTGTCGCGAACATACCTGTCCCTTAGGGATGCCCACCTTACCTGGCATTCTTTTTCTAAAAATAAAAGTTTGTTAATACATTTCAAATTATTAAATGTCATACATTTCAATTAATACTTACGCTCTCTACCGCAATATGTTGCAACTTCCTTCCACGCTTCAAATTTTTTTTCCGTATTTTTGTAGTCTTTTGCCCAATTTCACAGTTGAAACTTAAGTTTTCGCTTAGTTAAGCGAGCATAGGCAGCTTAAACTAAAGTTTAATTCTGCCGGATTTCACAGTTGATATTCGAGTAAACCTGGTTTAAATTATAAGAATCAATTTTGTAGTCTACTGTATAGAGGAAAGTTGCATAAATCGTACCGCCTCCTAAATCGTACCACTGCGATTTTAACTAGATAGAGTCGGCTCAGAGAACTCTAGCGGCTAAATAAGCAAGCTCTCATGACGTCTAGACCTGTGCTGGAGTTACACAAGCCGGTGCGAACATATTGAGTTTTTATAACAGTGTACTGGTTTTGCTACTTGTCAGTGTTGCTTTCGATCATCTTATGTAAGGAAATATCATCCACCAAGGTAAGTTTCGGCTATCATTTGTATAATATTACCGTTAAGTAGAATATTCTAATGCATTTCCTTAGTTCACTTCATGCCTACGTATATTTTGAGGTTAGAAATGTTTGTTTTGCTGAAATGAGGCGCAGTTGCCCATGTCGTACCACTTACAGTTGCCTAAATCGTACCACCTACAGTTCCTTATCTCGTACTGGTACGATTTAGGAGCCTTCTTTATTTTACAGTCCTTATTAAACTTTACGTAACAATTTAGTAAGGTTGTAATAAATTTATTTAAATTTTCCAAAGCTCTCGATTTCAATTTCATTTTTCTAAAAGATGCATACACGAAATAACTAAGATTTATTTGTGGGAGTCTGGGAGATCAAAACGGAAAGTAGAATGTCCAGTCCAGAGAACTTTGACTACAACAGATTTTTAATAGCAAACGATTGATATAATTTACCATTTTATTAGTTGTAAGCGCAATCTCACGTTTGTTTCAGAATGTCTAAAAGGAAGTATGGCGCTTGGCAGCAAGAGGATATGGAGAGAGCTATAGCAGCTTACAGGAATGGAGATATGGGTTTAAATGAGTGCTGCCGACAGTATGGTGTTCCCAAACCTACTCTTAAGCGTCACCTAGATGGAAAAAACCTAAAAGCTATTGATGGAAAAAAATCAATGGGGCGCCTGACAACGTTGTCCCCTGAGATAGAAGAGGAGTTGGTGAAACGGATTCAACTATTTGACGATTGCCTTTTTGGCATGACAATTTTGGATGTGCGTAAACTTGCCTATCAAATAGCTGAAAGTATGGGAATCCCTCACTACTTTAATGTTGAGAACAAGCTGGCAGGGAAAAAAATGGTACTACGGGTTCATGGCACGCCACAAAAATATCTCTTTACGGCAACCCCAAGGAACGTCTTTGGCGAGAGCCAAAGGCTTTAACAAGGAAAACGTCCAAGAGTTTTTTGAAATATTAAAGAAAACTGTTGATGAAAACAAATTTGACGCTACAAATATTTACAACGTCGATGAAACCGGTGTGAGCACAGTTCAAAACAAGTGCCAAAAGGTATTGGCCGAAAAAGGAAAACTCGCGGTAGGGTCGATAACTAGCGGTGAAAGGGGGGTAAACACAACAGTGGTTTGCTGCTCCAGTGCTTCTGGGTCATATGTACCCCCGATGATAATTTTCAAAAGAATGCGCATGACAAATGAGTTGAAAGTTGGTGCTCCACCAGGAAGTGTGGTAGAAGTGTCTGAAACAGGTTACATCAACACGGAACTTTTCGTCAAGTGGCTTCGTCACTTTATCGCAGTAGTCAAGCCGACCAAAGAGAGAAAAGTGCTCCTTCTTCTCGACGGACACTCCACGCACTCGATAAATCTAGAAGCCTTAGATGTCGCCAGAGAAGCTGGCGTAGTCTTACTTCAGCTTCCAGGGCACACTACCCACCGACTTCAGCCCTTAGACAGGTCTTTTTTCAACCCTCTCAAAGGTTATTTCACTAAAGCTGTGGAAAAATGGCTGCGAACTAATCCAGGCTTTAGTGTGACGCAGTACCAGATCTCAACGCTTGTAAATGAAGCTTATGGAAAGGCTGCAACGATTGAGAATGCAATGCAAGGGTTTAAATGTAGCGGTGTGTGGCCCCTTGATCCGTTAGTCTTCAAGGAAACTGACTTTCTACCAGCGAAAAACCTCACACTACCCGTGCAACCTACAAATAACACAAATGAAGAGGAAGTAGTTATTGGCCTCGATATAAATTACTCTACATGTAATGGCCTTGATAGTGTATAAACAACGTTGAAATAACAAGTGCAAAGGCGTGTCTCGAGGCTTTATCTCCCCTGCCGAAACCTCAGAAAAAAAGGGGTAGAACTACTAACCAAAACGCACAAAAAGCTGTTGTATTGACCAGTAGTCCTTACAAACAGGACTTAGAATTAGCGAGGGAACTAAGAATGGCCAAGGAAAAAGTCAAGGAACTTCAGATGAAAGTCACTGCAAAAAAATTTTCAGGAAACTCAAAGGTTGCCAAGGCAAAGACCTCAACAAAGCCAGCTTTAGATCTATCTTCAAACAATCGTAAGAAGCCTAGTGAAGTATTTCTCAACCAAGCCTCGACTTCGAATCAGCCTGACGTCATGATTGAAATCCGTGAAGAAGATTGGTTTTGCGCTGTATGCGAAGAAAACTTTGTAGAGAACATGGTTCAGGGTGTATTGTGCAAGAACTGGGTGCATGAAGGTTGTGCCGGTTCTAAGGCCAGAATTAAAAAGTTTGTGTGCTCAAATTGTGAGATTTAGTTTATAATTGCACTGAAAACTTGGACGAAGGCTAAATTGTTTGTTATTATTATTTAATTTCACATTAAATTGTTTGTTATTATTATTTAATTTCACATTAAATTGTTTGTTATTATTATTTAAGTTCACATTAAAAGTGCTGTACGGAAAACCTTTCATTACATCAGTGCAAATTGTCAACAAATCCATGAATATCTTTGTTTTAAATCTAAACTTTAATGATTTACATGCAAATAAATATTGATTTTGGTTTCCAAGTCGATTTTGTTTACTTTCCTGAACTAGTTATTTCTTTTGTTTCTTGAAGTAGGGGGCCTTTTGTGAGTAAAAGGTATAATAACAATGGCGGTACGATTTAGGAACCCAGTGGTACAATTTAGGAGACTAGTTTCCTAAATCGTACCGATTGGAGACCTCAAGTAAATTAATCTTAAAATATAGTAAACGTGCTCATATCAATCTGAAAAAATTCAGTAATGATACTTATAACATTTTTTTTAAGATGCATTAATTTATTTTTCTAAAATGCCCGGTACTTTTGTGCTAAAAAAAAAAAATTAAAAAGTGGTCCAATTTAGGCAACTTTCCTCTATATATATAAATTTCATAAAATAATATATGTAATTAAAATAAAAATAAAATTTAGCTAATAATATCCAAAACCAAAAAAATTTATAAAATAATAAAATAATACTAATTCAAAAATCAAGGAAAGAACTCATGATAATATAACTTAATATTTCGCAATTTGTTAGAACAAAATTCAATTATAATTTAAAATAAAGAAATGTTTGGAAATTTAAAATAACAATTTAATAGATAGGAACCCAAAAAACCGAGTTACAAGCAACTTTATTGGGAATTCTACCAATTAGTACCTTTCAATCTAGGTATATGCAATGTAACTTACGCGAATTTTAATCTTATATTTGAAGAAATCTAAAATACCTGTGTTGGGTCCTTCTCAAACGAAATTAGAAAAGAAAACGAATGTTTCACACACTTTTGCAGGCACTTCGCGAAGTTTTCGAAAATTACCGAAAAACACCGTGATCCTTCTCACAGACACTTCTTCACTGTTTTCTTGTCTTCCGAAATAAACTTTCATTCACCAAAGATAAGTTTAAATTTTTCAAAAAGGGAATTGAAGAATTAAAGTTGTGTTCTTGCCAAGAAAGTAAACCGAAATGACATTTACTTTCTTAACTCCTAATTGCCATGAGTACATTTACAAGAACAGGAAATTTTTATGGTCTATTGGAAAATTTGTTCAGGTAGGAGGCATTTTGCATTATATTCAGGTGAGGAATATTGAAGGGTGACGAAAAAGTTATTTTTATTTTTTTTTTTGGCCTTCGAAAACTTTAAAACGCATACCTGCATTAGAATCATGAGTGTTCAAGTGCAGTAATTTTCCAATACATATACACTTATAATATTCTGGAAACTAAGGATAAAAAGCGGGACAGCTACCTGTTTCATGAAGGTCATAAAAGATCTGGTGTTAGAATTATCTGTTTGTGGTTTAACGTCTTGTATTGTCTGAAACACTTTTATGCGGTGCTCACTGCTCACTGCTAAATTACCCAGATCGGGATTAGAAAACATTCGACTGCATGTTTTCAATGCTTAGATCCTATCACAAACAAATTCATTACCATTTTTTTTTTTTTTTTGCAATAGACATAGTCATTGGAAGTTTTAAAAAAAAAACATTTTATATTTCATCAAATTCCGTAAGAAATGTTACTTTATTATACTACTTTTTAAAAAAAGTAACACATTACAAAGTTACTGATACTGACAAATGTGTAAAATATGATTTATTCATAGTTCAAGTTTCAATATTTATGTAGGTACCTACCTAATAACTTATACGATATACCAAAAAGAAAATACTTTGTCCAAATCTTCTAATTTGCATTTAATGCTGATATCAAGATACCTGTACGAACGCGTTCTTGCACTTTTCGAGTGAAATTTAATTAAGATGTTTTTGCTTACGATTATTGGTTGATCACTTTGCGTTTGCTGGGATGTACAAGAAAAAATTTTCTTCCATTTCCATAATTTTTCTTATAGGTATCGTGGTAAAAAGAGACCGTTTAAAAAAAAATTCTGACAAATAAAATTAATTGCAATACGTATTTATAACAATATTTAACGAAAGAAGTGCAAAAATAAATATTCATTAAACAAAATCAAAATTTTTGTAGACAAAACAATTCAGGCTTATATGGCAACACTAAGAAGGAGTTGTCCGATTTTGCTCATCTTCGAACTTGACCTCACAATTTTAACAAAATATAATTGTACCAAATTTGAATCCTCTAGCTACAACCGTTCTCGAGTTATCGTCTGGACAGACAGACAGACACACATACAAACAGACAGACAGACAGACAGACAGACAGACGGACATGCATAAAACGGTTTCTTTTCACTTCCCAATCATGAATATATAGTTCTTTTTTTTCTATTACCACTATTTCTTGGCGTTGCAAACGTTCGCTCAAAACTAATATACCCTACATCTAGGGTATAAAAATTATTATTGTTAGGGATTTATTTTTATTGTTTAAAAAGGAATTTTTATATAACGAATAGTATTAATGTACCCTTGTCTTAATTTTTAATTTATATATATAAATCAAATTATTTCTTATTAAAATAAACATACATATTTTAAAAATCAAATTATCAAAAGCCTTTCAACATTTCCGGAAAAAGTAAGTTAACGAAATCAAAATTAAATTTCTTCGATGAAATTGCTTCCCCTCATTCATTTTCGACCACTGTACATGCAGAAGAAGCGTAGCAAGCATCGGAAAACAGGTTCAATATGAGGGGAATCAGACTCGCAGATGAAAGCAAAATACAGGCCGTCGTCGCCGTCGTCGTTAAGATTTGCTCAACTTTGCTCTCTCAAGAACATTTTCTTGGGCAGAAGACTACCCGAATGAGCACGAACGTTTTGACGGCCGACGGCCAACGGTGGCTATGGGACTGGGCCAAAGAATATCTACTCAATAAGAACCGAAACTCTTTTTTGAGTGTATAGGAAAAAAAGATTAAAAAGAAAAATGTGAGAGAGAGGTCACTAAAATAATGTAAATAACGTACAAGAGGAAAAGAGTGCCAAGAAGTTCGTCGGCTCTGACGTAGTAATTCTCTGCCTCTGACGTCGATATTCTTTGCCTCTGACAATCAGCTGACGGTTTTTTCATACCGCACTTGTAAATGGGCAACCATGAGCTTTAAGTGCTTCTAAACTCGAAATGAAAGCTTGTAACAAGTCAAAAGCTCTGTGTAAACTGAGTTGAAAAGTGCTTTCACTGCAGGGCGACTTGGAAGTTCGCACGATCGCAAATCAGATTGCTTGCGGCTTTTGATGTGCTGCGGCAAATATGAACCACGCTGTGCGACACACCCCCATTTGTTATTCCACTTTAACAAATGTTACTCTGCTGCTATCTAATTTTCCACAGCACCGATGCACACATCAGCAATCCAGCCGTGTACAGATAGTAGTGTCGGTTCTTATTGAGTAGATATTCTTTGACTGGGCCCTGAGTTAGGGATGTGTTCAGATGGTTCTCATGGCATCTCCTTCCTTATTCTCTTGAGGTTAATTACAATAGTTCTCTTATCAACTGGCTATCTCCCCACATCTAGCATTCGCTCAAGGAAGCTGGGAAACCCCTATTAAAACCACTTGGGAAAATTTTAGGGGAAACCAGCTCCAGATGTGTTTTCCGCCTCTGTTCTTGCAGAACTTCTCCTCTTACGAATTGGCTCTTTACAATGGTGCTCTTACTAATTTGCTCTTCACTTCGCATCTAATGTTTGCTCCAAAACGCTGGGATACCCTAGTTTTTACTCCCGATGCTACCTCTTCCTCCTTCTTGCTTGTTTTAACCTGACATGATCTGACCTTTCCATCTTTCCCAGGGTAAGTTTCAATAATTCTACCCATCATCCATTGGCAAAGAGGTGTGATCTCGTCTTTAATTAGCACCATATCCCCGACTTGTAGTGATCTATACGACTGGGCCCATTTGTTCATTCTTTGTTGCTCTGACAGATACTCCTGAGACCATCGATCCCAGAATTGTTGTTGCAATTGTTGGATTCGTTGCCAGGCATTTATTCTGTTTGGTGGTATATCGGCCAACCTGGCCTCAAGTAGTGACACCAACATTCCCCCCGTTAAAAAATGAGCTGGAGTTAATACCATGAAATCTTCTGGATCACAACTAACCGGTGTCAAGGGTCTTGAATTGAGATATGCGGCTATTTTTGCTAATAATGTTGCCAATTCCTCAAATGTGAACCACTGGGCTCCGGCGATTCTCCTCAAATGATGCTTAGTTGATTTAACTACCACCTCCCAGAGACCGCCATGATGAGGCGCATGAGGCGGTGAATAATGCCACTGAATCTGGTTAATTTCTAAATAGTTCATAACTTCTAGATCTTTCCATAACTCTACTGCTTCCTGTAGCTCTCGGTCAGCCCCTATAAAATTTGTTCCGTTATCACTATAGATGTGTTTTATACATCCTGCTCGAAGATTAACCATTCTGGTTAGTGCTGCTATAAATGCTGCCGAGCATTAGATTGCTTACTAATTCCAAATGGATCGCTTTATATGTCATGCAAACGAACACAGCAATGTATCCCTTTGTTGTGGTATTTCTATTAACCTTTATGGTGATAGGTCCCGCATAATCCGTTCCAGTGTCGTTGAATGCTGGAGCCGGATTGACTCTCATCGCCGGTAAGTCCGCCATCAATTGCTTGCTCCTTTCCTGACGATAACGAGTGCATACTAAGCAGCGAAATACAACAGTGCGCATCAAAACTCGAATGCTTCCTTAAATTTTGAGTACACATCATTAGGTACTCCTCCGTGGCATGTTTCACGATGTACATTTTCAGCCAACCTTCTGGCCAAAACTGATTTTCTGCAAATGATTATTGGATGCCTCTGGTCGGTTGGAATGTCGGCATTTTCCAGTCGGCCACGTACTCGTAATATTTGATCGGGATCCATGAATGGTGTTAACGCCCAGAGCGAACTATTTCTCGACACTTCAGTTCCCTTCTTCACTTCAAGATATTCCTTGGGAAAGGCCTTTCGTTGTGAATCGCGAATCCAATATTTCAACGCATTTTCGGTTTCCGCGATTGATAATCGCGGTATAATTACTGGGCTTTCGAACTCTCCTGTTACCGTCAAAGTTGCGTCAGATTTCCAGTTTGGTTGTGCATACAATTCTAGAGGAATTGGTGATACCTTTTTCCTCTTACGAACAGGCTCATAACATTTGTGACAGAATCGTAATAGATAGGCTGTAACTCGGCAAACCACGGATAAAAATATAGGTACTTGTAGAAGGCTTCTTTTCTTAACCTCTTGCTCCATCTGATCCTTTTCTTTCCTATCGAGCTGATGGCCACTCCAATGAGGCCAATCTGTTATACTACTTTTTAACCGACTTCAAAAAGGAGGAGGTTATAAGTTCGACCGCGATTTTTTTTTTAAGTGTTTGTTCCAGCATAACTTCCAAACGGTTTACCCGATTTTAATAATTCTTTTTTTATTTGATTTAAGAAAGCTTCGCGGTGGTACCGTGTTACTAATAAGTTCAAGGCATTCTTTTTTTTTTTTTTTTTCTTGTAGCATACCTACTTTCCAAACAAGCTTAACCGATTTGCATATAATTCTTTTTTTATTCGATTCAGGTCGCATTATAACAAAAGTCATACTTCGCCCACCCCGAAGTCATACTCGCCTTCGGATGTTTTTTTATTTATTAAATGAAGATTAAAGAACTGTGATACGCATAATAGGAAAAGATGAGATGAAGGCGACGTTGCCCTCTACCCTGAATTGGAAATTTAGATAGGTTCTGCGGGTCCATTGTACTTTAAAGGTTATAAAGAGCGGAATTGATTTTTACAATTTTTTTTTATATCATTCCGAAGAACTCCAATTTGATCACAGTTATGCTTCGCTCACTTGTACGTTGAAAAGAGAAAAAATAAAACTCTTTTTAAAAAAAAATTGAACCGACTTCAAAAAAACTTACACTTAAAAAGTATAAAATAATTTTTATTTCTTATATAACAAACACCCAAATTTTTGAATTCGGCGCCTATAAGTAATCCACCATATATATACAGAACCTAATATTTACAATTCAAACTAAAAGAAGCTAATCTCTGCTAAATCAAAAGATAACACTTATAACTACAGTAGCTCAAAGCTGTGGTAGGGACCTAATTGACTAAGCTATCATTATATCTTTATCGTTTTCCAAAAATATGCAGATATATACCTATGTATAATTTGTAGGTTTATTGTTTTGGATAGATAAATAAATAAGTTTTTATAAAATTGGTGATAAATTGGCGCCGACTTCTAAATTCGGATGGGAAAAACCTACCGGTTTAAACCGAAAACCGGTGTTTTGGTTCGGTCAACCGGTGTTTTTTCGGTGATTCTTTTGGTTCGGTTTTCACCGGTGATTTTTTTAAATGCAATAACCGGATAAAAAAAACCGGCAAAATAAGTTTTCTAAACAGAAAGAAAACATGGTACTTTTTACACCTTTCGGTGACATTTTGCTTTTTAAAAAAAAAAAACCTAAATTGTAATTGAATTCTTGATTGAAATGGATTTGAATTTGAAAACGCTGCCGCCAACGGCCTGCGGACATCGACATACACGCGAGGAAAGCAATCAGCAAATTTAAACTCATTAAAGTAAAGCTTTTGAGGTTTAAAGCTTTAACCCCAGTTTGTTATTAAAAAATTAAACAATAATCAATATTGAATATACATACATACTATTATACATTTTTTGTAACTTAGGCGTTCCGTGCTTGGCTTAAAATTATAAATAATTAAAAAACTTTGGTTTTATTATACGCGCTGCATTATTTTAATAGCGATCCCTGCAAATGTTTAACCAAAGACTATATAAACTACTACTAGATACATAGTTCTAGGTAGGGATGGCGGTTGTTGCCAAAATAACCGGTTCTCGGTAGTTTCGGTGTTTTTCACCTGCGGTTTAACCGGGCGGTTTAATTCGTTCTAAATCACCGGTTTTTCAAATAACCGGTTTTCGATGTTTTTTAAAGACTTTTATTTTTTAAACACCAAAAGCTCGCTACTGCTGCATAGTGCAGAGCAAATATGGAGCTGGTGCTGAGCAGCTGTAGCCTGAAGGTAAACTCAAAACTCAAATCAAACACAAACTGTAAAAAAATATCTATTTCCTTCAGATGCAAAGGCAACTATAAATCAAAAGGCAACTATCAAAATGTTCATTCAAAAGCCAAAACAGTTAAACATTTGCAGGGATCGCTAGTAAAAAATGCAGCACTTATAATAAAACCAAAGTTTTTAATTATTTATAATTTTAAGCCAAGCCCGGAACGTCTAAGTTACAAAAAATGTATAATAGTATGTATGTATATTAATATTCAATATTGATTAGGTATTGTTTAATTTTTTAATAACAAACTGGGTTTAAAGCTGAAAAGCTTTACTTTAATGAGTTTAAATTTGCTGATTTCTTTCCTCGCGTGTATGTCCGCAGGCCGTTGCCGGCAGCGTTTTCAAATTCAAATCTATTTCAATCAATAATTCAATTACAATTAAGGGTTTTTTATTTCTAAAAAGCAAAATGTCACCGAAAGGTGGAAAAACTACCATATTTTCTTTCTGTTTACAAAACTTATTTTGACGGTTTTTTTTATCCGGTTATTGCATTTAAAAAAAATCACCGGTGAAAACCGAACCAAAAACATCACCGAAAAAACACCGGTTGACCGAACCGTTGAAGTTCGAACTCTTTCTCTCTAAATCACATTTGACAGCATGATAGAATATACCTGCTTCCGTTTATGACGCGTTTTATTTTTTTTTTTGGTCAAAAATGAACCCACACAAATATGCAGTAGAGTGACCCTTCTTATTGTAGATATTCTTTGTCGGAGGTACACGATACGGAAAACGTCAGATTTATAAGCGAATCGCCATATTTCATATCGTGTGACTCGACGATATGAAATATGGCGTATCGCTTATAAATACGACGTTTTCCGTATCGTGTACCTCCGGCTTTAAGCCGGAGGTACACGATACGGAAAACGTCATATTTATAAGGAAATATCTTTGTGGATGTCACTTTTGACACATCGAGTCACACGATAAGCAAAAATGAGTTTGCAACCTGTATTTTGCAATTCACAGATTACCGCGACGCCGCGCCGCCCGTAGAGCAGTAATATCAAAACTGTGTTCATAAAGTTTTGTATGGTGTGACTCGGGAAATTTGTACCCCGCAAATTCCTTGGATGTGCCGAAAATATTCCGAAATTTTTGGGATATTTATAAGCGATACACCATATTGCTTATCGTCGAGTCACACGATATGAAATACGGCGTATCGCTTATAAATACGACGTTTTCCGTATCGTGTACCTCCGGCTTTATGCTCATAGTTACGTTGTAGTAAACAACGGAGTTTTTGAACGCCCAAAGTTTACTATAGTTGACTATAGTAAGGTTTTGGACCCGTTCTTGTTGTCATAAAAATTTAAACAAAACATTTGTAACGAATGAATGTAACAGTTGTAAGGTTTAGAAAGGGAAAAATGGGATCAGCTGTCAAAAAGAAAAGTCAGCCATTGTAAGAAACGAGAGTTGGTCCAACCTATTTTAGTTCTTCTTGTTTGTTTTATTTAGCATATGTGACGACTTACTTAGATCTAATTCAATCGTAGTATGTACCAACCAACGCGCTTGAAATTCGTTTCACGATTTGCCGGTGTTTTATTTGTTAGAAATTTGACATTTCAGCCGGTTTAATTCGGGTACGCATGGAATCGTTTGTGATTGCCTAAGTTTTAATTGTGATTTGTGTAATAAACAAAGAGTGAGAAAATGTTGGGGGAGATTGCTGTAATCCTTTCGGATCATCAATGGCGCAGTAAGTGTAGATGTAAGATTGTAACAGATAAATTGCTCGCTTACAGCGAGCGGGACTAGAGAATTAATTTCCCTGTTTTCTACAGATAAAATTACATTCTTAAATACAAATATGCAATATGCATTTATCAGTATATTTTATATAAAAAACAGTGATTTCTTATACGTGGAACATATTACAGTTAATTACTGAAATTTAAATTTTGCTGGTTTCGAAGTTCTTACCAATATTTCTGGGTTTGGGGCCCTTTTCGCACTGTTCCTGTCTTTCCCTCCCGTTTCTTAGAAAATGGTAACTGCACGAGTATTTATATAGTAAAATAAAACTCTTTTCCTTTTAGATTAAAGCTTTATTGAGTACGCAAGTTATCTTCGATTTCTTAACAAATACTGGCTTTAAAACTAGCTTCAAAAACAAGAAGTTACTACAAATATCAAAAGTGAAATAGATAATCAAAAACGGAATAGATAAAATTATGCTTAATTAGCTAATTCGAGATTTGGTACTCGGTAGAGAAATTGCAACTATTACAATCTTGCGAGTGTGTGGGCGAGACATAAGAATTGCAACCGGTTCCAGTTATTGTGGTGGGCGAGGAATTTTGGAGTCACGTTGAAGTAAACAACTTACGCCCGTGACTTATCTTACCATAAGGGTCGTGTGTCGGTGCATTGTATAGTTATTAGCATTCTGAAACGTTGCAATTTATTATTATTATATGACAATATGAATATTGCTTTTGCTGTTCACCTATCGAAGTAAAACTGCGGTTCGAGCATATTTATTTTTAATATTCTTTGTCTTCAATTTTTGTTCGCGTGTTTCTATAAAAGCCATTGAATTTATATACAAACTAGCTGTTGCCCGCGGCTTCGCTCGCGCAGGAAACCTACCTAAGGAAGTACCTAAGGGTTAAGACTATTTATTTTTCCAGTCTATGCTGAAAGTACTTCTTTATATACTACATTAGAGGTTCTGCCTTCAGATGCTAACACGACCAAGTTGTTAGATGAGCTCACTCTCGAGCAGGCCACGTAAAACTGGCCGTGCGAGAAGCAATCCCCCCTAAGATCAATTCCTGCTGTTTTCAGTGACTGACCCTGAGACTTATTGATCGTTATTGCGAAACAGACCTTAAGGGGGAATTGCAATCTTTTAAACTCGAATGGGTACTCCGTCGGTATAAGTGGTATCCGCGGTATATATACCGATTCACCTCGAGCACAGCCAGTAAATATAATGGCCTCTACCACGTTTTTATGTAAGGCTTTCACACGCAACCTGGTCCCATTGCACAACTTAGGCGGATTGAGATTTCTCAGTAGCATTACTGGAACTCCCACTTTGAGGATAAGTGTGTGAGACGGTAGACCAGGTGGGTTGAGTGTATTTAGGAACTCCACAGGATAGTGTATAGCATCATCCGTATGCACAACAGTGTCCACAGATTTGTACTGATATTCTTCACCTTCGAACGACTTCAACAAAGTGTCATTAATGACGGAAGCCTGATCGTTCTTAGGTGTGAGAATCGCACGTTCGCACAGCCACTCTGTGGATTTGCTGTGTAAGTTGTGGACATCTGGATATATACGGGTTATTAGGTCGTCAACGGTCGACACAACTAAGGCAAGATCTGGTGGAATTGTAATTTTGCCCTCAGTTTCCGGATATTCTCCGTTTCCTATTTTAAGGAGGAGATCGGAGAATTGTCCAGCGCAAACATCGCCCTTCAAGTACACTCGCATGTTTTTCTTAAGGTAGAGTTTTTTGACTGAGGGCCAAAGATTTGAGGCCTTAATGCAAGATTTAACTTCGTCAGCTCGAGTTCCCCTCGGTACTATCGGCAGAGTCTGACGGAAGTCTCCAGCTAACAACACGGTGACTCCACCCATCATGTCATCGTTCCCTCTGATATCTTTTAGAGTTCTGTTTAGTGCTTCGAAACCCCCTTTATGCGCCATCGTGCTGTCGTCCCAAACTATAACTTTACAATCGCGCAGCACTTGGGCCGCATTACTCTGTTTTGAAATGTTGCAGAGTGGAGTTTCGACATGGATGAGATTTAACGGGAGCTTGAAGGCAGCGTGAGCTGTCTTGCCTCCCTCCAACAGTGTTGCTGCGATTCCTGACGATGCTACAGCTAAGGCGATGCCACGATTACTCCTTACTTTTGCCAATAGCAAATTGATAAGGAAGGTTTTTCCAGTGCCACCAGGAGCATCCAGAAAAAATATTTTTCCAATTTTTTTCTCAATATTGGCAAGGATCTGCTGATAAACGTAAAGCTGTTCATCCGTCAGTAACTCCTCATTAGAGGACACCACTTCTCTCAGAATACCGAGGTCATAATTGGTCTCCCTCAGATATTCTCGATTACCGAAAGTTGCTGTAGATCTTTTTGGCTGAGGCAATCCATATTGTGCCAAGTTTTGTTCTGCTTGAGCTAACACTGCATCCTCGATCAATATCAAGCATCTGTTGTACACTTCGTCTATGAGCAGTTGCGCACTATCTTGCAATTCTCTCTCCAGTTGCCGTTTAATGTCTTCCGAGAGACTGTCTTTGTATTTCTCCCAAAGGTTTAAAGGATCAGAGAGTTGACAGAAAATTAACATTATTGTAAATAGCTCTCGCAGCTTCAAAGGAGAATCGCACAATGCAGCTTCCTCTAAAGTAGTGTCCCAATGCTTGTCGTCTTCGAGCAATCCAAGAGTCTTACATGCACACTGAAATGTTGGATGGGGGATACCATTCACAGTCTTTAAGTCTTCAAAAGATGTCGGTCCTCTAACCTCATGGAGCAGCAGGCGTAGGTGGTAGCACTCGGTGTTGTTTGGATGAATGGTGTAGACCCTACCCAGAACGTGTTCTTTTCTCACTCCGGGCCAGCCCTCTACAACTTGCCCTCTTTTCCTTCTAGAAAATTTATTTTTGTTCCAGACAAAGTAAGAAGGGACTTCAGAGTACAGCAGTGTCTTGGCATAATTGTCCGTTTTGCAGATTTCAAAAAACGCTAGCAGCGTTGTCTGAGGTGGACTCTTTATTTTTTCTGACAGGTTATTAGAGGTAAAGTATACACGTTGGCCGTTTTCAAGGTGAACAGCGAGATGTAAGACGGGAGGGAACCTTTCATGAATGGGAAAGCTTAAGATCCTCCAAACTGCTTCGGAACTACTTATGTACCGGCCGCTTTCGTACATTTTCACCTCATCTTTCTCATTCTCTATAGTAAAGGCTGCTTGATCACTACCCTTGTTCACGTACTTACAAATATACTTGATAGACTTAACAGAGCTGCAGTACTCCACATTAATATGAGAATTGAAAGTACGTAACAGGACAGGATTGTAAGGCACCACCCAGCGGTTGTCCAACTCAATTTCATTATTTTTTATTGTGTAACCACCGTCAGCTGGAGACAACCTCCTGTAATGCGGATATCCATCGTCTCCTGTCTGTGTCTCCTTGAGAAGTGGTCGAGGATACCTCTTACTGCAGCTACCATCTTTCATGCAGGGCGATTTGTGGTTTAAACTACCGCAAGGGCCATGTATCATGTTGGCCTTCACAATATCGTAGAGGAGAGGGTCTTGCTCAGGATCAGGTATTTCAGCTCTAATAACATTGTCAATCTTATCTGGGGTGATACGCTGCTCTAGCCATAGTAAGATGTGAATATGGGGAAGACCCCGTTTTTGCCATTCGACCTAGTATATAAAGCAACGCATCGCCCCAAATAGATTGCCTTTGGTTAGAAGAGCCATCATAATTTTCACCTTAAGGTGGAATACCCTGGCTATAATGTCATGGCGATCATGTGACTTTTGGCCAGGTAAAAGCATATCTGTGATGTCTTTCCATCGGGGGTTACACGTAAATGTTATAAAAAGATCAGGACGACCGTATTGGCGCACGTATGTCATGGCGTCTTGTGTACGCTCGTGCATATAACGTGGTCCCCCGGTAAAAGATGACGGCAGCACCACCTTTTGACCTAGCTGCTCACCATCAGCATCCTTCCTCCCTATGGCATCCCGCAAGTGTATGTAACTGTCTGCCCTCAGCTGCGCCTGGTTGTTCTTGATATAGTTCAATCTTTCCGTCTCTATTTTGGCGTACATGTCAACCAAAAACTGACTAAAAAGGGAACGGAAATACACCAGGTGATTATCTTCTTCTTGTCTAATCATTATACGGAAAGAATAGAAACTCATAGCGGAGACTGTCTTTTTAAGTGCTTGATTGGTCGCAGGATCACGCTGATGTAAAGAAATGGAGTACCCATCCTCGCCACGGCAAAACAAAAGCGGATACTGCAGGGCGTCGTACGAACGGTGGATCTCACTAATGCGCTGCAATGAGTTATCGTGGCTCTCAAGGATAATGTCTCGTTTCTCAAATTGTTGATCAACCATTACTAAGGCCACCTCATTTGACGTAGGTGCATTGAAGCGACCCCTATGGCTGTCTGGTGGCTTCCTCTCGGCATTAATGACTACTTTGAATGTTTTAGACGTTGCAGGCACCTTGTCCAGGGCGATCTTGAAGTCTCTTACATAAGCATTAAACTTGTGTAGCATTCCTTGTAGTTGCCTGACTAAGCCAGATTTCACATAAGGATGGTTATTACACCTCAATTGTACTTCTCTGTCGTCTTCGCCAACAAAATATATTTGTAAGAATTGTGGTTCCCTTTGAGGTGCTGGCAACAAACTTCCAACCAAGTGGTATACTTGGCCCTGAACTTTAAATGTAGGCATAAAACCGTCCTTTATTATCTGTTTGGCACCGAATGAAGTCATTTGAAAGGAACTATTATATTTACGAATACCGTTCATAAAATGTTCATGTTCTGGATGTCTATTCATTATCAAGCTGTAGAGAGGCTCGGGTAGTTGTTCATAAGACGGGAGCTGCACCTTACCAGCGCTACAGCACATACCGGGTGCCTCCTCCTTCCACTTAAGAGCATTGCACCACCGGCACTTGTTGGTCATGGAACCCAAGGCTACGGTGCTGTCGTTTTCATACTCTGTATCGATATCATATGCCATGCCGGAGTGAGCCTTGATTTTCCAAGAACGTCGCTTCCTTTCTACTCGTCTTCCAGGTTTATTTTGCTCATATCGAGACTGTGATGCCCTATGCACCTCAGGGTGAGCTTGCTGGTACCGAGCCACTGCTTTTCTGTTCACTGCTGGGTGTTTTTGCGCATACTTTTTAGAAGCGTGTTGAACTTGTTCTTTCCGAGTAGCGTCGGTGCATCTTGCACGACGTTTTTTAGAGCATTTGGTAGGAACGGTAAGAGATGATGATTGATAAAGAGATGAGTCACAATCTGGTTCTGGTAGCGGCGGCGAGATAGTAATCATTTCAATTCTCCTCCTCTTGGCGACGACAGGGTGAAGTGAAGAAGAGGAGGTGGGCTCGGATATTGTCGCGGCCACTTCACTACGTACGTAAACATCGAAATGGCCACATGATAGACCATGTGAAAAACGTAGTCGTCCCACGAGATTACCCGCAGTACCAAAACTTACATACAGCTTACCGTTACGGTAAACTTCAAAGACCCATGGAAAGAGTTGCCCTGCCGCTTCCAGCTCACATAAACTACCATAAGTAAAACGGCGTGACATGTCAATGCAGTATTCAGCGGCACTGGAGTAATTGTCCCCGTTAATGTCATGGGACATAATGGCAAACTCTTCCCAGTTGGCCACCACATGGCTAACGATTTGCTCGCGTATTTCTCTGGCCATCAACTGTGTGTCAAACAATAGATAGGAGATGGCCCTAAACAGACAGCCTCCATCTCCAATAATAGGAACTACGGTGTGAGGCACCATGGTCCCATCAATTTTCAACAATTCAACAGTCATTGTGATAAATGACAAACAAAATGACAAAATTCAATATATTCAGTGTTTTGTGCTGAAATGCAGACTTTATAAAAAAAGCAATAGAAAACCAAATTGAAAGTATTAGAAATTTAGAGTAACAATTTTCGAAATTCGGAACACAAAAAATTGCGCTGAAAAGCACAGTTTTAAAAAGATAGTTTTGGACTACAAAGTACTGTTCAAATGTACCGTAAATGATCGCAGCGCTTGGGCTACACGTGTTATCGAGACAAATGTTGCATTTATAATGAGTAGGCCCGTCTTCTCGCGCTGCTTATATACTGTCAGGGGAATCGAAGTAATGTTGGAATCTCCCCGACTGAAATCCGGTTGCTGAGGCAAATTTCCTAGAAAAGGCAGAAATTTCTGAATGGGTGGGAATAATTGAATTTTGAAATTGAAAATTTAATACCTCGGGTAAATATCAACCGATTTTCAAAATTCTTTTTGCGTTTTACTTTTTTTGAGACTATTTCGAAATCTCTAAATTTTATTTTTCGGGGTAAATGAAATTATAGCGCAGCGATGCCAGAATTATCGAATTTTGGGGAAAATTATGGTACAAATTGTAGTAAGTATGCTCCAGCACAAATAAAACACTAATTCAAATTAATGTTATAATGATGTATTTGAAGTTTGAAAACTTATAATTACTTATTGTTTTATTGGAGTACACCTGCGAAGGTTCGAATTGAATAGTCACCCCATAGTGGTGAAACGGGAGTTTAGAGTTTGTATTTGGAAATAATTTAATTAATTTTATGTCATGTCCGCCGTCTTAGACTTCGAAATAACTGCCATGTTCGCAATCAACGTCCCAAAAAACCTAAATAACGACACCCGGTTCTTATTAAGCATCTATAAGGCAAGTATAAGAAGTGTTCAAATTTCATGAAAATTGGTTCAGTGGTTCCGGAGAAACCAATTTTCACCACTTTTCACCCCTTTAAGGGTAGAATATCAAAAGAGCACTTTTCGGCAAGACCCTATGATAAGTTGAAGAAGTATACAAAATTTCGTGGAAATCGGTTTAACGGTTCCCGAGAAACCGTTTTCATCCCTTTTCACCCCCTTAAGGGTAAAATTTCAAAAAACCATTCTTCGGCAAGAGCCTATGAGGTAAGTTCTAGAAGTATTCCAAAATTCATAGAAATCCAAAATTCATAGAAAGCACTCCTTGGCAAGAGGCTATGAGGTAAGTTCTAGAAGTATTCAAATTTTCATGGCAATCGGTCCAGTGGTTCCGGAGAAGCCGTTTTAACCCCATTTCACCCCCTAAGGGGTTGATTTTCGGAAAATCACGAAAGACGTATTTGCTTATTTATTTTTGGGAGTACTCCTACGAAGTTTCGAATCGAAATGTCTATTTAATATTGTTTCGCCATACAAATTTTGAACCACCATTTTACCCATTTAGGGGTTGAATTTCGAAATATCATTCCTTATTCCTTGTATACATCATAAAGGGAAACTCTGTACAAAATTTCAGCTTTTTAGGTCCAAGGGTTTGGGCTGGGCGTTGATGAGTGAGTCAGGACTTGTCTTTTTATATATATAGATTATATTAAATAAGAATAAATTAATTATTATAAATTATAATTAATGCGACCTTACGCCCGATTTCACAGTGCACACTTAAGTGCAAATCCGTCACTTAAGTTCTAGTTTGGGTCAATCCATGCCAAGTGGTCCAGCACTGGTCGCTCGAACATCTCAGAAAAATATTTGTTTTGTGGGTGCTTTCCCTAATGTGTTGGTAGGTCAAAAATAATTTTTGTAAATTTTAATTGTTTTTGGTTAAGAAATGCTTGCCATTTTTCTTTGAAGGCGTACGCGATTTTTTTTTATTTTTTATGATTTTATGATTTTTATGATTTCTTTAGTTGCTCAGCAGTGGATGATCCTAGGCTCTTCAAATAAACTGCATTGTATTCAGTGCACTCTACTCTGCAAGTCGCACCCAAAATTACTTGCTACATGTTTTCATTTATGTAGTTTCAGCGGTACAAAATTTTACTTCTCAAATGAAAAAAACTCTATTTTCGAAGAGAATTTACCCATAGAAGGGACATTTTCTCAGCCTCACTTTTTTTTGGAATTTACCCTCCATAGTATAGCTACTGTATATGAAGTATCAATGATGGCTAATTTACCCTTTAGAAGATATACGCTCTTGAAAATCTTATTTTTAACGATTTTTCCCAATTTTCATCTGCAATATCTTGGTTGGTGGACCAGATACAAAGGTGAAAATTGCTCACGTAATAGGTCTTTATAGTATCAAACTACAGTATGAATTTTAACTTTGAGATTCATTTGGAAGTTAGAATTGCTTGTATTAAGCGTAAATAAATAAATAAATAAATAGTATAAAAAAAAGTCAAAGTAAGCAAAAAATACTCAACATTTACACTCTGAATAAGACGTCTAATAAATAAAAGCATCAGATTTGGATTAAAATATATAATATACAGGGTGTTTCAGACCACCCGTCCACCCCTAAAATCTCTCGAAATTGGCATCCGATTAGAAAATAAAAAAATACGTGTCAATTATTCTTTGAAAACCTAACCGATGACACCAAACTTGACCTCCCGCCCCTCCCCCCCCCCCCCCCCCCCCCCCTTGGGGGAGGGAAAGCTTTAAAAAGTTAAATGAGAACCCCTATTTTTTATTGCAGATTTGAATTCCTTACATCCAAATAAGAAACTTTTGTGTGAAACATATTGTTATTGTACCCAAGCCACGTATGCATCTGCTTTTGGTGCTGTTTCAATTTCTCTCTGCCCCTACAGGCAAAATCGCACTTATCGCAATTTTGCGTTGCCCGCTTGTGCACCTCGGCGTTGTGCCTACTACTCCCACCCAAGCCACGTATGCATCTGCTTTTGGTGCTGTTTCAATTTCTCTCTGCCCCTACAGGCAAAATCGCACTTATCGCAATTTTGCGTTGCCCGCTTGTGCACCTCGGCGTTGTGCCTACTCCACCAACCACCAACGGCGGAAGCGTCTACCGGCAAATACGCGTTGCACTTTTTACAAAAAGCAACTTTGTGCTCTCGTTGTTCGTGAATTCTAATTTGGAAGTTCAATATTAAAATATACTTTTAAAAAAAAATTACCGTACCTTAACTTCTCATTTGCAGAATATTTTTTGGGGCATAGCCCGCAATTGAAAGTTGCGGTCCTTGAGGGAGCCGCGAATGTTGAATCTTCCTGTGTGGGTGGCACTAGGACAGTGTTTTGCAACACTGTTGCAGCTTGTACTTCCTGGGAAAAACAAATCTCACATAATCGAACCTAATTTAGCGCACATTTGTACTTACCGCGTCCACCCACTTCGTGCCATCCCATCCCAGGCATGGTACACCTGGCAAAACGGCACCGTCACTGGTGATCGTCGCTTCCATTTGAAATCTGTTAGAATAAAGCAACAAAGTATTTTATGTTTTTAATTTATCCCTGATATCACAATAGATATCCTTAAGTTTGTTTTGTTTTATTTTTATTATAAATAACTTACATTAATTTAATTCTTCCACAGTCTGTTAAAACACAGTTAGTAAATAACAAACAATAACAATGCATAACATAAATGACATAAATTTTCCGTTATGCATTTATTAATCGAACATAATTCTGGCTGAATAATCAGAATCAATAGCTGAACATAATTCTATTCAGCTGAGCTTTAATTCATTTATGAAGCCTAAATGATTCTCTCTTCCAAATTTATAATTTTAAAGGCAGTAATACAATATATACAATAATCTGATTGTTTGTGTGTTGCGTATTTTTATATATTTCACCCGTTTTTCAAAATTCGCGCCAAACTACTGACATTTTAGTGACATCTTCTTCTTTCTGTTGCCAAATTTTGGCATTTATTTGTTTGTTTACAATAATCTGATTCGGCAACTAATATTCAAGTGTATCGCACGACATGGAGAGCGACAAAATATCGCAGTTGTACGTGAAACATCTGCTGACGATGTAAGTATTTTTTTACAAGTGTAGGGTCAAGAGTTACATTGCAAAAATCTATTTAATTAAAGCTATTATCAAACGTTTGAACTAAAAGGGTTTGACGACATTGATGACGAACGTGATGAATAAACAGATGAAATAAATGACCTACAACCACACGGAGATGATAAAGAGGCTCTGTTTGGATCTTCCGCATTTCTCCAATCCACACTTGTCGGATTGAATTTTGCATTGATTCAATGAGAATCGGAGACCGAAAGTGTACTATGTTGTGCAAAATTGTTGCGGTTACTTTGTATTGAAATACTCCTCTATAGATGGAAAGATTTACTTCCTGACGCTCTTTCTAATCAGGATGAAGTGGAGAAAATTACAGGATGAATATTGTCCGCAGACTCACCAGTATGACGGACGGTCCGTCTTGACACCCATCGCGAATATGTTCCGGTAATATTACTTTACTAATCCTGATGTTCCTAAGTTATGTCCCCACCAGTGAACCCGACCAGTGGACCAGTGAAGAATGTTGTAAAAAACAACGAGGACGAAAAGGAAATGCAGAGAATTTCGGCATGGTGCCGGAATACTCTGCAAACGAAACAGATCGATCTCGAGAGGATTTTTACAATTTTAATTCAGCAGAACAAGGACGGAAAGGATGTTGTAACGCCCGGACTTGTGAATCTCGCTTTTGTCTTATTGAGGACCATTCACTCTTTGGCGATGGAATTAGAATAAGAAACGATTCGCTTTTGAATGATCACCTGCCAGGATGATATACAGTATTCTGGTAATTTCACAACTCATGAACATTAACATTTTTGTTTTCAGACTGTTTGACCGCGTTGAGCTTGAATGATACTTACACGGTTTCGGAATGCGACAAAACAATAAAATTCGTCTTGGATTCCATGTAATTTTGCTGTGGAGCAAAGAGATACAGTAGTAGTAGTTCTCATTCTCTGTGCAATGATTCTCAAGGGTAAGTGAAATTAAATAATTACGATGTTCATGATATTTATGTAATTTAATACATATTTTCTTATACTGGCGTCATACAGTCATCATCATCATACGGGAGGTGAACGAGTAAATAGTTTGGGGTCGCGACCCCAGTGTTTCCAGATACCATCATCGCATGTTCTCAGCAGTCAGCAGTCTCTGAAAATAAAAAAAAGCTGATTTCCGCACCACTCAAGGAGTACAGCTATATGGCGCGTTATCCTCTTTTTGGCGGGATTCCCCTGTAGGCCTATTTTCCTTTTCCTATACCCTCCCTTACTTACCTTACTACCATTACTCCGCTCGAACTATAGCCTCAACCTTCGATACTATCGCCAGCTTCAACTTATTTACTACAAGTTGGCGACGAAGTCTAGTCATCCTTGCAGCTAAATTAAAATAAAAATTAGACGATGTTTGACGAAACATCTCCGTCAAAGAAGCCTGCTCCGTCGCCAACCATTCCTTCTGCTGGTCCATCGCCTCCTGCATCGCGGTTGTTAAAAGACCTCGCCCCCGACAACGTAGACAATCGACTTCCTCCTGGAGTCCCACAGGAAACCCATCTCTGTCTGCAGGTTCTCCTGCAGTTTGCCAGGGGCCAGGACGCGAAAGCAGACGTGGTGGTTGAGGTTCGTCGATTACGTCAAAAGTCTCCCGGTTTTGTTGCCTCTCCTGCTCCTCGGCGGTGTCAACACAACGAATCAAGAATTTCCTCAAACGCTCCTGGTCCTCCTCATCCAACAGCTTCGTCCGCTCCTCAATCGCTTTCACGAAACTGCCAGAGGTGGACGAAAGCACATCGGTTGCCCAGGCAATCTTCTTATCCAGCGTAGAGTGGAGCGCCTCCGCTGCTTCCAAATCTTTTATAAATTCGTCGTGCTCTGAAAACACTCTGGCACCATGGCAGCGAAGACATCTGGTCTGCGTCTGATCGTCCTTCCTTCCTGTCGGGTTGACGAAGCGGCGGGGAGTCTCGCCATCGGAATCGTCCTCATTTTCCGCAAATGGTGGCGGCTTGCAGCACGCCTCCCCGATCTTAACCCCCGTCAGAAGGGAATCGGTTTTCCTAATAGACGTGCCACACGTCGCGGTCGTTCTAGAAGAACTCCCGGCAAACGACAACTCCACTCTCCTGTCATCCAATCGCTGCCGGTTACTCCACCATCTCGCGTGCGCTTCGACCACATAGTCTAGGTCAACCCTCTTGACGCTACACGGCCGGAAATCGTGATCGTCGTCCAAGGTGCCCATCAACAAAAACGAAATTTGGTTGAAAAATGGCCACTCCGACTCGGGGACTACTAGGTCTACATCCTCCTGGTCCTGGCCGGAACCAGAAGCGATGTAGAGCCGTAGTCGTCGCCGCTCTTCTGCCCATTTCGCCCTCAAATAGCGCCAATGTCCACGGCAGTCATCAACTGAAAAAAATACAAATTTCAAATTTACTGAAATATTAATTTAATTAATTTATATAACCCACCTTCCTTTCCGAGCTCCCTGGCAACGCTTTCCCATGCCGAACTCCTGTTCGATGAACTGCCGTAGAATCTGTCCTTCTTCCTCCAAAGAACAGTCCTCCGATGAACTGCCATAATCAACGATGATGCCCAATGCGACTGCTGGGCCCAAACGCCCACTGATTCGTCCTCGACATTTACTTCCTCGTCGCCTGAAACGCCATCCTCCATCGCTGCTCCCTCGTCCACGTCCATCCTCGCTGCTCCCTCGTCCACGTCCATCCTCGCTGCTCCCTCGTCCACGTCCATCCTCGCTGCTCCCTCGTCCACGTCCATCCTCGCTTCTCCCTCAATTTCAAAGTTCAATTCACTTGCCATAACTTGCCAATGTATTCTTGCGAATGAGTAAATCAGGAAGAAACTACCCGTTTATAAAGCAACAAGGACTACCCCTCCTCAGCTGTTTACGTGCATTTATGCATTTATGTAGATACTAAGTTGAAATCCCTGGAAAATTTCTGCATATAACTCAGGTAACGAAAAACAAGAAACAGGTACCTGCACCTGCAATAAAACAATAACAATTATGTGGATACTAAGTTGAAATCCCTGGAAAACTTCTGCATATATACGCTCAGGTAACGGAACGCAGCTGCACCCTCAATAAATTGCGGTAAATTGTCCATGCGAAAACGATTTCTGTTCAACAGTATTGTTGGGAATTATTTTTAAACTTTTTTCTAAAATATATGTAAAAAATATATTTTTCTAAAATATAATTGTAATAAGAGATAAGAGATAAAATGTGGTATATTTTGTTGTTCATTTATTACTTTTGCAGATCATTTTCAATTTTTTATTCAGCACAATTTAAAAACAATAAAAATAAAATTCTTTATAAAAGGAACAAACACAAAAACTAGTTATACTTCAGCATGCATTTCTTGGTGATAAATAATTACAACCGAGCTAAGATCTTTCCAAATTTGATGCTGGGACAAAAGGTAAAATGATGAACACCAAACTCTAAAATCAAAATGAAGGTTTTAGCAGAATTTTTACGAAATCATTTAATTAGATAAAACTGACCAATAGGACTGTATTAATGTGCTGCATGTTCCCACTTTTGATAGTCCTATAAACTAAAAGACCCACAGAAAAATATGTCATCAATGTGGCTAGATTTCTCTTGTCTGAAACTCCTTCAATAATTGGAGTCCAATTTTTTATAACTTAATTAATTTTACTAAATTTACTTAATTTTTATTTTACTTAAGCCGGTTTGTGTACATGCTAGAGGCATACATGTTAGAGGCATTTCCATGTGTCTCTAGTTGTGATTGTTAGAAATATAAAAACCAATTGGTGCACGAAAACTCCGCGATCACAGAATTCTATTAAATTTTTCAAAGTGAGCGCGATGATTTTGAGGTCCATGTGATGTCGACCGATTTAAAGGATCTCCGACAGTTATTGTTTTTATATCTTTTACAACGCGACGTACAACGTTTTGGGTGGAAGTGGAATGTCTCACATGGAATGTGATTTTTCTGCTAAATTTACATGAGTTATGTTCTGTTTGAAGAGTAATGGGCGTAAATGTGATATCGTGTGCAGTAAAATAAATGAATCTATGTAACAAATGTTTATAACATACTGAAAATATCAAAATGTTTGAGTCGTCAGGTAAATGAAACCAATTCTGGCGTCAAATGTTTGCCAGTTTGATTGCTGATAAAAGTCCAAATCCATCATCGGCATTGGCGGCTGCAAATAGGCCAATAGCCAGAAGATCACTTGTGGTCGATCAAAGAGGCTCAATTAAGGTAAACAAAACTCGGATACTTTTATTGAATCGACTGCGGTCTGTCAAAGATTTTTGTTTATAAATAGAAAATGTTTATTTTGCATTTAAACACCCCCTTTAATGCACAAATAATACATAGATGACCTGTTTAACCTTCTGCCCCTTATTTGTTAAGTACTGCCGGTAATTGGTATTGTTTTGATTGATGCACGGAAGAACGTGATCAGCTTCGAGTCGCATCTAATGGTCACAAAAAAGACCAATGATCAATGAATACATAGTTTGTTTCTACGCAATAACCGTACAACCGAATAAAATAAATGTAATATTGTTGAATTTGGACCATTAGAAAGTAGAATAATCGAGAAAAATGCTTTTTTGGTAGGGAGAATCCCGAATCGCCGAAATGAGCAACGAATCTTTATTTCAAAATTTTTCTACGATAATCAATGAAAATAAAAATATGTTTCAAACAAAAGTTTCTTATTTTGATGTAAGGAATTCAAATTTGCAATAAAAAATAGGGGTTCTCATTTAACTGTTTAAAGTGAAGGGTTGGGGGGGGGGGGGGGGGTCAAGTTTGGTGTCATCGGATAGGTTTTCAACAAATATTTGACACGTATTTTTTTATTTTCCAATCGGTTGCCAATTTCGAGAGATTTTAGGGGTGGACGGGTGGTCTGAAACACCCTGTATAACAATGAAATTAAATTAAAATATAATTTTTGAAAAAAAGTCAATTCAATGGCTAAGTTAATGTTGCACTGCGACCTTTCGAACTTGATGGAGTTCACTATCAGATTGGTATGAACTTCTTTAATTTCTTCAGTTTTCACGAACACGTACGTGATTCCCGTAATATTTTCTTTACAGAAGTTAAACATTTCTTGAGGTGTCAGGATTTGGTTTTCATAAGTCCGTTGTAGACTAGCTTTAGCAACAGTTCGTTTTGTCGTACCACCTACGCCATCGCTGGCATTCTTTCCATGGCATGAAGCAAAGAAATGCCACTCTATATCAAACCCGAAAGCTTCTTTGTGAAAGCACATGTTAATAAAATTCTTTTTATTTTTATATTGACTTGCAGCCCCATCGGAGAAGTAGATTATTTTTCTTATGGAGGGGCGGTTTTCTTCAATGTACTTCATTAATTGTAGTTGAAATGCATACACTGTTGTCGTATTGTGTTCAAGATGGTCACTTATGACACACAAACTATGGCTCTTTAATTCATTTTGATATTTATAATATATCACAAATGGATGAACTGTAGGCTGATTGTTTACCCAGTGGTGTCCTTGTACTTCATCTTGAACAACAAACGAATAATTTTCAGAAAAGTCAGCAAGAACAATGCATTCATCATCTGACAATAGTTGCTTTTTGCCTTTAAGAGGCAAATTTACCAAAACGTGTAAAATAGCCCTACTTTAGGACAAATTTTCTCCGTTATTATTTGGAGAATCTTTATCAAACTTTTTTTAAAAGATAAAAGAAAGTGTTTTATTCGGAATGAGCGGAGCAAATTTTTGAAAAAGTACTTAGTTTTTTTTTATAACCTTTGAAAGCGATGACTAACTCCAAATTTTGATCGGGTTTAGTACCAATTTCCTCGAAAACTATTTGACCAAATATAGTAAATTTTATTTCCCGCGGTACATTAAAGGGTTTTATTTGGAAAGAGCGGAGCAGTATTCTCATTTTCGACTTAGGAATTTCCCGAGAATTTTCCGAATGAGTGTGGTTTTTTCCAAAAAATTTCTTCAGTTTTTTATTCTCTTTTTCGTATTTTTCGATAAATTTTCCTAATGTTTTTCATACTGTTATGAAGATTAAGGGATTGGTAACGGTTTCCGTAATAAATGTGATTATGTTTCATGGAAAATATTGGAAAAATTTAACAAATTGAAAGTGCTTTTTTTGCCTAATTTTCTTGAGTTATCCTATGCAAAACGGGGACCACAACCAAATTCTCGCAAATTTGGTTCAACGAGTTAAATGTAGATGGCCATTGGCCAGAATTGATTTTTCGTAAGGAGCCTGAGTTTTTTTCCAAGAGTTAGAGGAGGCTGACATGCGTGAGAGAATACGTCAGCTGCTTTCTATGCGCAGTAAGTGGATAATTCTTTGCACACACATACTACTAGCTTGCTACACTTGCTTTTGAATAGGAAAGCGCAATTTTTGCTTGTTTTCTGGGGTGATGTTATTTATTTTTTTTTTGCCGCCACAACCAGTTTAGGTAGAAGGAACTTTTGCGGGTGTGCGCGGTGATGCGGATGCCGAATTGTAGTTCTTTCTGATTATTTCAGTGCCTGCAAGAATATGAATTTCTGTTATGCTGCGGCACATTTCTTTTAATTTTATTTTTAGATTTGATTTTCTGAGCAGCCGCGTCCCTGAATTATTTTCCCTTTTTCACTCTCTGGCCAACATGTTTTTATGAAAAGGAAGTGTTCTTCTGGCCTTTAAAATTTTTTTGGATTTGTTTTTTAGGGTGAATGTATTATTGAGTAAATTCTGAGTCTTTCAGTTCTTAATAAATAGTAATGTCAACAAACATTTTGTAATGAATATTTTATTGCAATTTCAAACAATTTCAAGTATTATTGATTTGAATGATAGTTGGATCATTCCGCGCAACAAATAAAAATATGATTTGACACACTCAACCATCATCTCGGATTTTGATGAGACTGCAATTTTTATCTATACATACTTATGAAAAAATACCAAATTTTATATCTTTAGCCCTATTGTTATTACAATTAGGTAACTATATTTTAGAAAAAAAGTTTAATGACAATAATTCCCAACAATACTGTTGAAATTGACTATTTTTTTTAGAAATGAAAAACCCGAACCTACCTCAATAATTCGTCACCATGAAATGAAAAACAAATCCAAAAACAAATTGTCAAGCGCGGAAGAACGAACGCACTTGCTTTTTCATAAGAAAATGTTGGCTAGAATATATAAAAGAGAAAATAAACCAGCGACGGCTGTCTGGTCAGAAAATCAAATCAGAATATAAAATGAATAAAATAAAAAAAAGTTTTTAGGCACGAGCTTTATATAAGTGTACTAAAAAGGAGAAAACAAGAAAAATATGTAAGTGTAGTAAGGTGATCGGGTTGAAGTTGATCAAATACATTTGTATTCACGCTGAATTCGTTGTTACCTATCTACTATAAAGCTTGTCGCTGAGCAAATGCAAGAATAGAATCTAAACATCTAGACCAGTGACGGGCAAGCCTATTCCCGCGGGCATTTGAGATTTCAGAATACACTACTATGTTCTGTCTATGGTAAGACGTTTTGACGTGAATGGTTTCAAGTTTCCCAGCGACAAGCTTTATAGTAGATAGGTAACAACGAATTCAGAGTGAATACAAACGTATTTCATCAACTTCAATCCGATCACCTTACTACCCTTACATATTTTTCTGGTTTTCTCCTTTTTAGTACACTTATATAAAGCTTGTGCCTAAAAACTTTTTTTTATTTTATTTTTTATTTTTTCCTTTTTAGTCGTAAGTATTTTCATGATCCCTCATTCGGTTCATTTCTTAAGGGCTTCAGTATTGTAGAGCTTTTGCCCGCTTAATCTTGTGCTTGTGATTTGACGACCGTCCCATGACCTTACCCTACTAAACACAAGGGCGACGTATGCCTGGCCAGGACTCAGCAGCAAATAATTTTGGACCCAGATAGACCGCCGCATAGTCCACTTTACTACCCTGTAATCTGCACCTTGTGAACTATAGAAGCCCAAGGGCCAAGACTGTAACTTCGCGATCGGGAGCATCCTTCGATCAGCAGTTCCAAAGCTAAACTTTGCTGGACATTGTATGGACTGCGGGTGTAGCATATGACTAGTAAAGAAGCAATTGGTCAAAACAATTACGTGATACCCTAGGTGAAGAAAAATATACCATTTTATGTAAAAATCTTGATGTTCATTTTTTTATGTAACTAAGGCTAGTTGTCCGCGACTGCTTGATTTAATAGTAATCAGCCAGAGCTTTAATTTGATATCACACATAGGCCAAAGTGCATAACACCAAAAGAGTTGGTTACTACCCCCACCCCCACAACCAACAAAAACGTAAAACAATTTACCGCAACGGCAAGATTTCCATTCACTCATTCTAAATAAAAAAACCCTATGTAAATCCATCCACTTTTTCTACTGTAAAACTTCCGAATTTTCTTCCATTTCTATAATTTTAATATCGTGTAGAAAGAAACCGTGTAAACAAAATTTGTCGCAAATAATTAATATCAATTGTAATACTTATTTATAACAATGTTTAATGAAAGAAATTCGAATTGTAATATTCAGTACACAAAATCAACCTTTTTGTATAAAAACGATTCAGACTTTTATGGCAACACTAAGAAGGAGTTACCCGATCTTTGAACTTGATCTTACCACTTCAACGAAGTATCATCGTGCCAAAATTCAAGTCTCTAGCTACAAGTGTTCTCGAGTTTTTGTATAAAACTATTCAGGCTAGTGTAATGTACCAACCAGCTGAGCTAAAAGGAGGTGTGCACAGAAAATGAAATTTCCGCCAAAACAGCTATATGTATGCAATCACGATATTTTACCAATGATTGATAAATTATTTATTTGAAAATTGGCTGCCGGAAACGCCTAAACATATGCAACAAATTGTTTAACCAAAATCCTACGATAACTACGAAAATGTGGATAATAAATCAAAAAAAATACAGAAACATCTATTGTCACCTGAAATCTACCCACTTGCCAAATTACAAATTAATCGGACGACTAGAAGTGGGTCAAAATTCACTTGCGAGCATCCGCCCGGACAAACTCGTTCTGAAACGTATATAAAGCTTATAAAAAAAAAAAATGTGCCGCATAAAACAAATTCATTTCTTGCCGCAAAATAATCAGATAGAACATCAATTCGGCATCTGTATCACCGTAGTGCACACTGCACACCCCGCAAAACTGCCTTCCATCCTCGCTGCCAAAAGAATAATAAAAAAGGTCACTCCAGAAAACAAGCAAAATTTCGGCTTCAATAGCAAGCGTAGCAAAATATGTGTTTGTAAAGACGAATATCGATCCATTGCCGTTGAATGAAAGCAGCTCTGTGACGTCTCTATAAACACGCATGCGCTGATCTGCTGGAATAACCCACTCGCGCTACCCGAATTTTCTTCTTTGTTTTGTCTTGTTTGCAAAGTGTCTCCACTACTTCGGTAAATTGTCCATGCTAAGAAAACGATTTCTGCTCTGGGTAAATTTGCCTCTTAAGGAATTTTCCTTGCGATTTGGCAATAAAATGATGAATCTTAAGGTGTTCAAGTTTTGATATCAATATTTCAAAAAACTCTCCTCGGGGTTTTACAATTGTCATCATTTCAGTTCTGTCTTGTATCACCCATTGTTTGTAGTCTATGCTATCTGGCATCGAGTCTTCTTCAGATTCTTCAAAAAAGTCAACCAACGGCTGTTTGCCTGGACATTCTTGGCATTTCCCCATCATACACTCATAACTATAAATTTTGCAAACTAGAACTTCCAAAAGGTCCTTATAATCTACTTTTAATTTGGCACCATCAATCATCAACTTTATATTCTGGTGATACAAGCAAACGCATACATTATGAGTACCAGTTGCCCCTGCAACAACACACCATTTTGGTCTCAACTCGCAAAATTTTGATCTTCCAATTTTAATATCAGGATTTTCCCTTTTAAATTCAGAAAATAACTCGTTTAAATTACAAAGTATTAGCCGTTTTTGTCTCTGAACCTTACTACTATTTTCTTTAATTGAAATGCAATCCTTTTTGCCAGGCATTAAACGGCTATTATTGTCATCTTCATAAAAACTAGTAACTTTTGTTATTGTGTTATCATCTATCATGTTTGATGCGGTTCTTTTTTGTAATTCAGGCAAAATTCCCTGTTCTTTCACTAATTGCCTTGTTAATTTAACAAAACGTTCCGATACTTGAAATTCCTTGCTAACTTTTTTCCGGCTCCAAGAATTTGGAAGTAAACTGATAATTTTAATTTTATTTTCTTTGTTTGAAATACTACATTTAATTTTTAGCTTTTCTATCAGATCCTCATATTCCGTTTGTAAATTTTGAGTAACTCCCGGTGGATTAGAAGTAGCAATTTGCTTTTCAAATGAAACTTCCAATTTTTTTCTAACAGCAGTAGAAATTTTTTCAATTTTGGTTGACAAGGCTGCAGATCTTTTTTTTTCGCTTTCGTAAGCAAATACTGCCTCAACTCAATCCATCTAAGCGAATCGGATTGATCGCGAGTCCTACTCAATTTCGAATAACATTCGCGCGTATTATGTTGCACTAGAGCGGCGTTGCATCTAGTGGTATAGGAATTTGAAAATGAAAGGTTCAATCGTTTTCCGCCTATAAATTTATTTACGATTGAGTGGTACTGTTCAACGATATTCGAATTTACCCCGTGAAGCAAACTTTTCGCGTGACCACTCAAAATTTTAACGCATTTGAGGATTTCGTTCCAAAAACAAGCTTGTTGCATTTGGTGAATGAAGACATCACCCGAATTCCGCGTATCTTCTGTGGCCGAACAGAAATAATCACCGCAATTATTGTGGGAATCGAAAACATGAAACGGAGCGTTATCAATATCGCTTTGCAACAAGGGAACTTTTTCATCGAAATTTCGAGGAGATTCTATCCAAAAACGAATGGCTTTCCGAATACCGATTTCGATCCGATTTATTCGCGATTTCAAGGCTTGACGGTAGATTAAAGAGAATGTTGTATTTTTGACAAGCTGATCAATCCGACGCCTGTAATTTCTCATGAGATGATTCGTACAACGAATCTTCTCAATTTCCCGATTATAAGGATTCAAGTCAATAATATTCTTGAACACCGAACTATCACCGTCCGCGATAAAACGAGTATACCGAAGCCCGTGAATCGATTCGCTATTTTGGAATCCTTCTACGATACCTGAAGATTCCATTTGAGTAGAGGGTCCTGAATGATTCAGGAAACACGTGTGCTCGCGAGGTTCAAGGGTCTTGCTTTTCGCGATTGCGCAAATCAAACAAAATTTATTTTTAACCGACAAGTGCAAAATTTTTCCCGTCCGGTACCCGACAATCGACGCGGCACCCGATAAAGCATTATAATTTGAACCGTACGACCGTTTTCCCCAACAAGCATCTGTGACAACAGTGATGTTAGGTACGCCATCGGAATCTACGTCACCCGCTGCAATAGCTGCTGCCCTTTCTTCCTGCCCTGCAGCTTTCATGCAGTCGAGAGCCCTAGTCATCCAGGCATCACCCACTTTCTTTCGAATTTCATTGAATGTCGTCGGAGACATACAAGGAATATTCAAAAGAGCAGTGAGCTCCTCTAACTGACTGAAGCCACCTCCTGTTGAAGTCATTCCTAACACCGCGGCAAAATTGACATCCGAGACCGAATTTTCGTTTTCGCAATTCCGTACCATATTTTCCCGATTACACATATCACATTTTAACGTAAAAATCGATAAAAAACCGTTTCGTTTTTCCCGAATTACTTGTACGTTTTTAAGCGTGCATTCAAAACTGGGGTAGTGCTCAAAATTTTTTAGTTCGCGGAAGAAAAATTCGAAATCTACTATACGTTTACCTTGCACTACCACCTTGCTATCCGGCAACTCAGGTTCAACCCGTAAAATTTCCGACTCAGAACCAGAGTTTCCGCGCTCTATATGCGAATTTTCCGCGACTGATTCAATAACGCGATTTTGTTCGTCGAGACCGTTACATGTACGCTTACCATTGAAACCGCGACGTCTACGTTTATAGCCTATATAAAAATTACGCTTTTGCGGTATTCTCCCCATTGTTTAAAATTTAGTATAATAAGAAAAGTAAAAAAACAAGAATAGAATAGGGAAGGCAATAATAGCTAATAATACGTAATGGAACGAACTCACCAAATTTGTAAAAATATTTGCACCCACATATAAAATATCGCTTTATGTCCACACTTCTTGCTATACAATAATCGCTAGTCAACTACTAATCACCTTCTTTCGCGGCTCGAAATTTTAGTCAATTTGGATCAATGAAATGGGCGGAATCAGAGTATCTCCGGAACCTCTGAACCGATTTCAATAAAATTTCGAATACTTCTACAACTTACCTCATAGGTGATTGCTGTGAAGCGGATTGTTGAAATTCAACTTTAAAGGGGGTAAAATAGGGGATGAAAGTTTCTATGAAAATTGAAGTAAAAAAACTCTGTAAAAACATTTCCGTTCAAATAATTAGTACTTATAATACATATTTATAACATTATTTAACGAAAGAAAGTTAATATATAAATATACTATATTACTATTCAGTAAGCAAAATTAGAATTTTGGCATAAAGTAATGCAGGCTAATTTGGCAACACTAAGAAGGAGTTGCCCGATTTTGCTCATCTTCGAACTTGACCTTAAAATTTTAACGAAGTATTAGGTACTATACCTACCATTTTTGAATCCTCTAGCTAGAAACGTTTTCGAGTTATCCTCTGGAGAGATAGACTAACAACAAACAGACATGCATGAAACGGTTTCTTTCCCGTTCCCTTTCATGAACATATAATTCTTATTTTTCTGTCTCCATTATTTCTTGGCGTTGGAAACGTTTAGTCAAAACTAATATACTCTACATCTAGGATATGAAAAAACAAATCCGTAAAAACAATGATTTTTACTAAAATTCATGTATAATTATGTATAGTAGTGGGTATTGTCAAAATGGTGACAATTAAAACTATTCCAAAAAAAAAAAAGAAAATATGACTTGAATTTATGATAATTTTTTTTTTTATAGAGGAGAAGGTGTAAATATGGGCACCCTCTTTTATTTTTCACTTAAAGTTACTTTCATTTGTAAAAATTCCTAATATTTGACATTCATTAACAACTATAACAAGTTTACTAAATGAGGAGAGGAAAAATAATGATTAAGATCAATTATTTTGAACCGAAGACGAAGATTTACAAAAAGCTTTAAAAAAAGCACCAGAAAAAATAGGGTGTAAATATGGGCCCCCTTTAAAAAAGTCAGAAAAAATAGTTTATATTGTTTTAAAACAAGAGCAAGTTGTATATTTGAGAATATTATTATTAAGGAAAAAAGTTATTTACAAAAATCGCACACATAAATGGCTTTTTCAGCCCCGGTACAAGCTAAGTGTGGTTCCTCTGGTTTTTGCATTCATAATGCTTCTTGGTCTCGGCATTCTACTGAAACCAAGAGAAACATTGAATTCGCAATTATGGTAATAATTTATGTTGCCTAAGAGAAAAGTTGATGTCATTATAACCCCACCCCCTCCCAGATTTCCACCAAGAAAGGGTGCCCTGCCCATATTTACACCAACCCGACAAGACCCAAATGGCCACTATCACATGTAATATAAAGGCGTATGTGACTAAAGACGTACTTCAAAAAATAGCTCAGGATCTCCGCTTTTCGTGTATCAATGTCAAATTATTTTAAACTAACCATAAGAGTATGAACAGAAAACGATTTCACATACCTGTCAAATTTTTGCAATACATATAAAACACAAATTCGCACAATACCTGCCTCTACATCCACACTACTTGACAGAAAGTTTCGAATTGCTCTCTGTTGTCTTATATCATGAAAAGGCGCAGTCTACATCACTGGCCGCCAGTATGCAGCACCTTCCATAGCCGTTGGGAAGGGGTGCCCATATTTACACCTATGCCCGTTTTTACACCTTCTCCTCTACAGCTGTGTACAGTGCAAAACGCTGTCATTTTTGCCTTATTATTAAAGATTTTATCCGTTTTCTTCTGTGATAACGAGATAAAAATGTCATCATAGAATGCATTGTTATCGACAACGAGCCTATCTGTAAAGCTTTAGCTCGATTGGATTACGGGAAGTGTATTAATTAGCCGTCGAAAGGTTTTCCTTAAAACGGAACAAATACACAAACAAGCAAGTTTTCGCGAAGGTAATATAGATGAATTAAAAAAAATTAAACTAAAAGAAACAAACCCATCAACATCAAATTTATTTTCGGGCATTCAAAATTATAAAATTCATTCAAGAATGAATTTTCCCCAAAAAACGAAAACTAGGAACAGTTGCATATTATAATATAGCATGAAAATGGAAACGGATTAGTGAATAGATAAATGTAATTATTTTCTTGCGTATGTTTATATTAAAATATTTTTTTTATATTTGTTGTTTTTCAGTTTTATCTACATACGTACAAAATTATCCAAATTATTATAATATTACAGCCAACTGGCATTTTTACAGACAAGTTGCATATTAAATTGGTACTAGAAAGTGGAAATTCATAAAAGCAAGGCAAACTACTTTTCTCGAACTGCGAAATTCTAAAGTCATGAATGAAAGTTTTCTAACGAAATGTATTCGCTGCTAAAAAAACGTAAACTTACAATTCATTGAAAAATACAAATGCCAATGAGAAATCGCTTTGCCCCTTTATCTACCCTCCCCGTCCCCAAATGTGTCAAGTGGTTAAATTGCCTGAACAAGAAAAATGCGCGTAAGCAAAAATCCACTTTTCTCTACATTGCATCCCACTAGCCATCCTGAAATCTTACACCGCCGCAGCGCAGCCTCTAAGTGCTTGTTTTTTGCATGCCTACCTACGTCACTCGCTACGTCGCTGAAATTTCTCTCAGAGGAATCGTGTACATGAACGGCGGCACGCTCGTATAATACACAAAGTGCTTGAGTGTGTTGTCAAGAAATTGTTGGTCAAAAAGTGTGAAATTTGCCTATCCTTAGGCGTTTTAGGGTAAATTCTCTGAATTTTACATTAAAAGATTGCTAATATTATGCACTCTTTTATTGAAAAAAGTTAAAAAAATAAAATAAATGATACTTTTCTGTGTCTGAAAGCAAGAAAATCTGAAAAACTCGATCCAGAAATAGGGGAAAAAAGCATATAACAAATTCAAGAAACTACTCTTAGAAAAATGTCCTTTACGGGAAATCTAGGACCTAGTTTAAAAATCGCCGCATACAAATCCTATTCTAACCTTCAATCTACTAAATGATGTATATTTCATTAGAATCCTTTCAGAACTGAAGAAGTTATTTGGGGATAACTTCTACCAAATTTGACAAAACTACTTTTTTTAAACAGCTATAAGAAAAAATCTAGGACCTTGTTTAAAAATCGCCGCATACGAATCCTATTCTAACTTTCAATCTATAAAATGATGTATTTTTCATTAAAATCCATTCAGAAATAAAGACCAAATAACTTCTTTAATATGATTCATTTTGTGGCAAAATCTTTTTTTCAATTAAATCCACCCATACGCTTGCAAACTCTTCCGAATTCAAGCCTCCTTCTGTTTCATTCCACAAATAACAAAATCCATCTCTGCTCTTCAAATTATAAAAGGTAAGATTATGTACTTGAAGTTTTGTTCTATAATTTAAGGTACTGATGTTTGATTTAGGTGCCATCAGAACAGCCTGTAAGTCAACGGTAAACACAATGTTTTCTTCATTCTTGTCCTTGTCCTTTTCAGATCGAGCTTCTACTTTCTTAAGTTGATGCTCTAAATATTTTTCTTCAGATAGACTACCAACTTTATACAAAGCGCACTTTTCGCATTGATCTTTTTTGGGAAAATATAATGTTTTGAAAATAATAAAGACGATTTTTTGTTGATGTCAATCAACTCGAAGGACCAAAATGAAAATAAAAATAACTGAAATAAAAATGAAAGAGAACCGTAGGTTTGCTGATTTAAAAGAATTGCATCGGTTTTATTACATTTATTTCACACTGCAAAAAAACTTCACCTTCTTCACATTTCACTTCATACAAAATTCTTTAAGTTAATTCAAGTTAATTCAAGTCAATTTTTCAAATTATAATAAACAGGAAAAAAAAGAAATTATTTATGAAATTAAATCTGAAAACAAAAACTAAATTGAAATTGAATGAAATTTGATTAGCATTCTAAGCCCCGAGTTGGCATACGCACATCAAAATTCAACCGTTTACGGTTCTTTGAATGTGCTATTCACCAGCTCTTCTCCTAACCCTACCCTGATAATAGTCCAAGTTCCAACGATGTTTTCTCGACGAAATCCTAGCGCGAAGTGTCCAAGCGTTCTCTTCGTTGCTAGTTTTATCTGCAGTTTTCTGGTTAATCTAGAGAGTTGTCCGGGTTGCCGCATGTTAATTTTAACTTATAAAATTCCATTTTTCTTGATTTAATTTCTCTTCTTGCTTTATTGACAATTTCATTTGTTCTTATTCAATTTTATAAAAATTCGTTTCATTTTAATTCATTTAAATTATTCTTTCTTATTTATTGGACGTTCCGGGTGATGTTTTTTAAACATATAATCCAAGATTTTTATTATCAAAAAATTCAGAAAAAGTGGCGATAGACAAAGGCCGTACGTTTCGTGTTATACACCAATCATTTCTGTAAAAATCGTAAAGAGCTTGTTTCGTCGTCCACTCCGGCAATAAATACTTCTCTGGAGTTGTCGCACGACAGTAGTGCGATTCCATAACGGGAAGAGATTCAAAAAAATTATCAAGCTCTTGGCGTTCTGTGGCAAAAGGCTTAGAAGAAGAAACTTCGTTACGTTGTTGAAGGGCTCTGGGAACATTACTTTGTTTTGTAATATTTGACTGCTTGTTTTTCCAGTTAAGTACAGTGTATCAGGGCCGGCCCTGGTGTTTTCGCCGCCGTAGGCAAACTTCAAAAATGCCGCCCTCTAGCTTCCAAAATTTTAAAAGTAAAAGAAAAGAGATTTTTAAAAAAAATATGATCGGAAAATACGGTCTAATCTAATTATTGAATTAAGACAATAAAACTCATACAATAGGTATTTAAGAATTTTTTTCATTAAAAAGGAACACTCTTTGGAACTAAAACTAGTAAAACAACAAAGAATAAAGAATATTAGTACAATATACAAAGCTTAAACCTAAATTAAAATAATTTTTTTCGAACCTTTTTTTCTGCAAAATCGCGAATAATTTCTTTCAGATCTATTTTGTTACTCAATTCATGTTCAATGGCCAACATTGCTAACCCGTTAAGACGATTTTGAGTTGACATGGTTCTTAAGTAATTTTTAATTATCTTAAGTTTGGAAAAAGATCTTTCACCAGTAGCAACTGTTACGGGCAGGGTTAACAAAATTCTTAAAGCAATGCTTAAATTCGGCCCAATGTTAAGGGAGGTAATGAATTTAAGAACATCAAGTGGACCGTCTTTCTTTTTTAAAAGTGAAGAAACAAGGTCTATTTCATCAGCCAAGTCTGAAGCATTAAGATCGGAGGAATCATCATCTGTTAAAACGTTTTCTAAATCTTTACAATGTGCCAGTATTTCATTTTTAGACATGTCTTTAAGTTTGTGGACATCGTATAAAAACTCAAAAGAATCCTTATGACTATTCAATAGGTTAAATCTCAACTCCAGTGCACTGATCGCTTGATCTACAGTAAAAAAAAAAAATTCTATTTTATATTTCTCTTTTGAATCTTGTATGGGTTCGTCTACACTTTCATATAAAAAATTTCGTTTTTTAGATCGAACACGATGACGTGGTGTAGTTAATTCAAAGTTTTTTTGTACGTCTATTTCATTAGCTAAATTTTCAGCTTCTAAAATAGCGTTGTCGAAAGATTCATCCGATCTTAATTCTTTAAAAAAAGTTAATGATTTAAGTTGATGATTTATGTACTTTTGATTCAAGTAGCTTGCTTATCGGATTAATATGATTCAAAATTTTATACCAAATGACGATCGAACATAAAAACTTAAATTGTTTTATTGCGATCAATAAACCACTGGCTTCATCTCGAATCATATTATCTATTTCTACATCCTCATAAATACTTAATAAAGCATCGTGAATATTTTCTATTTCAAACCGTAAAGGTTTTAGGGAATCTATACGACTTTCCCAACGAGTATCGCTTAATGGTTTCAATGTAAGAGATTTAAGGTGTTTTCGTAATATGGCCCACCGAAAAGTCGACGATGCAAAAAATGTATATAGCTTTTGAACCATATTAAAAAAATTAGCCGCCTCCAAGGAACATTTTACCATATCATTAACAACTAAGTTCAATGAATGGCTGCTGCAAGGTACGTAAAATGCTCTGGGATTTAAAGTTTTTATTCTTGATTGTACTCCCAATTTGGAGCCTCTCATATTTGAGCCATTGTCGTATCCTTGACCTCTCATATTTTCCAATTTTAATCCAGTACTTTCCAACTCTTCTAATAACACTTGAGTTAATTCCTTACCAGTAGATCTGTCAATAGGCAGAAAACCTAGAAAATGTTCATTGATGTTGCATTCAATTCCTGTTTCAGATTGATCAACGGAAACATATCTTACGACAAATGTCATTTGCTCAACCTTACTCGCATCGGGAGTACAATCAAGAATAACCGAATAATATTTCGCTTTTTGAACTTGTTTTATTATGTAAGATTTTATGTTATCATGTAAAAGTTCAATAATTTCATTTTGAATGTTTTTTCCTAAATACGTTGCTGCTTTTTCTTCATTATTGAGGATTCTACGAACATGTTCCTCCATTATTGGGTCAAATTCAGCTAGCAATTGAATTATCTTCAGAAAATTTCCGTTATTATGTTCATAAAGCTTTTCGTTTGTACCACGAAAAGCGAGAGAACTTTCACCAAGCAATTTAATAACTGACATTATGCGTAAAATTACTTCATTCCAATATTTAATTTCAGAATTAATTAATCTTTGTGCAGCAGAATCTATGGTTTGACATGTTTCCAATCTTCGTTTCAGCTCTATCCATGATTTCAAATTATTTACATGAGTTTTCGAGTCTTCATGCTTTCTTAATACTTCACCAATATTTTTCCAGTTGCTATAACCCTCATTTAAAAACGAACTCGATATTGAATTCCCAAAAAGTTTACAGCAAAAACAGAACACCGAATCTTTTGACACAGAATATACCAGCCAAGCTCTTGACACGTATTCTCCATTTTTTAAAATTCTGTTATAGTACTTTACACTAAATCGTCGATTTGGAATTTGATTGTCAAAGGGAAAATCGTAACCGAATAAGGGAGGTAATGGACCTTTTCTAACCAAAATTGTTCGATCTGAGTCGCTGATATAATCGGGCCATAATCCTGGGTCTAATGACAAAGTTTGGTTGAATCCTCCTTCAGTTCCCGTGGTAGTATCCATTGCGTCGAAACAAGTTGAGTTCTGTTCTTGTGTGGAACAACTCGCATTTTCATCATTAAGGTTCAGGTTGTCGTCTTGATAATGAATTGAATCCAAATCAGAGTTGATAGTAGTGTCTATGTGTATATGTCTACAATTACCTGATTCTTTGCTTTGTGTGGAACTACTTGCATCTCTTAAGAAGCTTAACAACGCTCCTGATTGCTTCTTAAGTTGGGTTTGCTTATCCAACCTTCTCTTTTTATATTGACTACCAGATAGCCTTTTTCTTCCATCAGACATTCTAAGAAAAAATTTCATTGCACCAGGTTAATCGAACAGTCAAAACCGAATATACCGGGATCTTCTAAAGAATAAAAAATAACCTGAGATGCCTTGGATCAATATATAACCGATTTAAAAAAAAAACGTTTCGGATATACCACGGAGCAACCACCGAGGAAGTTGTGCTAATTATTTAATATTTCAACAAAAATTTGTGAACTAGTGGCGGGTTTTTTTGGTTTTCGCAAATAAATTTTGTGGATATAAATACGGCAAAAAGCTGAAAAATGACACAGAATTTTTTCATCGTAAAACGTAATTTTTTCCAAAAGTATATGAGTGAGACGAAATTTCATTGAAATCCGCCAAAAGTCGCGAAAGTCAACTTTAGCCGAACATTTTCTACAATTTTCCAAAAATAATAAAATTATTGCATGCGCAAAAAATTTAAACGGCAGGTGCAGGTACAGCAAACATTACTAACTTACCTCTTAGAAGCACTGTTCACTTACGCTTTAAATTTTACGCGGCACTGTTTTAGGCACTGTTTAGAAACTGATAGCACCCGCTTTCAGAATGATCAGAATCAGAATGAGAATGCAACGAGAGCGCAAAATTGAATTGTGTGTTATTTTCTTACGTGCGTCGTCTCTATGCAGCAGCGCAAGTGTTTCATATTCTCGGAAATATTGATCGCGCGGCACGCACCTATACTTGAGACATTTTCCTCGAATTCGAACGATTTTGAGAAGAATTTTTCGAATCGGTCACTCGGTGGACTGTTTTGTTGGGGTGTCTTAAATAGTAAGTAGCAATAGGAAATTTTTTGGAGTTCAGTTGGTTTTGCCGCCCTTAAATTTTGCCGCCGTAGGCAGTTGCCTACTTTGCCTACCGTCTAGAGCCGGCCCTGAGTGTATCGATCAATTCCAAGCGTATTTAGGAACATAGTTCTACAGACTTTAATTTGCTGATCTTGCCTTTTTAAATAATAAACTAACGATTGGCCTCTCCTGGACTCATTAATGTCCTTTCTGTTTCGCGGTCTTTTAATAGGTAAAGATGACACGAGGTCATTGACGAAAATTCTTTTCTCAGACCAGCTCATACTCCAAAAAGCTTTGAAAATAGCATGTCCGTCTTGTTCTGTAAAACTAGAACACTTTATTGTCCCACGTACACTCTCCTATCACACATCTATTTTTCAATTTTCTTGGTTCCCGTGGTGTTTCGTAATTCAAGTTACTTCTTTGCTTCTTCCGTAATATTTTTTTCCACTTTCTCTTAATTTCCTATTTTTTTCTGCAAACCAATTAGATTTTTGTATTTGCGCCCTTCTTTTTCTTTTCTTAGCTTTTTCTGGATACTCATCATATTCAGAGTCAGAATGTACATCGTATGGCACTAAGCCCCCTCGATCACTTTCATCAGATATCGGGTCTTCTATTTGATCGGTGATAATAGATGGCATCTATAATAAGTTTAAATCATTAACAATTAAAAAAAAATCTTTTAATTCCCAATCTTTTAATCTTTTAACGCACGTGATAGGTTATCAATTTTAAGTAAAAATTAATAACTTAAGCGAAAAACGAAATTGCATTAAGATAAAAGTAGGTACTTACCTCAGTAATATTTTACAAAACAACTCACTAAATAAATAATATTTTGTTGATATTTATTGTATTGAAATTTATTTATTTTTAATTTAAAATTATTGATAATTAATATTTTAGTTTTTTTTATTGTTTAATTTTTAATTGAAAACAAATGCCACGGTGAAAAACAGAATTCCAACTAACAGCTTGCTGCGTCAGGACTTAGCAGTGAAATTTCTAACTATATGGACTTAGCGGTTTTACTGATCATTCGTTTTCGATGCCTTATCGACGTAATTGAACGAAAAGGTTTTTCCTAGGCGATGTGTCGTCTACTTCCCTTTCGAACGCTATAAGTATGTCATTTGATATGAAAAGTGGATTTAGCAGGTTTACACTCTAAGCCGACGATATGCAATTTGTCTGTAAAAATGCAAGTTGGATGGGTCATTCCACATCACTTCATCCAGGCCATGTCACCCACCACCTCCGATTTTGATGAAACTTTGTAATTTTTGTCTATATACATAGACATGAAGAAATACCAATTTTTTTTTTATCTCCATTAGTTTTTTTTTATAGCCACTTTTAATGTGAGCAAATTCGACATTTTTGAAATTTCCGAGACCTTCTGGTAAACGTGTGTAGTTCATGAAAAAAAATCGTATCTTGGACATTTTTGAGGATAGCGCTATGAAAAAATTTATTATTATAAAGTAGACTGTGGTGATTTCAGAAAAAAATAAGTAAATACTACATGTTCACTTGTTTAGCTTACAAAAATATTTTTAATAATATTTTAAGAGCTTTTTTTGCACAAAAACATGTTTTACAAAAAAGTCTATATCTCTAAAAGGCACTGCAGGAATTTCGTCAAATTTTTTTTTAAACTGATCTACACAAAATTTGCTATCAGGTCGAGTAATAAAAGTTTTGCGTATTTGCCTGCTTTATATACTATAGCTGTCTGTTGTCTCTTGTCTGTCTGTTGTCTGTCCGCCAGACGATAACTCGAGAACGCTTATAGCTACATGATTGAAATTTAGTACAATAATACTTCGTTACAATTGCAAGGTCAGTTTTGAAAATGAGCAAAATCGGGCAACACCTTCTTAGTGTTGCCATGCAAGATACATTATCTTTATGAAAAAACTTGGATTTTCTTCATAAATGCAATTATAATGATTTTTTTTCCTTAAATTTTGTATATATATGCAAATATTATGCATATATTGCTATAAAGATACTACTTAAGTATATACATACGTTCTGTTAGTTTACTTTTACCGTTATTTTGTTTTTTTTGTAAGGAGGTTGGGCAAAGTGGGTGGGTGAGGAAGCAGATGGCTTCGAATTATAAAGAAAATTTAAACAATACATAATATACAATATATGTACTATAATATACAAAATTTAACGAAAGAAAATTATTATAATTGCAATTATGAAAAAAATCCAAGTTTTTTCATAAAGATAATGTATCTTGCATGGCAACAGTAAGAAGGTGTTGCCCGATTTTGCTCATTTTCAAAACTGACCTTGCAATTGTAACGAAATATTATTGTACTAAATTTCAATCATGTAGCTATAAGCGTTCTCGAGTTATCGTCTGGCGGACAGACAACAGACAGACAAGAGACAACAGACAGAATAAAAAAAAAACTAATGGAGATAAAAAAAAAATTGGTATTTCTTCATGTCTATGTATATAGACAAAAATTACAAAGTTTCATCAAAATCGGAGGTGGTGGGTGACAAATCGCACTTTTCCTGGAATACATTTCGTTAGAAAACTTTCATTCATGACTTTAGAATTTCGCAATTCGAGAAAAGGAGTTTGCCTTGCTTTTATAAATTTCCACTTTCTAGTACTAATTTAATATGCAACTTGTCTGTAAAAATGCAAGTTGGCTGTAATATTATAATAATTTGGATAATTTTGTACGTAGGTAGATAAGACTGAAAAACAACTAAAAAAAAAAATATTTTAATGTAAACCTACATAGTAAATAATTAGGTACATGTATCTATGTACTAATCCGTATTCAGTTTTCATGCTATTGTTCAATTTATAAGTATGACGAGGAAACTCACGATAGTTTAGTAAAAAGACACAGAATTAGCAAAAACTTCAAATTTTATTGTACTTTAATTTCATGACTACTTCACCTATTCACGGTACGAGAGTTCACAGCAACTGAACTGGCTTCAAAATTTATACAAGTATTCGAGCGAGAGCTCGTGCAATTCAATTACAGTTATGACTTTCAGAGACTTGTAGAATATCAACAAAATTTTAAAGTTATTTAATTCTTTAGATTACTCTTTTGCAAGTTACATTGTTAATTCTAAACAGCTATATTATAATATGCAACTTTATGATGCTTTGGAGAAGGCGAAGTAGAGGACTTTGCAGATCTTTCGTTGCTAGTTTTCGCCTTTTCGGTAAAATTCATTCTTGTATAAAACGATTTTGATTTTTCAATGCCTGAAAAGAAATTTTGTTTTCATGGGTTTGTTTCTTTTAGTTTGAATAGTGGTGGCAATGAACCGAAATTGTGGCAAATAGATTTTTTTAGCCTGAAAAAGTTATTAAAATTTACAATAGATGTCGCTCAGGTATACATCACTTCCGGTAGAAAATGTTACCAATCCGTTCGTATGTATGCGTGCGCATACAGTCACATATACTGTTTATTTACGCCCGTTTTTTGTACAAGGATGCTCTCTCATGTTGTCATAAAATAATTAAATGTAAATAGGGTATTGCGGTCATTCGCAGAAATGCATACGGTTGTTTTGTGATCCTTGGAAAATCCAAAGTAGGTAAGTAGTTTGCTAATTGACTTCTTCGAAGCATTCCTGAAGCCTCGAGGGAAATGGTAATTGCTTGGGAATAAAATAAGTAGGGAGAAATCATTGCCTGACAAAATATATATAAAGGAGTATGCATTGATCTTATGGTAATATTTGGAGTAAACTTCAAGTGTCTTATACCTAAAAATTGTTAGACAAATTTGTTTGAAAAATGGATCGTGTTTTACGTGAAAACAGAAAGTGAGACGAATACGAATTAGACAGTGACAATAGTGATTTTACTTCTGAGAGTGAAGATGAAGACGCGGATTTTGATCTGAGTGAAGAAGACGAAGTAGAAGAAGACGGAGTAGAAGATGACGGAGTAGAAGAACACGGAGTAGAAGACGACGAAAGTGAAACGGAATATGCTGAACCTTTAGAACAGAATATTGCGGAAGAAACTGCTGCTTATCCACAGAGCGCATATTTTTCAAAGGACAAGACGATCGAATATTCAACGCAGCCGTTTAAAACTAAAAGGCAAATGGATGTAAATGTAGAAGAAGAAGTGCCGAAGTTATTTTTTAGATGTAGAATGTATTTTGAAATGAAATTATGAAAAAAAATAATAAAAAATAGAACATAAAATTTACTGTTTTATTGTTTCGTCTATATTACACATTTAATTTGATAATGATTATACTTTTACGATGGATTATAATATAAAGGTTCAGTCGTTTATTAATTGAAAAATATTTGCAATAGACAGTAAAATATGTAACAGCCACTTTCACACAAATTATTATAATAAATTATTATTATAATTATAATTATTATTATAATAAAAAAATTAGATCTTTTAGTGATTTTAAAGAATTTCTCATATGAATTGCCGAGGGAAATGCTTTTAGTAACAATTGTAAAGTGCGGCTCAAAATGACGTATTTGACGTTCACGCCATCTAGACGTGAGCATAACAAACTAAGAAGAATAGATGCGAACGCAGCCTATTGCGACGAAAAAGCGAAAATGACATTAAGGAGTGTTAGAGTAATGGAAAACGTCAGTCAAATTATACTTCTTTATTTCACAATGATTTCATATAAATATTACAAAGACCGATTTCCGTACTTAACAACTTTTTATTTTATTCAGAGCAACGCGCGTCAGTCTCGGTTGCTTAAATCAAAACATGACATCTAAACTTTTTATCTCTTCAACCTCAATCTTTTTGAAGGCTTATTCTTCTTCTCAACCCAGAACTTTCTGAGAGCTAAGGAGGCAGTCGCCTTACACAGCCGGAATGTCTTTCTGAATTAAGAAACGGAATCAGCACCTGAATTCACACCACCTCGCCTTGTGCAACTGAAATAACCTGTCAAACAGAATCTGAATTCCGGCGTATGTGAGCTTGCTAATCTGAATCATATGAAAAGAAGTGCGTTCCGAATTCAGCATCTGAAAATTCAGTTTAAAATGTACTTTTTGCTATTATAAATAAAAGAAAAAACACACAGTGGTTTATGTTAAAAACAACGTGCATGTAGTGGCGTCACGCAAGCTGTCAAAAAAACTATCATGATAATACTTATATAAATAGATTAAAACTACAAACTATAACTATAAATATAACTATAAATAGAACTATAAATATAACTATAACTATAAATAGAACTATGAATATAAGAATAACTATACATATAACTATAAATATATCCATAAATATAACTATAACTATAAATATAACTTTAACTATAAATATGACAAACAAATTATAACAAACACAATAAAACATACAAAATAAAACAATAATGTAACATATAACAATAATAAACTTGGCAATTGAGTGGTGCATACTCAGGTTTTATCGATTCGACATCTTAGAAAGATGTATACCTGAAATCAAACAAAACCTGAACGAAGTGAAGCGGAATAACTGAAAGAGATCATTGTTTCCGCATTAAAAAACAGGTTTTTATTGCAACCAGGCGGGCTCTTTCAGATATTCTGCAACTGACGAGACTGTGGTTAGGAAAACTTTCGAACGATTTTGTCATGGCCGAATTTGTTAGTGGAACTAATTAAAAGTAACATTAATAAAAATAACAAAACAAACAAAATAACATTAATAAAAATAACAAAACAAACAAAATAACATTAATAAAAATAACAAAACAAACAAAATAACATTAATAAAAATAACAAAATAAAAGAAAATCGCCGACTGATGTTTTTTTCTTTCCTTTTTTTTTTTGTGGTAAACATCGAAGAAAGTGAGTTCAGGCGCATGAAATACAATCGGGGGAATCAGACGACGACAAAATAAAAAAAACTGTTGTCAAAATCGTTCGAAAGACACACTTTTGAATATTTGTAAAAAAAGCCAGACTGCTGGAAAGCCCACGACTGCCAGTTAAAGGTAAACCACAGCCTGACTTTCAAATTAAAAGTGGAACTACCATATCAATCAGTATCTGAAAAAGAAAGAAAGAAATATTAGATATTTATAATCAGGTTAACTAAAATGTCGATTACCTTCTTCGTCATCCCCATCTCTCTCCACGGGAGGGTACAACCTCACGATCCACTCCAGAAACTTTTCAAAAGTTTCGGAAGTAATGGAGTGGTCGTGAGTTCGACGCCATACGTATTCTGCCAAATATGTGTCGAATTGACCCTCCACGTGGTTCGTGTGGTTTCTTAAAAATCGTTTGATCGCCGACCATGTTCCCTCTATTGAGTTAGTATGTGCACCGGTATCTGGGTCTACAAATGCCAGACTGTGGTTTACCTTTAAATGGTCGTCGCCTTCGTCCGACAGGCAGTCGTATGCTTTCCAGAACTCTGACATTACTGTAGACCCTGGCAAAATTCTATTTTTGATAATTTCTAAAAGTTCGTCTTTCGAACGAGTTTCTACGACTTGAAAAAAGCACTTATTAGTGCCTCTTTCAATTCCACCGAATACCCAACGGCCGTCGACTGGTCTTCCCCGATGGTATTTCATGCGCCCGAACTTACTCTCGTCGATCTCTACCACGACGCCATTTCCGCCGATTTTATCATTGTTTTCAAGTAAAGCGAAAACGCAAACTTTTCTACAAAACGAGAACCAATCGACAACCGTATTTTTATTCACTGAAACTTCGTCTACAGCAAACTCGTTCGAAACTTTTCCGAACCACAATCTCGTCAGTAGCAAAGCATCACAAAGACTTAGCTTGCTGTTCGCAAACCAAGATCCCTTTCTAATGCTTCGCCTCACCACGCGTCGGTTCACATTGCCTCCCTTTCTGCATCGCCACATGTGGCCATCCAACTTAACTTGCTTAGCCGAAGAAAGCACCATTGGATGGCCACAATCTGGACATGCATATTCAGAGGCAATGAGTCCCCGACGCATATACCACTCAGTCGGCTCGCGCCCCCCTGCGTCTTTAAAATAGGAAAAAACCACACGTGAGTTTCTCTGCCATTACAAAAAAAAACAAAACTTAGTGCCAATACTAGTGATAGGAATATTAATGGCCGGCGATCTTGAAAGCCCAACGCAGTGGATTCTGTAAGAGGACAATAATCTTAATGTTTTATTTATTTATTTTATTTACCATACAAAAATAGTTATGAAAAATTTGAGCCATTTTTTTTGGTAAATTTTGGTAGTATTATGTTGATACTTCTTGTGAAATAATTGTTTTCGCCCTGTAGTGCGAAACAAAGCAAATTAGAATAGTTCAAAATTTTCTTAAATATTTTTTTATGGCAAATGGACATGCAAACAAATGGTTTTTGCGTTTTATCTCGAAAACAAAGGAAGATACGCCAAAAATTGAATAGAACAAAAATTTGTATTTTTGCTTGCTTTATCAAAAAAAATATCATAATTAGAAAAAAGTCAATGGCGTACACATTTTTTGTCAATAATATTGGCAAATTTTACATAAAATTGACGTGCATTGTGGCGCAGTTCTTTACTTGATAATATAAGTACTATATGTAAATTGTAAGCCATCAAAAACATAACTTGTAAAAAAACCAAGTCTCGCAACTCAATTCTTCTACCGTAAAAAGTTGTGAGATCCATGTAATACCAAGTCCGTTAATTCATTCTTCAGTCCCTACTTAAGGGACGTTCTGTCTTACGTTATTACGTAATTAGCTAACCTAAAAACATCTTATAGTAACCATATTTATATTGAAAATCTTTTTGTTTATATAAAAATCGATTGACTTGACCATCGCATAAAAACACAATATATCTCACAAGTAATACATCCTATATTAAATTAGATTGTCTAGTGCGATTGCCAAGTCATACATTTTTATTTAAAACAAAAAGATTTTTAATATAAATATGGTCACTATAAGATGTTTTTAGGTTAGCTAATTACGTAATAACGTAAGACAGAACGTCCCTTAAGTAGGGACTGAAGAATGAATTAACGGACTTGGTATTACATGGATCTCACAACTTTTTACGGTAGAAGAATTGAGTTGCGAGACTTGGTTTTTTTTACAAGTTATGTTTTTGATGGCATCTCATTTCTTTTTGTAGATAGTCCTACGTTTTTCTTTTTATTATACAAATTATACAGGTACACTGATTCATTCACTGCAAATATAACTTTGTAATCCTATTGGCAGTTGGTGTATCTAGAAAACTGGACCAAAGAAAGTATAACATAAAGAACTTGCACCTAGTACAAGTTCGCGTTTGACGAAATTCTTGCGGCCTGTGCGGGCGAGGTAAAGAGACTTCTGAAGGGGAATTTTCACTTCAGCTGAATACTCAGATTTGCTGAACAACTCAATCGCGGCCGTATGAGAAGAATAGAAAATACGCCCAGCCACCCACTCTGCAGTGTGCATGAGCTCGATGGACGGCGTACGCATCGCTCTAGCAGCAAGCTACTTGAGTTAGTTCATTTGCCTGTGTATGCCGTTGTGGCGGACGTCGCGACGCGATTTCCGCTCTCCCCTTGCCTTACACACGACTCTACCATGCTTGGCACAGAAAGCTAGCTGAATGTGCCTGGGGAAATACGGGGTCGGCTCACAAAATGCTGAATGACGTCATGGGGTTCTGGCGCGGCGACCCCAGGCACAAATTTTTGTCAAACGCGAACTTGTACTGGGTACAAGTTCTTTATGTTATACTTTCTTTGACTGGACTGAAATTGCAAAATATTTTAGTTTTTCCATAATTTATACACTAAACACTAATTGCATTCTAAATTTGAAACTTCTATGTCTGCTAGAAGTGCCCTAGAGTTTTGATGATCGGTCAGTCAGTGAGTGAGTGACAAAATTAAGAAACTTTGACTAGTTATAATTCGTAAACTACTGGTTCAAATTGAATGAAAATTGAAATATACCGTGTTTATACAATGCGTGCTTGGTTACTAAAAATTCAGGCTTCTAGTTTTATCCACAACGAAGTTATAGGGGGTCGAAAATGGCCTGAACTGTTTCGAGAAAAGGATGGTACGGCCGTGCCGCTTTTTTGTTTTGCTCGACTTGGCGGGGGCACTGCCGTGCCCCCAGATCAGCTGCTGAAATAAAAAGGCATTAAAAAACAACAATTTATTTACAAAAATTTTATTGGGAAATTTCGTACAATTATTCCTGAAAAATTCAAGTAGATAATTCACAATTTACTATAAGTAATAATTGTAATCAGCTGCTGAAATAAGAAGGCGCTAAAACACAACAACAATTTATTTGCAAAAGGTTTATTGAGAAATTTCACACAATTATTCCTGAAAAATCCAATGCAGACAATGCACAAATAAATAAGCAATAAAACAACAACAATTTATTTGCAAAAGTTTTTTTTTATTTTTATTAAAATATTATTAAGAAACACATGAGGTAATGCTAAAGAACTCTAATTACTACTATAATGCGTGACCAACTTCAGGTCACAGCAATTTACAGCGCACTTGGCGTGTTTTCATCAAAACCGCGCCTGTCAAATGTTGAGGTATTCTCTGCTAGGATCCAACCTTTCTTGGTTTGGGGCCCGTTCGCAGTGTTCCTGTCTTTCCCTCCCGTTTCTTAGAAAATGGTAACTGCACGAGTATTTATATAGTAAAATAAAACTCTTTTCCTTTTAGATTAAAGCTTTATTGAGTACGCAAGTCATCTTCGGTTTCTTAACAAATACTGACTTTAAAAAAAACTAGCTTCAAAAACAAGAAGTTACTACGAATATCAAAAGTGAAATAGATACATAATCAATAAAAAAGCAAAATTAAAAATTTTGAAAAAAACCCACGACGGTTAAACGTAATTGAAAAAGGATAAAATAATTTAAAAACCCTCGTCCCCGACTTACAAGAATTTAAACCCAAGAATATCCTTCCAGGGCTGCCATTAAATGAACTAGTTTTGCAGTTTTATAGTAACGCGAATAATTGGGGATATTTTATATATTGCAATACTCATTTATATTTATGTTGAAATTTAAAATAGTGATGGCAACCCCCGACGTATAAAATCCGTAAAAAATCTGATTATGTTTCTTGGAAAATATTGGAAAAATTTAAAAATCGAAAGTTCTTTTTTTGCCTAATTTTCTTGAGTTATCCTATGCAAAACGCGGACCACAACCAATTTCGCGCAAATTTGGTTCAACGAGTTGAATGTAGATGGCTATTGGCCAGAATTGATTTTTCGTAAGTGGCAAAGCCTGAGTTTTTTCCAACAGTTAGAGGTGGCTGACATGCGTGAGAGAATACGTCAGCTGCTTTCTATGCGCAGTAAGTGGATAATTCTTTGCACACACATACTACTAGCTTGCTACACTTGCTATTGAAGAGGAAAGCACAATTTTTGCTTGTTTTCTGGGGTGATCTTATTTATTATTTTTTTGCCGCCACAACCAGTTTAGGTAGAAGGAACATTTGCTGGTGCGCGCGCCGCACCATTGGATCATTCCGCGCAACAAATAAAAATATGATTGGTCACACTCAACCATCTTCTCGGATTTTGATGAGACTTTGTAATTTAATAGGCTTCCTTGTGAAGTCCAGCATGCGCCGTCTTTGAGTTTATTTATAAAAAATACTACGAAAGTATTAGTCAACAGATTATAGTAGTTTCTTTTTCTTTTTTCTTTTTTCTCTTTATTTTCTTCTTCCTAACTTCGTATTTATCTTATTTCTTCTTCTTTTTTATACCCTAGATGTAGGGTATATTAGTTTTGAGCGAACGTTTGCAACGCCAAGAAATAATCATCGCAGAAAAGAAAGAACTATATATTCATGATTGGGAAGTGAAAAGAAACCGTTTTATGCATGTCCGTCCGTCTGTCCAGACGATAACTCGAGAACGCTTGTAGCTAGAGACTTGTAATTTGGTACAATAATATTTGATTAAAATTGCAAGGTCAAGTTCGAAGATGAGCAAAATCGGGCAACTCCTTCTTAGTGTTGCCATATAAGCCTGAGTCGTTTTTATACAAAAATGTTGATATAAGAATGAGTATATTTTTCTACATCTAGGGTATCACGTAATTGGTGTGACCAATTGCTTCCTTACTAGTTTTTGATTTCTGCACTATCACTTCAAACCAGCCCTAAGCTGTCTGTGATGGTACGCTTATTTTAATATTTTTGTTAATTTTTTTTATTGACATGAAAATTTAAACACTTGTATATATTTGTAAACAATTGAACGGAATTGAATAAATGGAATGAAATGAAATGAAAAATTTTTATCTATACATATTACATACTTATGAAAAAATACCAAATTTTATATCTTTAGCCCTATTATTATTACAATTAGGTAACTATATTTTAGAAAAAAAAGTTTAATAACAATAATTTCGAACAATTTCTTATGAAAAAGCAAGTGCGTCCGTTCTTCCGGCCTTGCCAATTTTTTTGGGATTTGTTTTTCATTTCAGGATGACGTATTATTGAGGAAGGTTCGGGTTTTTCATTTCTAAAAAACTAGTAAATTTCAACAGTATTGTAGGGAATATCATCGCCTTTATGACAAATAGTCGCATCTCCTTTGCGTAAACATCAATTTTAAACACTTTCAAGTTTTGATTTGAAGGATAGTTTTTAAACTTTTTTCTATAATAAAGTTACCTTTGCAAAACGGAATGCAATTCACAATTTATTACGACCATACAAAAATGCACAAATTTATAAGCGAATATTATTGTTACATATTTTTGTGGGCATCGAGTCACACGATAAGCAAATCTCTACTTTTCATAGGCGACCGGGAAAAACCCTTCAAATTGCTCAAGATATTTCAAAATTTTTTCCACATTTATAAGCGACATGCCATATTGCATATTGTCGACTCATACGATAGAAAATTTTCAATATTGCTTATAAATATACGGTTTTTGTTATCGTCGGACTCCGGCTTTAGTGTTTATATAATGGAAAACCCCTTTTTTAAAAAACAAACCCGTAAAAACATTGGTTTTTACTAATATTCATCTAGGTATATGTTAAATGTATATAGGTAGTAGGTATTTTCAAAATGGGAACAATTAAAACTATTTAAAAAAAAGAAAATATGAGTTGATTTTATGATAATTTTTTTTACACACTGCACAACGCTGTCATTTTTGCACTATTATTAAAGATTTTATACTGTTTCTTCTGTGATAACGAGATAGAATGCATTGTCTCAACTACGAGCATATTTGTAAAGTTTTAGCTCGATTGGATGACCGGAAGTGTGTTAATTAGGCGTCGCGTCGGGAGGTTGCCTGTCCTTAAAACGGCACAAATACACAAATCCACAAATAAACAAACAAGCAAGTTTTCGTGAAGTTAATATAGATGAATTAAAAATAGTTTTCAACAATTTTTTTGAAGTTTTGAAAAATATTCATCTGTCATTTTCAATAGATATGCAATGTGCATTCATTAATTATATCATTGATATTTCATGTGATTCGTACAAACCTAGAATTTGACATTAAATAAAATTATTATCATTTATTTATTTATTTACCAATTATTTTTCTTTGACCGAATTCCAAAATTTTTGTTGCTTGAATGTTTAATTTTGAAGAATTTATGAAGAAAATAAACGTTTCCTAGTGACCCGTGAGGTAGTTTACCCACTCGTTTTTGTTTGTTCTGGGGTTTCGCCAATAGCCTTAGTCCCCATATAATCCCTCCCCACCCTTCTTTATGTCCTGTGCCAGTTTGTCACATTTCTTCGACAAGGCTAGGATTTCGGAGGGACGGACCCGGAAGTTGAATACAGTTCGGTTTCCGAATTGGTAAATTTCGTGGATGACGGGGATCGACTAATTCGAGTAGAAGGCAGTTAAAATAGAATTCGCGCAATTTTTCTTTGTTGGCGTCCCAAAAAGATTCCTCCCGGTAAATTTTTTCTGTTTTTAGCTTTTCATCTGAAGAGCTCCAAACTGCGAAAATACAATAATCACGACCCGTAATATTCAACTGCCCTTGAACTTGATAATAATAGTCGTGGGACTTGTTGAATATTATTTCATTCGTCATTTTATCTACGTTCCAGACCTTATATTTACATTCACGAACGAGCTTATCGATGTCCTTTCCCTCAACTAGCCCGTCAGATCCAATAAGCCCATCCAGAGTCGCACCCAAAAATTCTAAAGGCGAATCTATAAAAAGTCAGAATTTTTCGATGTGAACACCTAATTCTCGGCCTAACTATTCTATTGCGCTCATTTCTTTTTCTCTACCATAACGAATAGAATAAACTCCCGACAAATCTAAATATAAAATGCTTTTTACTAAATTTTTAAAAGAGGTAACGCGACGTTTACAAACTTTGCCGAAAACAGAGGAAGTTAAAAGATACCGACGAGTCTGTACCCATTCGGCTCAATTCGATTGATTACGCGTTGATTATTCCACACGATCGCGATTTCTTTGATTTGATTTCAACATAGATAAAATTTCTGCCCGCGATTCTTGTTGTTCCGCAACTGATTTATCGGGTTCTACGTGAGTGTCTCCGCCGTAATCATTATCGCGAATGGAAGTTTTAACCCGCTTCCTGAAAACTTTTTGACTTTCGTTAAAAAAACCGCCATTTTTCAAATTTTCAATTACACCGTTTTCATTAGTTTTCGAACAAAAATAACTTTCGCATTTGTCATGGGAACCGAAAACATGGAATGGCGCGTTTAAGATATCCTTATTTAAAAGAATAGTGCGTTCGCGAATACTGAGCTTGCTTTACGTTTGCTGCCCAATGTGAAATTGCCGAATTTACGCCTTTTACTGTACGCTCGAAATTTGACTTTAGTTGCCGACGCAATTCAATGGAAAATTTCGTATTCGACTCCAAATCAATTAAATGCTTACCGAAACTCCGAATTAAATGATTTTTACATTCTATTTTACGCACCTGTATATTACCGTATGGAGCCGATTCTAAACTTCGCTTATAAACGGAGCTGTCTCCATCCGCGATTAGTGTGGTATACCGCAAACCGTGCATCTCTACACTATTCTTAAAACCTTCCGAAATTATAGCGGCTTCCATTCCGGTGGAAGGTCCTTTAAAATTCATTGAACAAACGTGTTCACGTACCGGTACATTTTTGTCGATGGTGCAAATTAGGCAGTACTTGTTTTTCACACCAAGAAAAATAATTTTTCTGGTATGAAAGCCAATTATTGCCGCTGCACTAGAATTCGCGGAAAAAATACCCCTATACGATCTTTTCGACCAGCAACCGTCGGTTACAACAGTTATGTCTGCAATGCCGTTTGCATCCACATCCCCCCTCTTCAATGCAGCTACCATTGAAGATTGAGCTGTAGATACCCACTCTTCACCCACATCCTTCCGAATAATATTGTATGTTTTTGACGACATACAAGGAATATTCGAAATGGATGTGAATTCCTACAAACTGCTGTAACCGGATCTGCAAGACCGCAATTAACATTATCAACCGATTTTCCTTTAGAACTGGCCACAATTTGACTAACGCTTCCACATATTTTACATTTAAATACAAAATCTGAAATGAGTCGGTTTTTAATTTCATTGACGATGTCTACGCAATCTAATGTACAATTAATATTTCCAACATGCTGCAAATTTTTTAAACCCGTACAAAAAATCTACATCAATTATACGACGACCCCTTACTGTGAAACGTTCCGAATCCGGTGGTGCTACTTCAACCACCAGTTCCAGTTTCCTGTTCCAATGACAAGATATTTGAATTTGAATTCGCGAGATGACATTGATTTTCCGAATTTTGTTTCCGTTGAAACCCTTTTACACGTTTATTTGAACCGCACGAGAGACGTTGATTTTTACGCGCCGTTTTACCCATTGTAACTAAAATCACCAAATGGCCACAATCACTAAAAATACACAAAAATCACTAAATAACGAAAATTACTAAATTGCACAAATTGCAAAATTCATAAATTGCCCAATTTTTATAATATGTCACTGCCAAGTGAAACTATGCGAAAATAAAAAATTTTCAAGGCCAGAAGAATGCACTTGATTTTTCATAAGGAAATGTTGGCCAAAAAGTAAAGAAAGGAAATAATCCAGCGACGGCTGGTAAGAAAATCAAATCTAAATATAAAATGAAAAAAATGTGCCACAGCATAAAATACATTCATTTTCGATTTGTTAAATTTTTCCAATATTTTTCATGAACCATAATCAGATTTTTTACTGAAATCGTTTCGAATCCCTTAATCTTCACAACAATATGAAAAACATTAGGTAATTTTATGGATAAATACGAAAAAGACAATAATAAACTGAGGAATATTTTTTGGAAAAACCAAACTCATTCTGGAAACTCTCGGGAAATTCCTAGGTTGAAAATAGAAAAAGTGCTCCGCTTAAAGGAAATAAAACCCTTTTACCTACCTCTGGAAAATTGGTCATTAAGTGGGTCAAAAAATTGGAGTTGGTGCTTTCTTTCAAGGATCATAAAAAAAAAAAAATAAATACTTTTTACCCGATTGCGGCAAAGCCAAACAAGAAGGGTAATGAAAATAGGAGTCTATCAGACCTTTATGTTTGTGTGTTCCTCTATAGCGTCTAAACTACTCAACCGATTTTAATGAATGATGTGTCTATCGATTCGTAATTTTTGTCCAGGTGACATAGTCTTGTAATGTTCGAGAACTAGCCGCAGGATGTTTCGGTCAATCTATCCATGATGACAAGGAATTTATTTGGCATGTCGCCTCAAAAAAAGTAATGGCTGAAAAGCCGCAATTACCTGGATCTGGCAAATTCCTCAATCCAATGAGATACTTGGCTAGTGGCCTCGGTATCAAGAATACTTGGCGTAAGTTGCCTCGGTAATCTTTTGGGGGAAACCAATAAAAAGTGGACGTCTATACTTGACGCTTTATTGATACCTTATTCCCTGACAGTTACAATTTTCTACCTTATTTATACCAAATTATTGATACGAAACTTACCCTACGTAATCTATGATTAATTTCGGTGATTGCAGCAGAATATTCTGACCTACACTTGACTTGCCCGAATTCTCACAAGAAATCTGAGTGGACAAAATATTTACGTTCGCGCATACAACACGTTGTGCAAGGTTACTCGACACCTCGTAGTGACGTAAAATCGGTTCCGTTACCGACAGTGCATGCAATTGCTAACAATGCACATTTATTATTAGGTGCATATTCGGGTATGACTCATGGTGGCACACTTCTACTAAACATGACCCGATACATAACAGTCTACATTTTATACAAACGAAACCAAAATGGCGGATTTTACATCAAAAAAATTTCTATATTTTCGAGTGGGATGTCAAATGAAAGAGGAGAAGATTCTGAGTTCATAAATGTACATATTAGTATAATATCTATCTATATAAATCTATATAAATTAAACAAAGTCGGGTTAGGTACACCACTTCTGACTCAAGAACGGCTGCATCGATTTTTATGATCCTTGATTTGTTTGATTTGCCTTCGCCCCGAATAGCAGAATAATCTATTAAAACATCGGAAATACACAAAAAAAAAAAACATTTATGAAGATAATTCATTTTCCCAATAGGTATCCAAAAGGAAGAAAAAGCTTCCCCCAACATGTTCTTTTTCTCTTCCGCGTTTGTCTTCAATAAGCTTTTATCCTATGCAGTTGTAGAGAGAAAACTTTCATTTGTTCGGCTAACCGTTGCTTTTTGGTGATATTTTTGGTACGATTATAAAAAATATTAGTATAATATCTATCTATATAAATCTATATAAATTAAACAAAGTCGGGTTAGGTACACCACTTCTGACTCAAGAACGGCTGCAGCGATTTTTATGATCCTTGATTTGTTTGATTTGCCTTCGCCCCGAATAGCAGAATAATCTATTAAAACATCGGAAATACACAAAAATACACATTTATGAAGATAATTCATTTTTCCAATAGGTATCCAAAAGGAAGAAAAAGCTTCCCCCAACATGTTCTTTTTCTCTTCCGCGTTTGTCTTCGATAAGCTTTTATCCTATGCAGTCGTAGAGAGAAAACTTTCATTTGTTCGGCTAACCGGTGCTTTTTGGTGATACTTTTGGTACGATTATAAAAAAAATGTTTAAATAAAAAAATGCGTTTAAAAAACTAAAACCCGATTACGGACAATTTGCAAACTCAAAAGTAAGAAACAAGAAAAATCTTGGGGTTCTTAAAATTGTGTTAAGTCAATACCAGAACTTTCCATTACATTATAAATTTCATTCATCCGTGATTGTGCGTTTTATATTGCTGTTACAAACAACTTATTTATTTAATAAAAATGCACGATCACGGATGCACGAAATTTATAATAGGGCAGTGTCGCGTAGGTTGAAACAGCATGTAGGATGAAACACAGCGATATTTTTTTTTCTTTTACAGTTCACACCAAATTGTATAGTGTAAATTTGTTGTGTTATCAGTAGCTAACATTTCATAGCATACAGACTTATTAACTTGCCATCCTTGTACTTGAACCAGAGCAAGTCAAAAAAATTTGTGAAAAAAGTGTTTTAAAAATTTTTCCATAACTGAAAAAAGTGTGATTTTTTCATCTATATGAAAAGGTGAATATGACATTTACACTACAGCTTTTGCTCTATTTACTAGTTCCGAAAATTTTTTTTTAGCTTATTTTACATAGAAAAGAATAATCTCATGTCTTCTAAAAATGTCGGTCAGTCTTGTAAGTTGAAACACTTGATGTCGTGTACCACCATAACAGTCGCAAGTGAACAACTAAAAGAAAAATAAACACACAAAACTACATACATATTACATATGCTGGTTCGTTGGAACCTTCTCTGGAGCATACAGTTGCTGTCAATCTCGTTAAATCCTGCAGGATCATAGTGGCCATACCTATGTCCTTGCTGGAATAAAACACAACCATGTTGTCATTCAGATCCCAAATTGAATATTGTCATGAGAATGAACGTGGGTCATTCACTAGCAATTATGTCCATAAAGAGGTAATTTGGAGGATTTCGTTTCTCGGAAACACTCGTTAGCATTTTTTCTTCCGGCTGATAGGCGGACGCGCCTGTTCGCAAAGTTTTGAAGGACGATTGTTTTGTACAGTCGTCCTTGAGTGTTATTGCTTTCCCTGAACTGCGGCATTGGCCGTTTGATGTGCACATCGGTGAACTTACATATTATAGTATTATACTGTTGCGGTATCGTTCAATGCACTCAGGTGTGCAACAACTATTGCAAATGGGTTATTCCGGCACTTAATTGCCAGGCCGACGAACTCGGGATTTCTTTTGTTTTAGGAAAAGAACAAGTACTTGCTCAATCAAGGACGACAAGGAAGTATAAATTAGAGATCAGGATGACAGAAAGTTCAGTTGGTGATAACTTTCAACCGGATGAACAATTTCTAAAAGTAGCTATAGTACGAAAAAATTTTTTTTTGTTTCTTAATACAAGCTGTATCACAGAAAAATAAACTACAAATCACAAAGCAAAACTAAAACTAGAACTTCAAGTGGATTTTAAAAAAGACTAATAGTGTTTCAGTAAAATAGTTCAGATAGTGAAAATGGCATGCTGTAGGCCAAGAAAAACTGAACATGATGTTTCGGATTTTGATACAATACTGAATGCTCTCAAAGCTGTAAGAATCGAATGTGCAAATGTTCGAAGAAGAAGTGCAAGAAATTAATAATAAGCATTTAAAATATGGCCTTTTAATAAAAAAAATTTCAATTACTATGTGTGTTTCAACCTACACGACAAATTTCTTTGCGATCAAAAATCACATGTTTGGAAAATAGGCCATAACTTTTTTATTTTTAATGCAACTGAATTACATTCTTCGACAAAAATGTAGGCAACAATATTACCTTTCTAACGGCATATAAAACTCTGTGTTTTATATATCCTGTTAAAAGTTGTGACCAAAAATCAAAGCGTGTTTCAACCTACAAGACTCTCCCATACAATAGTGTTTTCAAAATGTTTTTTTGTTTGTCCTGTCCACGAATCTAAATATAAAGCCGATTGTTCATCAACCACAGACAAGTAAATATCTTTGTACCAATGAACTACCAGATCAGATGTTAGTTTCCCAGATTTTGAAGGTACTACAATAATATTTTCTGCTTTATACATATTCTTTTCAAGAACAGGCCCGAACTGCCCACCCGTTTCTTGTAAAACAATAAATAAAGGCGACTTGAGTAATCCGCTAGCTGATACAAGCGGTTGTATCATATAGCTGGGTGTTAAAGAATTCTTCGATTGTGTTAAACATTCAACTTTTGCTGTTCCTTTAAAAGATAATGTTCTTCCTGCATGTGACTCATAATTAAAACCAGACTGATCTGAATTATAAACATTGTCAGCTCCTAATAATGAAATTTGCTCCCTGATTTGCTTCTTATACTAAATCACCTTTCTTTGATAAGAGCGTTTAGGTAGTGAATTTATTAATTTTTCTAGATACAATTCTATGCTTTATTTAAAAATTGCGCATCCACTTAGATGGGATTAGGTTTTTTCTTACACTTAAAGCCCACCTCTTAATATCAATATAATAAATCGGTATTGACTTCAAATGAGCACTTTGAAACTGTTGTTTTAAATCAGCTCTAGTGAACAAATATAAAGCGACCCCAGACACCCCCAAAATCAAAAGGCTATTTAACCCCCTAAATATGTATCTCCGCCGATAAAAAAAAATACGTATATCTTATTTTTACGTCTATGTTGACATACCCAAAAATTAACAAAATCGGCGATTTACATTTGGGTAGTGTTACTTGTAAGATTTATTTTTCATTTTTCTGATAACTCTTACCACATAGCCTATCACCCGTTTTCGGGTTGACGTTCAATTTCGGGATACCCTGTATATAAAAACAAAAGTCCTGAGTGACTGACTCATCAACGCCCAGGCCTTAAACACCTAGATAGCTGATATTTCGCACAGGGGTACCCTTTATAATGTAGACAACCACTAAGGCCGGAATTTTTTAAATATAAAATAGTGGATGAAAGTTTGTATAAAAATCCGCCAATTTGGAAGTTAAAAATTCTTAAAAAATTATATTTGGCCTTTGGTCAGATAAAAAGCTGAATAAGAACTACCAACCTCTATCCTAATACAATCCCCCAAAACCACCCTTGACTTAAAAAAATTAACCAACTATTACTTATTACTCAATCTACGAGAAACGGTTCTATGTTATAAGTATACGTCGCGTTTGAGGATAGTTTCAATTATTCAAAATGCAATATGATGTACAGCAAAATATTTTTCTTCTTCCTTTCTTCAAAATATTTTTTTTTTTGGTTTTATTTTGAATATACGTTAGTTGCTTCGATTTAAATATAATTTATTTTCGTCACCTACTTTTCACATACATATTCATATTTAATATATATTAAACACTTGAACTACTAGACCAAATCTAAATTAAAAAACTATCAAATCGACAAGCGAAAGAACAAGTGCGCGCTCTGCGGCGGTTCTCGGTATCGTATGACGATTCTCATTATCGTATGACGATTCCCGGTTCTCGGTACTATATATTAATATCTTTTTCAACAATAATTCTTAGCAAATGACTTTCAATTTAATTCAATTTTCTCGCACAATATATCGACCACAATACTAACTAAGATAATCTTCAAACCGCAATGTGAACAGGAAAAGTGGAAAATAAAAACAGAAAAACAGCTAGTGGAAAATCTTCCAAAATCGAGCCACTTTTTCGCAACAATTCGATCAATTCATTGTTTTCATATAAATAATAAACTAGAATATAAGTAATAAACTGAGTATAGAAAAAACACAATACAAATACACAACTTCAACTCACCAAATATATATTAAACACTTGAACTACTAGACCAAATCTAAATTAAAAAACTATCAAATCGACAAGCGAAAGAAAAAGTGCGCGCTCTGCGGCGGTTCTCGGTATCGTATGACGATTCTCAGTATCGTATGACGATTCCCGGTTCTCGGTATCGTATGACGATTCCCGGTTCTCGGTACTATATGTCGGTTCTGCAAGTTCATTAAAATATTCCAAAACGTTTAACTTCAGTTGACTGCGGAGTCTTCTGTCTTGGACAAGTTACACTATCGTTGCAAAATGCTATTTTCAGATAAGTTCAATCCCTCCCATACTCTTCAGCTTTTAATTACCACCCGGACAAAAGACTCAAAGTGATTTTTGGGAGATTTCCCAGTCAAGATGGCTGAATCTTTTCTCTGATGAAAATTTCATATCGAAAAACTTTGCACGCTTTTAATATTTTTGCATTTGTGCATTCATAAAGATGCTTAACTACTTCCTGTGTAGCTTCGTGATGCATCGGATGATGTTCGTTCTCGGAACTAATTGAATTTTGATCACCAAAATGTGAGTCCGGGAAGGATTTTGTTGCTTTGTATACGTATTAGTTTTAACTTTCATAGAGTTTACTGGAATTTTGGTCCCAAATTTATCCAGTCTCGTTTTATCTCTTCGTAAAAGATCCAGCAGAAATCTTGTAGCGAACTAATTTGAAGAAAAAAAAACTTGTAAATGGTTGCATTGTGTATTTGTACTGGATATTGCAATTAATATAAGTATGCAGTTCTGTAAACCTCAGTTATAAAACATAGGTACAATTTACTATTCCAATTCCAATTTGTATCCATGAAAATATCTTTTATGTTAAAGTTTTGTCAAATGAAAAAAAATATCTTAGAAATTTGTGGAGCATTTATAACGAAAATTAAAAAAAAACACAATGAATAATGTAAATATTTTGTAGGAAAATTATGAATATTTTAATGAAATATCATAAAAATAACATACCAAAAACAAATATTTCGAATGCATACACATATGTAGAAATTCGTAGATTTCAAATTTTTTGTAGAAATTTTCTGCAGAAAATACTTTTTGAACAAATTAATACTGTTCTCAATTTCTTGCGAAAATGTTTTTTAAACTAAAATTTAACGTGCCGTGTTTCGTTCCTCTACAGATGAGTCAGAGGAAATAGGAAACACATGTGAAAGTGAACTTCATGTGAAGTACAGTTTAATTAAGCAAAAATCTTCATTTTAAGTACCGTAATCCCAAAAAATTTCGAATTAAGACTGCCGGATAACTAGGAATTTTGAAACGAATTGAAGGCTCGAACATCAAAAATTCAAAAAGGATTCCAACACATTTGATACAAAGTTGGAAAAAAAACATTGGAAATTGAAAACAAATCGGTTTTTATTTATTCACTTCATTTTTATTAATTCACAAACAATTTTTATACTCCACAACTTTCATTTATTTTACCACGTTTGTTGTACCTAATGTGAATAAGAACATTTAATTTTGGGGAAATTTTTTCCGAACTTTTTTCCATCTTACTTTTATAAAAGATGTAAAAACTATTTCCAACAGTGCAAAAGACGATTTTTGTTAAATTTAAAATTAAAGGCAATGTAAAATTTGATTATCAATTCGCTAAATTTTCTTTTATTTCGGATTAAGAGACTAAACAATTACCACAAACTATGTGTAAAGAATAGAATTAATTTTTAAACTCACAGAATTTATTCTTAAAATGTTCTATTACATAATAAATAAAGCACATCCCAAACACACACACACACAACCTCAAAAATATGTTCTCTCAGATATTTTTGTGACATTGGAACACGTTTTCTCCGCAATTAGCACAAACCCCAGGATATGCTGGGACTGCAGCACTGCATCTTGGACATTGGAGATTCTCACTGGATCCAGTCACTGTCTCATAGTATGATTTCTCATTAATCTTTTTATCGCCGACCATGTCCCTTCAATAGAATTTGTAAGGGCACCAGTATTTGGGTCTAAAAAGGTCAGACTTTGGTTTAGGTACTTTTAAATGGACGTAACCATCGTCCGACAAGCAGTCGTAAGCTTTCCAGCAGTCTGACATTACAATAGATCCTGGCAAATTCCTATTTTTTCTAAAGTTCAAAAATTCGTCTTTCGAAGGAGTTTCCACGACTTAAAAGAAGCACTTATTGGTGCCCCTTCCAATCCCACCGAGCACCCAACGGCCGTCGACTGGTCTTCCCCGATGGTACTTCATGCGCCCGAACTTAATTCGTCGATCTCCCCCACGACGCCGTTTCTGCTAATGTTATCACCGCTTGCCGTCAATGCGAAAACGCAGACTTCTCTACAAAATGAGAACCAGTCGACAACCGTATTCTTATTCACAGACACTGCAGCAAACTCGTTCGAAACTTTTCCGAACCACAATCTCATCAATTGCAAAGTATCACAAAGGCTTAGCTTACTATTCTCAAACCAAGATGCCTTTCTGATGCTTCCCTTCACATCGCATCCGTCTACATTGCCTATTCTCCTGCATCTCCAGACGTGACCATCCAACTTGGCTTTCTTCATTGAAGTCAACGTCATTGGCTGGCCACAATCTGCATATTTGTATGTGTACATTTTTGTCCAAAAAGAAGAAGAAAAAAGCGTCGTAAGCGGAACCACATATATTCTATTATGCTGTCAAATCTTATTTAGAAAGAAAGAGTTCGCGCTTGTAATGAACAGGAAGATCAGAGGAAAGCCCGCTCTGTCGAAACAATTAAGCAAGGACAAGACATGTGGTCTTGGGTCTTCCCGTGATGGTGAGTGAAAAAATGGCACAGAGAGGATCAAACACGTTTAGTTCTATGAAAGGATGTTTAATAGTTATTGGCTATTGCAGTTATGATTTAGGAAGAGCGCTCGTTATAGGCTTATTGCACAAGCGCAGGATATTCAGGGTTATTCCCAATTTGGCAATTAGGCGTAAGCAGTTAGAGTAGCAATTAAGAGCGTGCGTACTTTAAGACGAAGCCGGTACCAGGAACAGCAATAACAATAGTGCTAGGGAATATAAAGGAAAGAAAGGAATTTGGGTTAGGCGTGTTTGAGATCCTCAAAAAAGTGTTCAGTTAGTTCGCTATCGGGCACCATCACGGGTTGACTTATGAATTTCCAAATCTTCAACTATTTTGATTAAAGACTGTCTTCGATAGTGCTTTATTATATGTATGCATTATTATGATATGTATGACCCAAAAACCTGGACAAAAATAAAAATTTCAACTTTGCTCAATAGGGTTAAAATTGATACCATTGGACAGGTAATTAGAAAGCGCATCTGAACACCTCTATTTTCGTGCTGTGAATCACATTTGGCTTATCCTATACCCAATTGAACAGCAGACATCCGTTAAACAGGACAGCTTTTCTCTACATTTTTCGTACTTTTTGTAGTTGCATAAAAATATTTTTAGTTTCACCTTGGATTATCGGATTTTATTCCAAATCCAGAAACTTGTTGTCAGAGGATGTTCTTCGATTCCATATTTTTTTTTAGTCATCAATTTTAATTTTACCCTTTCAAAAAATTACTTTATTGACAAAACAGGAGAAATTTTTAGTTTTTTTTCTCGTATTTGAATTTTGAAAAGCTCTATGAACGGCTGTCGCGCGAGATCACGCTACGAAAATTATGCCGTTATAAGCCTTACGTAGTGCATAAGTCATTTCTGAAAAAAAATTTCCGCCTTCCACTGTCTTTTTGTTTTAGGCCAAAGAGTCATTTCATGTCGACTCAACACACTTTTAAGAAATATTTTAATTGATCAGTTTAGATTTTGCTGAAATTTGGTATGGAGGTAGTGTTAATAAAGAATAAGAAAATTACGAAATTTTATTGCAATATCTTAACCCATTTGGAAATTATACGAATCTAAAGTGCTCACAAAATACCCAAAAATGGCCATACAAACTATATTTAAACCGTTCGTGAAGGTCTCGTAATTGAGCTAGAGAGCTAGAACAGGTCTCATTTTGAAGCATTTTTTATTCCAATGATATATAGCATGACATGGGCAATAGTTTTTTTTTTCAACATGTAATTTACAACAGTACTGTGCATTTATGGGAAAAAATTTCAATTATGTACTTTTTGAAAAAAATGAATTCATGGCTGTTGTATACAGCAACATGCATAAGGATAACTATTTTTCAAAAACAAGCGACATACATTTAATTTTTTGACTATGAACCCATCGTCATCCCATATTTATATTTACATATGTGAATTACAACAGTAGTAGGTATTTATGGAAAAAATTTGAGAATTTTAAATGATGTACTTTTTGAAAAAAAAAAACTAAATTAAAATCTTAATTTGTATTTTGAAAAAAGAAAAATTATTATTACCTCTTTTATGTCGTATATCATTGGAAAGAGAATAAAAAATGCTGCAAAATGACACTACTCCCAGCTCTACTAGGACAGCTCGTAAAACAATTTCAAAAAAGTTCGTTTGCATTTTTTTGGCGAGTTTTCGAAAACTTTATATAGATATAACTGGGAAACGGTTAGAGATAAAAAATTAAAATTTGGTTTTCTTTTTAGTGTTGGAGCCCACTATAAGTGTACCAAATTTTAGGGAAATCTAAGGTGGTGAAGTTTATTGGGTGTGTTGAGTTGACATGGAATGACTCCAAAACAAACAAATTAATGCTAAAATTTTATACTGCCGAAGAACATTACGACTACCTGCCTCTCCTGACGTTAACTCGAGAACGCTTGTAGCTAGAGAATTGAAATTTGGGACAATAATACTTTGTTAAAATTGTAAGATCAAGGTCGAATATGAGCAAAATCGGGCAACTCCTTAGTGTTGCCAGATAAACCTGAATCATGAATCGTGAATATTAACATTTTGAATTACTTTCGATAAATATTGTAATAATCCGTATTGCAATTACTATTTATTTAAACAAATATTTTTACACGGTTTTGAATAGTTTACCAGGAAGCCAAAAAAAAGTAAAAATTTGTTTATCGTGTTACTCGATGTCACAAAGGTATTTGCTTATAAATTTTGTGAATTTTTCTATTGTCTGATTCGCCTTTAACAAACAGATTAGTTCTTAGAATTGGTATTTATTGCAATATTTGGTATAGCCTTCAAGAGGTTTATTGTATGATTTTCGTATGTTTTATGAGGGGTATTGTTTGTTTTATTGACGGAAGTCAGATAGTTAGAGAATAATACAATTTAACCCATTATTCTTCAAGTGTGATAACTGGTTCATTAGACTGAACTTGATCTATTGTTTATTGTGATCCTTGGGAAATCCATAGTCGACAAATATTTCGCTGAGTAGGTACCCTGAGTAGTAACTCAACTTTCAGCTTGTTTTTGTAATTTATGCAATTTTAAAGGCGAGCGGAACTTTAATCTGCTCGAACTGAACTTAAAGCATCGCGAGCGGAACTTAAAGTTCTGAGTTGTTTACGAGCACTCATTGGTTGAAACGTGACGCCTACATTTCATTTCCCTTTTCAGTTTTCACAAAGTGTAATTCACTTGCCCTCTATTTTTAAGAAGCAGGGTGCAGAAAAATTCATTCTGGAATGTAAATAAATCATATTTTTCATTCTTTTTGGCGAAATTGAATGAATTTTAAAATCGAATATTTCTTCAAAAAGAGCAAAATGCTTTGGAATGCTGTGTATTCCCGATTAAAAATTTTGGATGATTTTATGCATTAAATTTGTGTCTAATTCTGCAGAATCACTCTGCCGAAAATTGGCCCAATTCACTGAAGAAAGTATTATGCATAAAATTTTATGCAGACAATTTTATACATACAATTTTATACAGACAATTAAATCTAAACCTATAGGTACCCAAAAAAGCGAAAGTGAATAAAAATTCTTATTTTTATTTTGCATGTTTATTTCTTTACACATTGCAAAATTAAATTATATCAGTACATACATATTTTGATTTTTAGCTTTTCTTCCCTCTTCTCGCAGAAAGTCCGATAGTGACTTTATAATATCCCTCTTAGAGCATTTTCGACTTAAAATGAAGCTCTTGTCACTAGAGTTCACATCTACCAGCTTGTTTTCTCGTAAAACGAAAACTATATATTATAAGATTTAAATTATGTTATGTTAATAAAAGTTTTAGTATCTCATACTTATGACTGCATCACGCTTTGCGGGATTGATCTCTGGAAGAGGAAACGCTATTTTATTTGCGTAGCGAACTTTCCCAAACAAAGAATGTTGAGAAAGTTCAGCACACGACGTGAACATAGCCCGGAACAAATTCCTCGCGACAACGGTCATATTATTTGATAAAATTCGAATACCCTTGAGGTCAGCTTTCTTGATATAAACGCCTGAGCCAGTATATAGTTCGATCTAAATTATTTTTAAAAGAAAAGTAATTAAATCTAAAAATTTAATTGAAGAAGTATAACTTTTAGGCTAACCTGCGAGTCAGAGTGCATCCCCGTAATAATTGCTTCTAAATCCTTAACCATTTCTTTCAAATCATTATATTTCCGTTTCTGGTTTTTGTACTTTCCTGTAAAAAATAATTTATATTTGGGTCATTCCATCGTCACGGGTGGTTAGATGAAGTATTAACTTTTCTTGATACTACTCAATAATTTTAAGATAATAGGATACGCATTGAAGAAATGATATAATAACTTACTGATATTACAATAAAAAAATTTAAGGCTATTCGTCCTCACTGAGAAAAGTAATGGGCAGTTAAAGCCGCACGGTTTAAGTTTTTTTACTATATTTTTAAATTATGAAGACAAAGTGGCGGAAAAATATGGATGGTTTTATGACCTGGAAGAGACAAACACTTAATTTTCATTTGCACAAGTCAATCTTTAATATTAATAGGTAGTCAATTTTCAATAGATTCAACTGCCAACCATAAATGGCAGAATTGTTATTGACATTTGACATTACAAAATTTCGGTTTTAAGATTACCAGGAGGTTACTAGACTAAAATTAAATCCAAGTTGACACATTCATAAAAATCAGGCTATGTATTGTTTTTCCCTTGATTATATCTTCTATTTTTACAAAATTGTCATTTTAATTCAATTTAAGTTTTTAAATGCGTCACGGGTGGGACAAAAAATGGTCATACTTCTAAACGCAAAGTGAGTTTTATAAAATTTCTACGAATTATGATATGAAATAAAAACCAAAAAATTGTTGTTGCAAAATAATGACTTTTCCAAATTGACGTCTTTTTTAAACAATTAGGAAAATTGAAAAACAATTCTAAAAAATACAGTTTTACAATGTCACGGATGGCCCTGGGACATTGTCACGGGTGGGACAGTACAGATGCATGTAAGTTAAATTCCCAAAACAGTCAACTAAACTAAACTCATTTCAAAAATTGCTACTTGCTTAACTAATTAATTGATTTGGGGCTCCATATCCGTAGAAATTAATTTATTTTGCCTCAAAAAAAGTTGAACCAACAAACAAAACTAGTAAGGAAGCAATTGGTCACACCAATTACGTGATACCCTAGATGTAGAAAAATATACTCATTCTTATATCAACATTTTTGTATAAAAACGACTCAGGCTTATATGGCAACACTATAAGAAGGAGTTGCCCGATTTTGCTCATCTTCGAACTTGACCTTGCAATTTTAATCAAATATAATTGTACCAAATTACAAGTCCCTAGCTACAAGCGTTCTCGAGTTATCGTCTGGACAGACAGACAAACAGACAAACAAACAGACAGATAGACAGACGGACATGCATAAAACGGTTTCTTTTCACTTCCCAATCATGAATATATAGTTCTTTCTTTTCTGTGACGATTATTTCTTGGCGTTGCAAACGTTCGCTCAAAACTAATATACCCTACATCTAGGGTATAAAAACCGTACCTAAAAGTTTTTAATGGTCGGCTTTAATACTTTTATTAATAAGGCAAAGATGCTGGGAGAACTTAAACATAAATGGAACCTAATAAACCTAAATAAAAAAGAGTTGCCTTATAGTTCCGGAAAGAAAGCTGCTGTAATAATTGGACGCTAAGTCCATTAAAAATGCAAAAACTGGTAAGCGAATCTTTACAAAAGAGTCACATTATGATCTAATTAATAGTAATATAATTTATTAATTAATAAATTGGTTTAATTTTCACTGTCTGAGGAGTACACTTCATTATAAAAACCTTTCTCAAAAATTTCATGTTTTGTATGATTTGAACTAAAAGTCATCTCATGCAGCACGTACTTGTTATCTACAGCTTTGAAGAAATGCAGAGATTGTACTGTTTTTAATGGGCTGGACATACTTCCATCTCGCATCCAGCATATTCTTGTACATAGTAACTTCTTCACTTGTTAGAAGAATAGACTGGATGCGAGGAACATATTTGGTAGCACCTTCAATAAAGTTAACAGCTGAGCTAACCGTAACCTGTCGCTGCTTAACCTTACTCCACACTGCTCTTTTCAATGATCCTCCGATACCATCCACGGCTCCTTTACCATGTGCGGTAACAAAAAAAAACCATCCAAGGTCGTCTTTGGATCTGCATAAATTTCCTATGGTGAACTTGTTTTTAAATTGAGCGTGCTGCACAACCATCAGAAAAGATTTTGGCTACTTTCAAATGAGGTCGTTCTAAAGTTATAATATAGAAAATAATGAAATTATATTATAACTGAGATTAGCCGACCTGATATTTACAAAAATTCCTAATTTTATAATTTTTTTTTAATTTATTTAAATTCTGAAAATTTGAACAATATTCTTTTGAAAAGTGGTAAAATTAAATTAACAGATTAAACTTTTTTTTTTTAAGTATATGTTCAGTTTTTTATAGAATGGCCCATTTAAAGATTTATCAACTTGTACGGAAAGTATAATAGGAATCCATATATGATACAAATATTACGATAGCTTGAATCGATCTGCGAAAATTGGATAAAAATTTGACATAACATAAATTCGAATTGACAACGAGTGTATCTGCATAGTTTTAGTTCGATTGGATGAAGGGAGGTATAGTAATTAGTTAACTATGTTGCACATTCCTTTATCCCAACATTCGGACCCCGTTGGGCGCCATTTTATGTTGCGAAGAAGAATGTTGGTGCCGGCAAATATGCAGGCAGAGGCTGATTCCTGCAGGATGATCCATTCATCCGACAGAAATCAGCCTCGATGAAGCGGCTGTTGCCAGGAAGTACCCGGCTAAAATACTTCCCCCGGAGACAGCAGTGGGAGGCGCGAGCTTGATCGGCTAGCATCGTGGTAGTGTGGGGGGGGTAGCCAAAACACCCTCGCCGTCCCCAGGCTTCATCCCGCGCAACGAAATCTCGCGCGAAGGGAAACGCAAAAATCGCGAAGGGTAAAAGGGGCAAATGACAGTACGGGGGGGGGGAGACATGTCAGAACTTACCTTTGCTGAAGGGGGATTAGATGGAGTTATCCCCTTGGGCAGCCCTCTGTCCTCCCTCTATTCCCTCCTTGCCCATTTTGTGGAAGGGAATCCTTTGTTGGTGTCAACCCGCTGAAACAAAAAGTTAAGCGCTCATGCGCTGAAGCAAAAACAAACGGGGAACGAGGTGGCGAGAAAGAAAGACTCGAGGATTAATCTAACCCATATAATTCATTTTATTCTTATTCACTTAAATTTAGATATAAATTCACTCATTTTTTTTTTTTTTGCTCTACTTTAACTTTACGGCTCGCAAAAATTGGAATTAACTCCGACTAATCCAACGTCAAAAAAAAACAAGGAACTGAACAACTTTTGGGTGAGGAGGCTGGAATCCCAGCGCACGCACTATAATTCTGTGATAAAAATAGACACCAATGCAATTAAATTTTTCGGGTACGCAGAGGGGAGAACTGTGGCCACATTTCTTTCTCTGGATTTCACTTATCTTTGCTTTGTTTTTTTTTCTTTTTCCTTCACTTTAAGGGGATATTGCAGCGCAAGACGGGGCTTTCTCCCCCTTACAACGATCTTGACAAAGTTTTCCTGAAACAAGCTTACACCCTGAGGAATAAAAAGGAGATTGTCGGAGCTTTACTAGAATTAAATACCCGAAATGAAAACAAACCAAAAAAACTTCGTTCACTCTGTCGGAACGATATTCCTGACTCTAAATGAACTTACAACTAAAGCAGAAAAGAAAAGAACACTGAATGCAAAAAAAAAAAAAAAAAAACAACGAATGTATGTTTATTTGGGTGGGACTTGCCGGGGTCCTATTTCCTAACTATAATCGTTAACTTTACCACGAAATTCACTAGTTTTTTTTTTCTCTTTTTTTTTCTTTTCCTTTTACCTTATTCCCTTTTTATTTTTCACGTCTCGGCGATCGCTCGTTCCAATTGTCCTTTCCCAACTGACTCGTCAGCCGCGCCGGTGCCCGTCGCCAGTCGTCCCACACGGCTTTCCTCACTCACACATGCACGTCAGCCTTCTAGAAGTTTCGCCGGAAGCACGTTGTTTTTCCGAATTTGTGTTCAGCTAACCTCTAGAAGGCATGTGTTGGGCGCATGTGCGTATCCGTGCAGGCGACTAGTGCTGCCACTGATGAGTCTCAGCTGACCTTGGCTTTGTCGCCAGGGTTCAATCAACTGAGCACATCATGGTTGACGGCCAGGCGTTTGATTTTCAATACGGCCGACCACAACAGGATAAGCTCGCCGGAAAGCCTGCGACTCCGGAGAGTTGAAAGAATGGTCGTCCGGCTCTTTCCGTGCGCCTTATGTGTGGCTCGACCCACCCCTGAGCTCTCATGCTCAGACTGAGTTAGCCGGGCTCATATCTGGACTTCGACCTTCCGGGCCCCTAATGAGAGGGTAAGAAGACGGCCATCCCCGTCGGCGGACACTCTTTCTCTACCCTAATGAGAGGTAGGCTGGACTGTCCGGCCGTACGGGTACTGGCAGTGGTGTATGCAAGGAGTTGTCTTCCTTCGTTGCTCCAGTCATCCTCGTCCATCCGGTCTTTTCCTGCGTCTCCGAAGCCTATTCCCGAAGCCTGCGGACCCAAAAGTTCTTTCTTCCTCTTTTTTTTTTTTTTTTTTTTTTTTGTTGACTAAAAATAGCATAGTTTTTATTAGTAATTTAATAGTGCATCATGTTGTAATTCAGGTACATGTGTCGTAATTCAATTTGCCTTATTACTAAAGTGGAACAAAAATGTAGGAACCAAAGAGAAAAAAAAAATACAAAATGATTGTCGGCCCTGTCGGGTCGCCACTACTGTCCTTTACGAGAGGACATCCTTCCGCGCGACGGACCAACTCGTTCTCGGTCCGGTCGGCGCCAGGACTCCCAGTCCACGCTGGGCTCGTCCTCGCTCTCGGACAGCATCTCGCTCAGGTCGTCGTGCCATTCACGTAGCCAGCGGGCGTCGTCCTGTTCCTCGTCGTCCGGCTCCCAGCCAGCGTCTAAGGCGACCTGACGCTTGCGGGCCCGCTCCCTACCCTCCTCGACCTTGCTGAGGATTTCCTTCTCCTTTCTCTGTCGTTTGGCCTCCTCTCTCCTTCGTCTCCTTTCCCTTTTGGTCTCATTTTTGCACTCTTGTTGCCGTCCGGGTGGCTCTCTCGCCCTCTCCTGCCTGCGCGTCTCCTTTCGTCCTTCTTCCTTTGCCCTTACGCGCTCTTCTATTCCTCTTTCGTGTGCTCGCCACCGGTAGATCATCCTCCTGCGCTCGTCTTCTCTTTGATGCTCCTGTGCCCGCCTCTGGTCGATCTTTCTCCTGAGCTCATCCCTCCTTTCCTGCTCTCTTTTGCTTCGGCGTTCTTTCTCCTTCCGCGCTCGCTCATGGGCCATACGATCTTCTTCCATCGCCGCCCGCCTGCGTTCTCGGAGCGAGACTTGAGCTGGGAACTGGAGGCGGGAGCAGTGACGCAGATGCCCTAGGGATCAGTCACTGTGCTCGCCTCGAGTCTTTATGCACGAATGTCTTTAGCATGAAAGACTCCTATCAATCGTCCTTTCAAGTCCTCTAATTCATAGAGGGAATTTCCCTTTCTCGAGCGAATTCGACACTTCAGGAACTTTGGAAAGAACTTGGCATTCTGCTGTTGGCTTGCCGAACTCAATCGGAAATTGCGTCGAAATACTTCTTGACCGGGGGCAAAAGATACCGGTTTGGCCCGTGTGTTATAAGTTTTCGCAGCCTGTTCGTAGGCGCGTGCCATTGCTGTTTGCGCCTTCTCTCTATAAATTTTCAGCCTATCAGCATGGTCAACCTCTAACGGTTCGTTCAAGCATCCCAGTTTTCGCAATAATTCATAACTTGAACCGTGAGTGACCATCTTTTGTCCGAAGAGGAGTTCATATGGTGAGAACCCGGTCGCTCGGTGTATGGCACTTCGCAGTGAGCTCGCTATCAGGCCCAAATGGATATCCCACTTGTTGTCCTCGTTCTTTATGTAGGCGCGTATGCCAGTTAGGATGGAGCGGTTCACCCGTTCGGAAGCGTTTGCTTGCGGTGAATACAACGCTGACAGACTCCATCTCGCCAGACGACCACTCAGATCCTTTTGCGTCATGAGCCACTTTAGACTCGCATGGTCCGTGATGATTTTGAAGGGCTGCAACTCGATGTACGACCGGAATTTCTCCACGCTGAGTAGGGCGGCAAGACATTCCTGTTCCGTAACGGAATAATTTCTCTGAGCTGGATTTAGCTTTTGAGACACATAGGCGATCGGTCTTTCATTCCCTTCGTCATCTAGCTGTGCCAGGACTCCTCCTACGCCATGTTGACTGGCGTCGCATTGGATAATGAACGGCTTGAAGAAATCGGGTCCGACCAATAGGGGTGCAGATGTCATCTGTGTCTTCAATTTGTCGAAAGCTTCCTGGGCGTCGGCAGTCCACGTAAATTGGGAGGATTTTTTTAACGTGTCGGTGATTGGTCCAGTCAGGTCCGCAAAGTTGGGAATGAATCTGTACCATCCGGCCATCCCTAAAAAGCGCCTGACTTGGCGTACGGTTTCCGGGGCGGGGTACTCGACAATGGCTTGGACCTTTCCTGGATCAACTCTGACACCGTCCTCTCCTACGATGAAGCCCAAATATTTAGTTTCCGTCAGACAAAATTTACTCTTCTCGACATTGATTGTCAGACAGGCCCTCTCCAAGCACTCCGCCACCCGTGCCAGCCGTGCAAGGTGCGAATCGAAGTCCTGGGACAGTACTAGGAGGTCGTCCAAGTATACCAGAACTGGTGCATTACACAGGCCGAATGACATCACGGTGTACTGGTACAGTGGACGTCCGGGTACCGTAAAAGCTGTCTTTTCTCTTGACTCCTTGTCCAATGGAATCTGCCAAAATGCGTCTTTTAAATCCAAGCTCGTTATATACTTCGCCGGCGGTAAACGGCTAAGTATTCCGTCAATGTGTGGTAACGGGTAGGCGTCTTTCTTCGTAACCGCATTTACCTTCCGCGCATCAAAACACAAGCGTACCTTTCCAGGTTTGCGCACTAATACGACGGGAGAACTCCACGGGCTTTCACTTTCCTTGATCACTCCCAGGGACAACATCCTGTCTAGTTCTTCATACATAAGTTTCTGCACGGCGGGCGAAATCGGGTAAAATCTCTGTTTGATTGGATTAGCGTCTCCAACATCGATTCTGTGCTCCAGCAGGTTCGTTTTTCCCAGTCCTCGTTCGGAAAACGATGGGAATAATGCCTTGGTGTGATTCAGTCTTCGCTGTTGGTACGCCGTCAGGATATGTTCTTTCGTAGCGGTGTTTTTCGGTGACGTGGCTACGTCCACCGCTGCGTTCAGCCCGAGTACGTCCGGAGCCAGTCCGAAGGCTTTCCAGAAATCTATACCCAAGTATAGTTCTTGTGTTAGCTCCGGAACGATGTATAATTTTAGTTTTTTCGTTTCTCCCTTAAAGGTGACATCCAACAGAGCGTGGCCTAGAACTTCTGGTCGGGCTCCGTTCGCGACTTCAATTTTGGATCTGTACTTTGGCCAGGTGATGTTTGCTTTGTCGAGTCGGTCTTTTGCTCCTCTCCCCAATATGCTGATGCTTGCTCCGCTGTCCAGAAGTCCAACGATTTTCTCGCCGAGAATCGCTACTTCAGCATAGGGCGTACGTCACCGGGGACCGACAGAAACACAGTTGCTAGTTTCCTGTTGTTGGCGCGCACTCTTTTCCAAAAATTGCGAAGACGGTTGACGGTTTTATTTTCCTGCTCCTAGAATCGTCAATCGATGTTGAATCCACTTTGGGGACGCTAATTTCTTCGGTAAAGATCCATTCTCTCGCCGCCATGTACTCTTGAAGTCGTACATGGTATGGCTTCAAGGGGAACTGCAATGGGGTTCGAGGTGTTACGTCCGGTGATTTTGAGATTATTGTCGTTGTTGGTGTGCAATTTGGTGGTGTCTTATCGTTTAAAGTTGTCCTCTCGTGGAGGTCAGTTTGGCCGAATGGATCCTGGTTCCGATCGGGGTCGTTTAATGCGTCATCTGGATCCATTGGCTGACCCTGAAGTCTTATTGGGGTTGTTGTCTCCGTCGGGGGCTGGTGTTGTTGCTCCCGACTGTCCGTCCGTTTTTTTCTGCGCAGACGGGACATCGTGGCTTCACTACTCCCTTACGACCACAGCCGTAACAAAAGAAACACGTTGGTTCCTGGGGGCACTCCTGATATCCGTGTCCCATCTGGTCAAAGTTCCAGCATTTCCAATTAGTCCGGTTTCTGATTGTGTTGAATTCTTCCAATTGTTCGTCCGGTTGGGGCAGGTTGAGCGGCATCTCTTGACACTCCTCCACTTCGGTTTCCGGATATTCGACCTCTTCAATCCGCGACGGACGATGATACGACGCTGCGGTCACCACTCGGGTCGAATGCGGGTGACTATGACCATGTTAACTAGTTCTCGCAATTGAGTGACTGTCGTGATTTGTTGCAGACATATTTGCTCTTGTACGTAAGGCAGGAGGTTTGCTCGCAACGTCTCTACAAATTCTCGTTCGCTCATAGGTGTCTGTAGCTGATTGCACAACCGCACCATGTCTTGGTGATAAGAAGAGAAAGTTTCCCTCGGTTGTTGTCGTCGTGCCAACATCTGCTGTCGTATGTCGACGTCTCTCATTTGTTCTCCTCAGTCAGAGCGAAGTGCATACTTGTTACCTTCCCACGTCGATGTCCTGTTTTGCCTTAGATACGTCCAGTACCAATCGGATAGGGAACCAATCAGGAGCTGGTGCATTCCTTGCACGAGAGTTCGGAAATCTCCTCCCAATGTATTATGGGTGAGGGTTTCTACCCTGAAAATGAATTCGTCGACACTCATACGTTGGTTGTCTCCGTCATAATGTAAGCGCCAATTTCTGATTGGGCTGCAAGACCGTCGAGAGGGGCTATTCGCGGGATTATTGTTGATCCCTCGAGGTCGACCGAAGTATTGCTGCTGGTTCCTCTGTGGTTGGTAGGCTGGTGTTGGTCCTCCTTCGTTCGTCGGCATGGCTTCCGAATTTCTGTATTGGTCCAGGTTATGGGTGGATCGGTAGTGTTGTGGCGGACTGGTCTGTTGCCGTCCAGCCACTCCAGCTACCGATCGAGCAGATTCTGGGCTAGGGCGGCCAGGTAGCAGTTCTAGTCTCCTCCTCTCCAAGTCCGCCATTTCCGTCATCTTCCTTTGGATGGTTTCCATCCAGTTCTGGATGGTGGGGGGGAGGTAATCCGCGGCCTCGGGATTCACGGGTTTCGCTCCAGAGGGCTCTGTGCTGCGTCGACGTGCCTCCTGCCACTTTTCCTGTTCCTCCCTCAGTCTCTGTTGCTCTTGTAGTAACCGTCGTTGTTCCTCCCTTAGCTGTTCTCGCTCTTCTCGCAATCTCGTCTGTTCCTCCCTTGCCTTATAACGCTCCTCCCTTGATTGTTTCTGTTCACTTCCGGGTCCGAGCCAAGGGTTCTGATCGCCTTCTCTTATGGGGGCTTGCGTGGTTAATGGGTCCCCGGCCAGGTCCATGAAAGGCGTAGTAGTGGTGACTGGCGGTCCCAAGGTATTCGGCGGTTGTGGTGGGGGCGAGTGTGTCAAAGTCCTCGTCTGTTTTGAGATTGTTCCGATGTTGGGGTTGGCCATGCTGGCTTATTCGATAGTCGTGGCTGACAATTGATTTGCTGGGGTTCACGCTTCCTTGCTTCCAAGTCAAGCGAACATTCAAAAAAAAAAAACTCCAATATAAATTATCGCCGAAGGTTTATCCTAGAATAAACTTACGCTGCTACTGCGCAAAAACATTCGCTACTTCGCAAATAAAATCCACGCCGCTACTGGGCAAGAAAATTCAAAACAAAAAAATTCGTTGCTTCCGCAAAAAAAAAATTCACGCCGCTACTGGGCGAGTGAAGTTCCACGAAAACTTGAATCCAAAATAAAATCCACGCCGCTACTGGGCAAATGATTCTCTGCTAGACGTAAATAATAATACTAAAAAAAAAGTTCACGAAAAAATAAATTTCCACCGTCACTGCTTATCCCGGTGCGCGGCTGGAAGAAAAGTTAGTGCTAACGATGAAATTCCTGTAACAGATACCTCAATTCGAGGTCACGGATTAATTATTTCAAAGAGAAAAAAAAAACAATTTGACAGTTGAGATATAAATTTTAATTTCCAATAATAGGTCTGAGAATGGGCAATGTACAGTAAAACCAATAACGCTATTTAATTTTTCGAGAAACGTAGCAGCTATTTTTAGATGATAACTGTACATTGAACAACGATATTTGCATCTGTAAATTCTTCGCAGCAGTTAATTGCAATATGGACGAAAAGATTTTAACTAAATTTATTTGATTAAAATCAAAATAATCGAATTCACAAGAAAAGAAAATTCAACTCCGAAATTTATTAATCACATGCCTATGATATGCAGATATTATATAAAAATCATCATGCAAAAATAAAAAATTAAAAAAATTAGGTTGCACGCAAAAAAAAAATTCCACAAAAAGAGCTCAGCAAAAAAATAAAAAAAACTTCAGTCCAAAACTAAATCAATCGCCAAAAGCAAAAAAATTAATTTTCACCAACTCGAAACTCAAATCAAAATCAGAAGTTCTGTTCAACTTCAACCAAAAAATCTCGATTAAGAATTTTACGAATCGAAAAAAATTTTCCAACAACAATATTCCTTCATGGAGAGTCTCTCTCTCTCTTCCTCTTCACCCGCTGAGGGTTGACACCTTTTATTCATTTTCCTCAGCACTGTCTGGACATGTTTCCTCCCAAGGAAAGGATAAGGTGAGGGAAGACATCTTCCTGTGACCGCGAAGCGTTCCGTTGACTGCATCACAGCCCAACCCTCACCCCGATCAGGAAGTCTGCTCCGCAGCTAACATCTGATATTCCGAGATAGGTGATGGTCAGTGATCGCCTCCTTCACCCTGTCACGATCACAAAAAGAAATCTCCTTCAATGGTCAGTGCTGCACCCGGAACCCCCCCATGAATTCCAGACGAAACTGCGGCACCGCTGCTAGCAGTTCATGTTCTGAAAATCCATGGACGTGTCCCGGACGAAACACCGATCACTGAGTCCTCGAAGGGAAAGGAAAAGGAATTAGTAAAGGGAGCAAAAAGCTCAAAGGGAAGGGATTAGAAAGTGATTGCATTCACCCAGAGCAATCATGAGTCGACTTGTGTGAAAACGTAAACCAAAAGTTAATTGCAATCAGAAAATTTTGTTGTGCACACGCTGCACCAACAAAAGTAAACAAATCGAAAAAAAAATCAAAGTGGAAATTTATTGTGATCACTCAGATCAACCGTGACAAAAAATAAGGTGTCGACTCACACGCATGCTCTGCGCGAACGCAAACACTTGGCCCCACGTTGGGCGCCACTTTATGTTGCACATTCCTTTATCCCAACATTCGGACCCCGTTGGGCGCCATTTTATGTTGCGAAGAAGAATGTTGGTGCCGGCAAATATGCAGGCAGAGGCTGATTCCTGCAGGATGATCCATTCATCCGACAGAAATCAGCCTCGATGAAGCGGCTGTTGCCAGGAAGTACCCGGCTAAAATACTTCCCCCGGAGACAGCAGTGGGAGGCGCGAGCTTGATCGGCTAGCATCGTGGTAGTGTGGGGGGGGGTAGCCAAAACACCCTCGCCGTCCCCAGGCTTCATCCCGCGCAACGAAATCTCGCGCGAAGGGAAACGCAAAAATCGCGAAGGGTAAAAGGGGCAAATGACAGTACGGGGGGGGGGAGACATGTCAGAACTTACCTTTGCTGAAGGGGGATTAGATGGAGTTATCCCCTTGGGCAGCCCTCTGTCCTCCCTCTATTCCCTCCTTGCCCATTTTGTGGAAGGGAATCCTTTGTTGGTGTCAACCCGCTGAAACAAAAAGTTAAGCGCTCATGCGCTGAAGCAAAAACAAACGGGGAACGAGGTGGCGAGAAAGAAAGACTCGAGGATTAATCTAACCCATATAATTCATTTTATTCTTATTCACTTAAATTTAGATATAAATTCACTCATTTTTTTTTTTTTTTGCTCTACTTTAACTTTACGGCTCGCAAAAATTGGAATTAACTCCGACTAATCCAACGTCAAAAAAAAACAAGGAACTGAACAACTTTTGGGTGAGGAGGCTCGAATCCCAGCGCACGCACTATAATTCTGTGATAAAAATAGACACCAATGCAATTAAATTTTTCGGGTACGCAGAGGGGAGAACTGTGGCCACATTTCTTTCTCTGGATTTCACTTATCTTTGCTTTGTTTTTTTTTCTTTTTCCTTCACTTTAAGGGGATATTGCAGCGCAAGACGGGGCTTTCTCCCCCTTACAACGATCTTGACAAAGTTTTCCTGAAACAAGCTTACACCCTGAGGAATAAAAAGGAGATTGTCGGAGCTTTACTAGAATTAAATACCCGAAATGAAAACAAACCAAAAAAACTTCGTTCACTCTGTCGGAACGATATTCCTGACTCTAAATGAACTTACAACTAAAGCAGAAAAGAAAAGAACACTGAATGCAAAAAAAAAAAAAAAAAACAACGAATGTATGTTTATTTGGGTGGGACTTGCCGGGGTCCTATTTCCTAACTATAATCGTTAACTTTACCACGAAATTCACTAGTTTTTTTTTTCTCTTTTTTTTTCTTTTCCTTTTACCTTATTCCCTTTTTATTTTTCACGTCTCGGCGATCGCTCGTTCCAATTGTCCTTTCCCAACTGACTCGTCAGCCGCGCCGGTGCCCGTCGCCAGTCGTCCCACACGGCTTTCCTCACTCACACATGCACGTCAGCCTTCTAGAAGTTTCGCCGGAAGCACGTTGTTTTTCCGAATTTGTGTTCAGCTAACCTCTAGAAGGCATGTGTTGGGCGCATGTGCGTATCCGTGCAGGCGACTAGTGCTGCCACTGATGAGTCTCAGCTGACCTTGGCTTTGTCGCCAGGGTTCAATCAACTGAGCACATCATGGTTGACGGCCAGGCGTTTGATTTTCAATACGGCCGACCACAACAACTAGCCGTCCTAAAGAGTAAAGATTTGCCTTAACGGCTGCAGAACGGCACAAATTTTCAGGAAGTTAATATAGGCTGACCTTTATAGTTTTTATATTTCACAACTAACTCTTTGTTTGCTTGCCCAGACTCATCTGTGTTTTGGTTTTCAATCCTTGCTTCAGCATCAACTACTTCTAAAACATTCGAAATAGCTTGACGTAAGCAAGCAGAATTCCGGCTCTGTTCTTTTTCTTTTTTTTTATTAGACACTTCAGAGGCTGCCAATTTTAAACAAAATAAAGAAAATGTGATTTAGGAAACATTTAAATTTATTCTAAATATAGTAATATTTACCTATACCTGTAATAATAACTGAGTTTTGGCACGTTTGCTCTGTCACCAATTCATCTCCCTTAGGTTCTAATTCGCGTTTGTCAGAACCTAGATAATTACAACAAATTTCACACACATTTACATATAAAAAGAAAGCTATGATACAATTATACAGACTGCTTACCAACTTTAAGTACAAATGCTTTGTATTGCTTCCGTTTGCCCCAGTTAATAAATATTGTTTTTCCAATCAATTCAGAGGTATTATAACGTAGCTTTCCATCACTAATTTCCTCTTTACGCAGACAGAAAATTGGTCCACCTCTTCACACCATTTCACTAATAAAATGCCATATTTAAGTGTAATGGGGCCCATACACTTACCGGCCATGTGGCTCAATTTTTCCTTGACAGTTAAGTTGTAAACTTTCTTGCACTGTGCAAAAAGCGTGAGAGAGCTTTGAAAAGCTTTCATACAATCTCAATTTGAGACAGTGGTTGCATGCCCATCCATGCCACAGACAATATTGTCTTTGTCCATGCTTCAAATTAACAGTGTACCTCAACGCAACGCGCAAAGAAACATAGTCCTGCTCTAAAAGCTGGAGTGCCCGCGGGCATAGGCCTGCCCATCTCTGTCGTAAATACGCCTCATGATACACAGAACATTAGGTTAAATAATATGCTAAAAACGCGTATATATTAGATCTGTTATTAGCACAGTTTAACGTGAACAAAAAGAAGCGAAATCTAAAAATAAAAAACTTTAAAAAAGTAAAAAACGGAAGCCAAGCACATGAAAAACTTGAAAACTACAAAAAATTACTTTTGGAAAAACTCTGATAAAAGAATTTTATGAAAAAACTGAAACGACGAATTCTATAAAATGAATCAAAAAACAAACTTTAAACCAAAATAAAAAGTGAAATCCCAATAGCAGACCAAATACCTTTTGTTCTACGAATCATAAAGTAACGACAGTTGGCTTCAGTATCATACCCATTGCAAATACGACAGCTTTCATAACGTCGATGTTAGAAGTAATGTACTGGTTAGTCCAAGATTCCAAACAAATCTGATTTTTTCCACTGAAATACTTAATCCCTTGCTGCAGGTCCAATTATATCACTCCCATCAAGCTAAACACTTTGAGAATGGATGCAACTCCATCATTAAATATTCCAACAGCAAGGTAATTGGACAATTCAATGGTTTTCAAGCCATTGTGGAGGTGTTTTGGAACAAATTTCCAAAGCAAGCCATTATAACATTGTTATTTTGGGTATTCTTTCCCTTACACCTGTCGAGCAACTCTCGCCTGGTCAAGCCCACATATATTGGTCTCACATATTTGGATCTAGTAGGTGGTAATCGTGCTTGAACTTTGCCAAATCCTTCAGCTTCCGCGCGGCGATAAGCGCACCAGCTTTCTGCGCCTTCTGGACATTTTCCGTGGTTTGGAATTTTGTCACTCGAACTGAAATGATAAAATGTAGCCCAGATTTATTTATAAATTTAATCTACGTTATCTTGATGGCTCGTGATCGCTAGGCCGTAGTATTTCTGAAGTTTATAAGTTACCTTGTCAGTTAATTTCTTTGTATCTTTACTTTTTCCTCTTAAGCCCTTATTTTGTTTCTTCGCACTACGGCATCGTGTTCCTATTCTTTTCCTTACCTGTAAATAACATTCCAGTTTTTCTACAGGAACATCATATGGGTTCAGATCCAATAATCCTTTATATGTGGCACTATCACCATCGCCAATAAACCGCCTATATTTAACTTGGTAATAATCAATCGAGCGATCAAACATTTTTTTTCACACTATCGACTTCCATTTTTGAAGCCGATCCAGCGTGATTTACATCGCAATCATCATGCTGCAAAAGCCATTCTTCATAATTTTCAGTTTCGCTATATTTTTTTAGGTAGATTGCGAAGAAAAATTTACCTGTTGAGATGTATACCATGTCACGACTTTCGAAAAATTCCTTCAAAGTTTTTCGTTTCAGTTTATATTATACAATATCTTTACCAATAAAAACGTTAGAAACGGTCGTGACTGACAGACAACGCACAGACCAAACCGCTGGACCTAAAGAGCTGAAAATTTTACAGTGCATTCCTTTAACGACATAGATATCCGCTAAGAAAGGATTTTTCAAAATTCCCCCCCTAAAGGGGTGGATAACGGAAATTCCTTTAACATGACGTCACAGAAATTCTTTTCCACGTCTCTTCTTTTTGCGGATCTTCGTAGGCGAGAACGATCCCTCACTGAGAAGATGCGGGCCAGCAGCATGCACACGGCTGACAGCGAACATAAGTGCGTGCATGGTGGAATGATATATCCAAAGAATATCTACTCAATAAGAACCGACACCACTGTCTGTACACGGTTGGATTGCTGATGTGTGCATCGTGCTGTGGAAAATTAGATAGCAGCAGAGTGACATTTGCTGAAGTGGGATAACGAATTAAAGCGTGCTCGCACAGGGTGGTTCATATTTGGCGCAATTTTTATGTTATTTTGAAAAGTTTTACTGTGTTAAAAAAAATATCCACTGCCTCGCGTTTGATTTGAAAGTTTATTTATGTAATATAAATACATTCTACTTTTGTGTTTTAAAGATGAGATATAGAAAATTGAGGGAAATTCTTTCAAAAGCTAATTAGCCCGTTTCCAGTCATCTAATCGAGCTAAAACTTTGCAGCTGCACTCGTTGTCGATGACAGTGCATTTTATGACAATTTTATCCCATTATCACAGAACGAATGGATGAAATCTTTAATAACAATGCAAAAATGACAATGTTTTGCACTTGCATAAAGAAAATTTTCATAATATCGAATCATCTTTGATTATTGTTAATAAATTAACTTTTATTGTAACTATGTTGAAAATAATGAATTATAGTGACAAATTTTGTTTTTTTGGGTTGGTTTTTTCTATCTTCTACATACTAAGTACCTAATATATGCCGATTATTGTGAAAATACCTATGTTGTTTACATTAATGCCAGGAGTGTTTTGGGAGTGGTTTGAATAAAACTCGATTTGTGATATTATTTTTTTTAACATTCAATTTAATAAATTTTTGATTTTTTCCCGGTTGGAGGTTGTTCAACTTCTAACCATACTCTTTGCTAATATTATTAATCCAAATTTCTAAAAAGAACTGTTGTTGAAAAGTGACCCAATTGTACATGCTGATTTTAAAAACTGTATAACTTGAGCTTGGTTATACACTCCCCGATAGCAGGGATACTTACTTTGCGAGCTGAAAACACCAAAATGAAACCAACCATCACCACCTCAGATAAACTGAATAAAACACAATTAAATTTTGTTTGAGCAGAGAAAAAGTTCAATTTAAAAAAACTCTGCTATTTATTCCTTCACATTGCTCCATTGCTAAATTGACTCATTGCGCACAGTACAGCACATCACAACCTCTTCTTACAGCGCTCAGATCACGACTCCCTTAACTTTTTCTTCTAGGCTAACTATTACTCATACATGCAAAGCTAAGAATCTCACTGCATCTGTTCCTTACTACTTATTCTAAGCTCGGCCGTTTTATACAGTCCCGGCCATTCACTAGGTTAATACAATGCCATCTTAAATTCTATTTTTTAATATGAATTTACTAAATGGTCGAGCTCCTCCTGCCATCATGTGGGACTTAGGACCTCCTCGGTTATCATCATCACACAGTGCAGCCTCCTATTTCACCTCCGAGTCCACAGGTAGAATGCATATTTTTTGCACAGGCCTTCTGAAAGCTCCTTTCGCAGTTCTCACCAACACATTTCTAACCAATCCGTCATTCCCGGGGAATAGCTCAGCAATTCTGCCCAGTTTCCATTGGGCCGGCGGCAAATTTTCCTCGCGCAGCAGAACTAATTGGCCCACTTTAACATTCTCTTTCTCCCGACGCCATTTCTTCCTCTCTTGCATCGTTGTCAAGTACTCATTCACCCAGCGCCCCCAAAAATGTGTCAGCATCTTCCGCCTTTCCGCCCATAGCTTCTTTCCTGTTAAATTATCATTATTTACATACCTGAATGGTGGCGGTACCACCAATGGCCCCTCGCCCAAAAAATGTCCGGGTGTCAGTGCTTGCATGTCATTCGGATCGTCCGTCAAAGGTGTGAGTGGACGAGAATTCAGGATAGCTTCGATATTACACAATAATGTCCTAAACTGATTATGCTCCATTACACGAGGCCCTACAATCCTTTTCAGGTGGTACTTCATCGATTTGATTGCCGCCTCGTAGATTCCGCCCTGATGCGGAGCTCCTGGCGTCATAAATACCCATTGCGTGCCTTTATTTGCAATACTATCGATAGCACCATCGTTACGCCATTCTTCATAAGCCCGAACTATCTCTCGTTCAGCCCCAACAAACGAAGTGCCATTATCACTATACATTCTATAGCAATGGCCTCTTCTTCCAACAAAACACTCATAACAAGCGACAAATGAACTTGATGTCAGGTCAGCGATCACCTCCAAGTGCACAGCTCTTGTCTTCATGCAAACGAATACAACCACCCATGCCTTTACTCTTGTAATTTCTTGACCGAATCTGTCCATGTACTTTAGGTTAAATGGACCAGCATAGTCTACTCCAGAGACTTCAAAAGCTCGTCCGGGTCTTACGCGGTCAGCTGGCAAATCCGCCATCAGCTGCTCCTGTGTTAACGGCTTATTTCTGGCACACGTAATGCATTGCCTTATATATCTTTTCAACTCGTCGCGCAGTAGCGGTATCCAGTATTTTTGCCTAATAAGCTGCGCCGCCACCTGCACTCCTCCGTGATGATTCACTCGATGCGCGTGTTCCATCAAAAGCCAAGCCAAGCGGGACCTCTTCGGCACAACCACCGGATGCCTCATTTCATAATCTACTGCCGCCTTGTCTAGTCTGCCCCCGACTCTCATCAACCCCTTATTATCCAGTACTGGGTTCAGAGCTACCAGTTTGCTTCTATCGGACAACCTTTTCCCATTGCTCAGTGCCGTCAACTCTTCATTATAGTATTGTTGTTGAGCTTTCTTCAGGAAATACTCCATTGCCAGCGCCTTTTCCTTATCAGATGGTGGTGCTCTACGCCTCGCCTTTGATCGAGTAACTCGACCCGGTGGTTTATAATTGACTATGCGTGTATTTATGAATCTTATTACATATGCAGCAATTCTTTTCGCCTTTTCTATGGTATCCGCATAATCCAATATTGACACTTGTTCAAACCTCCTGTTTTCGTCATTCCACCTCCCTAAACTCAGCACATCAGCAAACTCGGTCACAGTATACACTCTCATCTCTAGATCAACATCATTCGGTATTTTCATTGCAAATTGCTCATCAGGCCATTCACCTTCAGGTTTAGAAAGCCACCCGGGACCGTGCAGCCATAGTCGGTTATTTACCAGATCCTGTGGTTTTACTCCCCTACTCAGAAGGTCAGCTGGATTATCCTTCGTGTTTACATACTTCCAGCACCTCAGGTCCGTCTTTTCCTGAATAGACCGTACTCTGTTTGCCACAAACGTTTTAAGAGTCCCAGGTTCTTTTCTCAGCCAGTAAAGTGCAGGCGAAGAATCAATAAACAAAGTATATTCTACATCATCCAAATCCATAGCTTTCCCAACTAACAATCGCCTAGACTCAATTTGACAGTAGATTTATAAAGCGCTTATAGTACATTTCATACAGGAATAATTCGCTAATAAAGGTATTCTGTAAAATTCTTTTCTAATGACGTATTTGCATTTTACCCTTAAAAGAGTTTTTTCTCGCATAGTGTTTAAAGGCATTTGCGAGAGAGTTCACTCTGTTTGATTCTTTATAAGACATGTTAATCTGATTACTGTCTTCAAATTGTTTTGTGCAGGAGTATTATAAGAACGGATCCTATTAATGGTTTAACTTAACACCTTTTTAAAGACAAAATGTCTGGACTCTAGGTCTTACAATCTTATAAGATCATTATAAGTGTGGAAGCTAATAAAGATCTAGTATAAATGCGTTATGATTTCTAATGGTTTTGTGCAGGAGTATTATAAGAACGGCTCTTATTAATGGTTTAACTTAACACCTTTTTAAAGACAAAATGTCTGGACTCTAGGTCTTACAATCTTTTAAGATCATTATAAGTGTGGAAGCTAATAAAGATCTAGTACAAATGCGTTATGATTTCTAATGGTTTTGTGCAGGAGTATTATAAGAACGGCTCCTATTAATGGTTTATCTTAACATCTTTTTAAAGACTGGACTCTAGGGCTTATAATCATATAAGATCATTATAAGCGTGGAAGGTAATAAAAATTTCTACATAGTGTTTGTATAGTTTGAGAAAGAAGAAGGCAGAGCAAAAATGTCAAGAGAGTTTAGTCAAGTGGAGCACTTGATGCTGGGTGTGAGTAGAATTAACAGAAATGAACGAATAGTGTAATAACCAAAAACCTTGTATTAATTAGAGAACTCCAAATTAGAAGTTAGATTTAAGAAAAACAAACTTGAATTTGTTAAAAGTGAAGACGAATTCAGTGTGAGCTGTCAAAGCTGTCAAAATGTGTTATTTGCCAAATACATATGTGGATAAAGTTTTTAATTGTGAAATTAAGTTGAATTAGGCCAAGAATTAAAAAGAAACAATTGCTAACGTGGAGGATATCAATTTGTTAGATGCTCGTGAATTATTACATTAGAAGAAAGTATGATTTTAGTCTAGTTTTTTTAGTGAATTATTTCAGAATTACCGTGAAATGCAAATTTTAATATTGATTTTTTTTTTCAAGATATTTACGAGAATATTCCCTGAAACACTTTCTTTGATATGAATAACCTTCGTAATGTTAATACTACAAACAAATTTCCACCAATCAGGACTTCTACATTGCATTCGAGCATTTTTCAGCAATCTTTGGTGAATCGATGCGGAATATTAAGATGGAGAAAATTAAAAAGAAGTGGAACGTTTTCTAGAGCGGTCAAAAAGAACTATTCACTGACTGTACAAAAGGAAAATAGAACCATTCCCATATGTGCTAGTGAATCTGGTGTGAACATTAAAAATCTTAATTACGAAAACGGCAATGTTCTTGTGGAAAAGGATGCAGACAAGGACGATGAAGCTGGTGTGATCAGTAAAAATGTAAATTACGAAAACATTGATAATCTTGTGGAAAATGAGTCAGACAGCGACAGGGGCGATCTTGATTTTGAAAATTTGGACGAGTTTAATATTGATATTGACTTTAAAAGAGCTGTTTTTGTAAGAACCTTAAAGAGTTGGGCCCTACAACATAATATAAGACATTGTGCACTAAAAGATTTACTTAAAATCGTGAACTCTGCTGTGCAATTTGAATTACCCAAAGATCCCAGAACACTACTGGAAACACCACAATCAGTTCATTTAATTGCAATTGGCAGAAGTGGTCAATACTGGCATCAGGGGTTGTCGGTTTGCTTGCAAAATTACTTCCGAAATGCAAAGCATTCAATGCGAATTTCTTTAAATATCAATTTTGATGGATTGCCTATTGCCAAAAGTTCAAGACAATAATTTTGGCCGATTCTTTGTCATATTCATGAATTGCCTAATTCTAAGCCAATGGTTGTAGGCATTTACTCTGGCGTTGGCAAGCCTAGTAGTCTTGAGGACTTCATTTCTCCTTTTGTGAATGAAATGAAACAGTTAATTTCTCATGGAATTCGCATAAATGGTCATCTGTTTACAATCTCAATTAGAGCCATAATATGTGACTCTCCAGCAAGAGCATTCATAAAAGGTGTTGCAAATTTCAATGGTCAGCATGGATGCCAGAAATGCACAACAATAGGCGAATATTCATATGAGTCCCATTGCAATATTTTTCCGCGAGCACAATGCCCAAGAAGAACTAATGAAGGCTTTCGTAAAAAGGTGCTTAATTTGTACTAATTTTGCAAGAATTGATGAGTTAATCAGTGGTTCTAATTTCAGATATATGGGACCCATCATAAATGTGTAACACCATTGGAACAGCTGCCTATTGATATGGTTGAAGACTTTCCTGTTGGAGACGCCTTACACTTAATAGATCTAGGCATAATGAAAAGGTAAAAAGTTTTTTTTGTAAAGAATATAAAATATTTATTTAAATCACTCGAAAAGCTAAGAACTTAATTACATTAACTTTCCAGGTGCTTATTTGGTTGGAGGGACGGAACATTTAAAACCTTTAGAGCTAAATGGTCAGCTAAGAATATTGAAGAAATTTCACAATTCCTTTTGAAATGTCAGTTACCTAGTGAAATTCACAGACAAGTTAGAGGTTTGGATTGCTTGTCTCACTGGAAAGGCGTAGAATATCGATCGTTCTTCTACTACATAAGCATAGTAGTTCTCAAAGACCATTTAGCGAATGACGTCTACCAACATTTTTTATTATTTTTCTGTGCAGTAACAATTTGTTCTTCTCAACATTATAGAAGTAAATACATCGATATTGCCGAGCAACTCCTCGAACACTATGTCGAGATTTATAGAGATATATATGGCGAGGCATATATGACGAGTAATGTACATAATCTTACACATTTAACAGAAGATGTTCGGAGGTTTGGAATATTATCAACATTTCATACTTACCCATTCGAAAATATGTTATATCAAATAAAACTCTTATTACGACAAGGAAATCGACCATTAGCACAGATAGCTAAGAGAATGTCTGAAATTAGTAAATATGTGCACCACGAAGATCAAAACAACAATGCAAAGCAGTATCCTGTTCCAAAAAATAAATTGTTTACCGACAAAAATGGAAAAGTACATTATTCAAAAGTTCAACTTGCAGATGATTTTCTTATAAGCAACGACATGAAGAACAAATGGTGTCTCACAAATGGAAATAAATTGTTCGAGTTTAAATATGCCTCGGTTCGAACGGGTGTTCTTAAAGTTTTTGGACATTACATAACAGATTTAAAAACATTTTTTGATACTCCACTACGGTCATCGTATTTAAATATATATATGTCTGAATGTAAATTAGATGAATTGTTAGTAGCAGTTGAATTATGTGAATTAAAATGTAAGATGGTAGCTGTTAATTATAATCACATAAAAACAATTTTTATACCATTAATTCATACACTAAAATAAAAGATCTTATTAACTTCAGTATTATTGATATTCAAATAAAATCAAAAAGAAAATAAGAAATAACAAAACCAACAAAAATAACAAAAACAAAAAATATTAATTTTATTAATTTTCAAGTTCAGAAAAGCTGCGAACTGGAGCGGTACCATTATATTAAACGTCAACGTGATCCTCAATATTTTCTTTTGTAGGCACATCTTTATTGATACGTTGTCTTATCTTTGTACTGGATTGCCGTACACTTGTTTGGGATCTTGCTACTGCATTCTTTAAAACGTTTTTGAAAAATATTTGTAGATCTCGTTCTGAAAAGTTAGCATCGTTAACGATTACTACTTCTAAGAACAGTCTAAAAATATTCGAAAAAATGGCAAAACGTTTCTTCGGCTTTTCCGAATCCCGTGTGCCTCCAGTCCAAGAATATTGCAAAAATACCTTCCTGTCAAAAATCCTGTCTATAAGAATATAGCAAACGTTGATTCCTTTTTGAGGAGCAATTCCAATTATTGTTCGGAAAGCTTTTTTCTACAACATAAAATCATAAATTATGTATAAACGAAAAGAATTTATAAAAAAGTACCATATTTTCAAAGTATTCTGTAGAATGTAAGCGTTCCTCAAAATCTTCAACGCCGGCAGTTGTTTCCAACTTATTAATTGCTTCCGAGTTAGTGTTTTGTGTAGTATTGCTTGCGGTTAAGAGATTAGGCTGATAAAATTGAACATTTCAGAAAGATAATAGATATTTTTATTCCCCAGTCTTTACCAATGCAGCAATTAGTTTTCCTAAGGTATCTATTTTTGCTTCAATCCTAGCTACGGATTTAATTAGTTCCTCGATTTTAAGGCTTTCACTTGGTATCAACGATGACAAATTAAACGAAGGCATAGCATCATTTGATGCTACGGTTTCCCATTGGCGGTACGAATTAATTTATCTTGATTTTGCTTTGATTTTGTTTTGGGTGGCCAAAAAAGCTTCCCTTTCTCTTCCCAGCCTTCCGGTACAATTGAGAGCAATTGTCTATCGTTCTCGATGGTTTGCACTATTTTAAACATTTTACTTGTTGTAAAGTTTATCTTTCTGTTGTTAACTTTCAAGTTTCTTTTTCTTAAATCTAACTTCTAATTTGGAGTCCTCTAATTAATACAAGTTTTTTGGTTATTACACTATTCGTTCGTTTCTTTTACTTCTACTCACACCCAGCATCAAGTGTTCCACTAAACTCTCTTGACATTTTTGCTTTGCCTTCTTTTTTCTCAAACTATACAAACACTTCACTTTTAAAAAATTCAAGTTTGTTTTTCTTAAATCTAACTTCTAATATGGAGTCCTCTAATTAATACAAGTTTTTTGGTCATTACACTATTCGTTCATTTCTTTTACTTCTACTCACACCCAGCATCAAGTGCTCCACTAAACTCTTGACGTGTTTGCTCTGCCTTCTTCTTTCTCAAACTATACAAGCAACTTCTTTATTTTAGATCTGAATTAAGCCAAAACACTTCAATTGTTGACAGGTCTTTTTCGACTACAGCTCGATCATCCTGACATGAAGATCGCCTCGATCTTTTACAAATGTGATACTTCGAGCTTACGTTCTAACAAAATATAACTAACTAGCAGGTCTACCCGGTTACACTTGGGCGGTGAAAATTATAGCCTATAACCTTCCTCAAGAATTGGGCTATCAAATGCAAAAAGAATTATTCAAATCTGACTGGTAGTTCCAGAGATTAGGGCGTTTAAGTAAAAACAAACAAACAATTGTTAAATACCGACTGCAGCGCCATCTGCCGGGCTGATTTGTGAATCTAAACCATCCAGGGCGCCACCCAAAAGCATACAAAAAAATTCATTTAAATCGGTCCAGCCGTTTAGGAGGAGTTCAGTGACATACACACGTACAGTAGAATTATATATATATAATTCTATAGGATTTCTAACACATCTTAACCTACAAAATTCCTGACAAAACTTAACCAACAAAATTCCTGACATAACTTAACCTACAAAATTCCTTACAAAACTTAACCTAAAGGACACTTTTTGTATTCGTGTCTAATAGATCCGCATCTGTAACAGGATCCTCTTGCCCGGGGTTGTTGGGGACACCTCATCCTATCATGACCTACTTGATTACAGTTATAACATCGGATCTTGCTTGGGCACTCATAATGCATGTGCCCAATTTTCCGGCAGTTATAACATTGGCCTGGCCGGTGTTGTCCTCTGGTAGTGTCGGGTTGATTGGAGGTACCAGGTGGTGCTGCTTGAGCCTCCTTTAATTTAGCTTCCATATGGTATACCTCATCCCTCATGGAAACAAGATTCATCACCAACCGCCCATTGGCATCCTCAAGCCGCTCGACCTTGTCAGTCCAAATCATCCGGGTTATTACGGCGTCCGCCACTTTGTTCGATAAAGACAGTTCCTGCTCTTTTAATTGTTTATTGGCTTCTTGGAGCTCAATAACTTTGCCTTCAAGAGCTACTGCCCGGCTTCTCCATTCGTCTAGTTCGTCTTTGAGGTTTTTCACTGTTTCCTCTAGACCAGTGATGTAGTCGTCTTTGTTCATTCTTCTAAGTTCTAGGGTCTCTAATTTCGGGTTTGATGTAGTCGTCTTTGTTCATTCCTCTAAGTTCTAGGTTCTCTAATTTCGGGTTTATTTTTTTTTTTTTGATTATTTATAATTTCTAAAAAGAAATAATCTATATTAGCATATTTTTCTACAATTATTTTCCTTATTCTGTTGTTTTTTTCCAAAATTAACTACACTTCTATTTACATATTGTCTACAATCTACACAGCTGATGTCCATCTATATCCTTCACCAGGTATCTGTGATCGTTTACTTATTCCTGGGGTACTTACATGATTTGTGATCATAATGTAATCGCCTATTTTCTTTCGCAGGGTTTGTGGTTTCTTCATTATTTCAAACACTCTCACTAACTTTTTTGACATTTTTGCACTGCCTTCTTCTTTCTCAAACTATACAAGCAACTTCTTTATTTTAGATCTGAATGAAGCCAAAACACTTCAATTGTTGACTTAAGTCTTTTTCGACTACATACTTTAATTTTTAACAAAAACCACGAAAAAGTGACAGAATAATTTCCGAGTGTTTAACTTTGGTATTTAAGCATATTTGACAGCTAGATAACGCATTGGAGTATTTAAGCAGACTTATCAAAGACAAAAGTTTGAAAAGGAACTTTGATAAAAATGTATTCTTAGAATGCACTTATAAGAGCTGTTTTGACAAGAAATTTCTTAAAGTCGACTCATAAAGACCTTGAGAAAGAGAATAATAATCGGCCATGTTTTGTATGTTATTAAAAAAAAAACATGTAGTCGCAATAAATAATAATATTTATTATAGTTGAAAAATGAAATAGTTCATCGAAATTTCAAAATTTTCATGTTTTACTACAACGTTAAATGCCTTGGAAATGAATTCGGAGCATATTTTTGACATTTTTTAAAAAATATAGTAACAAAAAACTGATTTGTCTATCAATAATAATGATAAATTTGCAACATTTTTAGAGCGATAAGTATTTTTTGGAGGTATCATACTACATTTCATCAGTGAAATTTCTCTCGCAGTAATATTTTCACTATCCATCTATAAATATCTAATATCGCAATTGCCATTTTATTTATCATACATATAAAAGTAGGAGACATTATTCTTCAAAGTTTTTCAATTACGCATATCTAAAGAAAAAAGCACACATATAAATATCAAATATTAACAACCCAAATGTCATTACAAAACGCACACAATCTTAATTAAAGGTTATTTGTCGGTGATGCTCTTGTAGAACAACATATGATAAGAAACCATTCTTATAATGCTCTTAGCGAAAGTTGTTTTAAGTAATCAAGCTCTTAATACACACTTTAAAAAGTATTTTATAAAGTTTAACACTATTTACTGCTTTAAAATAATTCGTATAAGAGATTTGGAGAACTTGTTCAAGAAATCATGTAGAGTCTAAAACGCATTAAAACATACGCCAATCATGACTAGTAAGAGTCTTCAAGTAATCTAAAGGTGTCATTTATCAAGGTTATTATTCTTAGACAAGGATATATTAGCTCTTGTTAGATTCTTCAAGAGCCTAATAAAACATGAATTGTTAGTTGGGTTTTTAACGCTTCCAATGACCCGTGCCAATAGATCAGCTGCCGCCAGTTCTAATCGTGGTATAGTAACCGTCTTCAACGGTGCCACCCGAGATTTGGACATAACCAAATTACATCTTATAGCTCCGCTTACGTCCAGGATGCGAGCATATACAACGGCTCCGTACGCTAACTGTGAACTATCCGAAAACCCAATCAATTTGCATTTCACTTCTCGTGTAGTACCGATCCATCTGTCAATTCTAAAATTTTCCAATTGCTTGATATCCACCCAGAACTTTTTCCATTCATCTTGCAATTGCTCCTCAATTACCTCATCCCAGTCCACTTTCGCCATCCATAGCCTCTGGATAAATATCTTTCCTATTACAGTAATTGGTCCGACATAGCCGTTCGGATCAAATAGTTGCGATACACAGCTCACTATTTTTCTTTTAGTAACTTGCCCTTCGATCGATGGTGTTTTAATCTCAAATGTATATTGGTCTTTTGCAAACAACCATTTTAAACCCAAAATGCTTGTTTGTCCGTCCTCAGCAAACACCATTGATGACTCCGTTGGCTCCTTTGCATTCAATGCATGCAGTACTCCTCTGTTATTCGATTTCCATTTGCACAATGTAAATCCAGCACCCAGCAGAACTCTATTCACCTCATTTGCCATTGCTATTGCTTCTTGTTCATCATCAGCACCGTTAACACAATCGTCCATATAAAATCCTTCTTTAATCACTTTTGCTGCTTCAGGTGATCTTTCTTCAGCATCCCTTGCAGCTTGTAGTACGCAACGCACAGCTATCCAAGCTGAAGCAGCCAACCCGAATGTCACCACTGTCAACCAATATTCCTTCAGTGGCTCGTTTGGATTCTCCCTCCAAAAAATTCTTTGACAATCCCATTGCTTCTCATCTATTCTGATTTGATTATACATTTTCTTTATATCACCGCACACAACGACTTTGAATTTCCTCAATCGCATAGTTGTCTCATATAAATCAGGCTGTAATTTGTCGCCCAACATTTGCACATCGTTGAGGGAAATGCCTCTATTTGTGCTGCAACTAGCGTCATAAACGATGCGTGGTTTCACCTCCTTTGACACAAGATGATGCGGGATGTGGTAACAGATTCGACCCGGTGTGGGCGGACGTGTGACTTCTTTTATGTGACCATTCTGGATCTCTTGCCGCATTTCTTTTACATAAAACGCCTTCAAATCAGGCTCCTTTAGCATTTTTCTTTCAATATACATAAATCGGCGCAGTGCTATTTGTCTGGAACTACCGATATCACAGACCCCCGGCTTAAATGGAATCTGAACCACGAACCTACCCGTTTCATCCCTGTAATGTGTATTCAAGAAGTGCTGCTCCACCATCTCTTGTTGCTCAGTTCGTTTAGACTCAGTGCCAGTACTATCCATTGCCCATAGCCTTTCTAACATCGCATTCAATTTAGTATTGAGCGTACCATCGACCAGTGTACTCACAGCGCCCAGATGCTCCTCGTTACTCTCCAAACCTTCTGCATGCTCACCCATTACAACATTTCCAAATTGCGTACTAATTACTGCCGTGCCATCCATTTCATGTCCGATCTTATGCTCAAAAATTTTCGCAACAAGCCCCACACCCAAGATAATATGCACTTCTCTTGGTATATGATACTCAGGATCCGCCAATGAATTCCTAAACTGCTCATTTTCCTGCTGTACTGGCAGTTCATTGCTAGGTAAAACTGGTTGCCATGTATTTTGATGTGGTAAAATCCAGGCTTGATCACGTACATAATTCTTTGACTCAAACCAAGGCCTAATAATCACATTTACTTTGCGCTTGATAGTGAATGGACAAGATCCAATGCCTAAAACTGTCTTTGTTGCTTCGCTAGTGCTACATTTCATCCGCTTAAAGAGAGTGTGACTTATCAGGGTGGGTTGTGCGCCGGTATCCAACAAAGCTTTAAACGGACCATGGATAATGCCATCAACCTCCAGTCTGATCCTGGCCGTAGGTAAAAGAAATCTAAACCTTTGCATCGCTTTTACAATAAAACATTGCTCGTAAGTTGAATAAACCCAATTACTATTTTTATTACTTAAATTTCTATTATTTACATCTTTATGCCTATTTACTATACCAATTTCATTTGTATTAGAATCTTCGCGCGCTTTAAGTAAATTAATTTGCTTGTTCAAAATGCCCAGATGCTCATTAAACTTCACAGTGCAGGCCGTTAATTGATCTAAATTTTTCTGATCCAGCTGTCTCTTTTTCTCCTCCGATTTGCCCATCGCAACTAACTTTCGCCCATTGCTTTGCTTACTTGGTTTCTTTTTCCTCCCAGTGCGTTCATTTCCTGTTTCCTTGTAATGCCCATTGCTTTTGTCCTTTTTCCCAGTGCCCATTGCTTTAATTAATTTCCCATTGCTCACTTTGCATTCTCTACTGCTGCTGCTCGACTGCGGCCTCAATCTCCTCCTCTTCGGATTTTCCGGTCAAATTGAACTGTTATCTCCTCGTCGTTTAGATGCGAGACTGCCACTTCCACGTCCTCTCCAGCCAAAAAAAGGTCTTTCTTGCTCACCTAGGGATCCACGCGGCCATCGATTGGTGACTTCAGCCCTTGGCGGTGTATCCAAATGGCTTGCTAAGGTCGCATAATCATAAAGCCGCTCCTTAAACGGACATAGGGTTTGATGGTGCTTTGCCTGGTTACATCGTGGCTCATCACAATGAGTGTCAGTATAACACTGGTGTTTGAAATGGCCATGCTTAATACAATTTCGGCACATTCTGTTTGCCTCGACCATCGATTCCCGAACACGGAGCGGTTGAGTCACATACTCAGAGCAAAACGATGACCCATGTGCGGTGGACTTACAGAACCGACAAGGATACCTTTGGAGATCAGTTGGCACATAACGACGCGATGGACCATCGACCCTTTGGGACGGACGAACATTCTTACCATGCATCGCTGTGGGCGACACACCCTGATTCACGCTCAGTGAGGCCATCTTTGTTAAAAATTTAGTCATGTCATCAACGGTCGGATCGTTGTTTTCGTTACGCTCTTTTGCCCATTCCGTTGCGTATTGCTGATTCAACCTCGCATGTAGCGCGTGCACTAATATCATATCCCAGTGCCGTATCGGATAATTTAACGCCGTCATTTGCCTAATAAGCTCATTCGTCGTGTTGACCATTGCTTGCAACTCTGCTGTTGTTGCTTCGAAGTTCAACTTTTTCATATCAAAAAACTTGCCCAGGTAGGCACAGGCAGTCATGTAACGCTTTTCGTATGTCTCCACTAGGGTGTCCCAAATCGAAAAGTAATTGGCCTCCACCAGCTCAAATTTACTAATAGAGGCAAGCGCCGGACCCTCTAGAGCCTTAGCCAAATGTTGCAACTTATTTTTGACCGGCATTTGCTCGACCCCGTGAACCGCCAACACAAACTTCGCCTTCCAGTCGAACCATCTCATGTGATCCCCTTGAAAAGGACCCCATGTGTCCTGGATCGCTTCCGGTTGATACGGCATCTGAACCTGCACGCATTGCACTTGTTGCCCAACCGCCGTCGCTGCTGCAGCATCTGATGCTCGGCGATGATCCGATGGTGCTTGTGACGCACCCATATTTGCTGCTGCTGGCGTCAACAATTCCTCCAACCGTTCCTCTATATCTGCCATCGCATCCAGACACCGCTCCTCGAAAGCTACAAATTCATCGAATAGGATCTTGCGTCGGTTGTCCTCTGATGTGGCGTCACAAATGATATCGCTTGCTGCTTTTGCTGAAGCCAACGTGCTTTCAAATCTTTTCAGCCGCTGCCGCAATCTGTGATAGGAAAGTTGCTCATAGCGCTCCGATCCTATGAACTGTATTTCGGACTCAAGAAGTGACATCTGCTGAGCCCGTTGGCGTCGGGCCGAAGTGACCGCTTTCTTGTCTGTCATCGCTGTTTGCACAAGAACCCAGTTCAAAATTACCCAGTACAATGCAATTCAGTGCCAGTGCAGGTACACCATGACGATTCATAAAAAAAAGGGTAAACAAAACGCAAAATCATTCTGAAACCTGTATTTCTTTCTTTTGCTGCGGTTGTTTGTGTCAACATTGATGCAGGAATTTCGAACGTCTTCATTTTCATTGCTCATTTCATTTTTTCCCAGAAGAACCGTTCTTCCACTGCATCAATATATTACAATCACGCAAAAAGTAACACATTCATTTATTATCTGTTGCTTGCCTCTGTGCGCATGTGTGTGTGTTAGGCACGTGAAACATAGCTCACATTGCAATACGTATCAATAATCAAAAATTCTCGCACATAACTATAGACATTGCCAAATAACTGCCATTGCCATTGCCATTAACATTAACATTACCATTGCTATTCTTTTCGCTACTATCATTGCTTTTATTCAGTGCTCATTGCATTTTTTCTTTTTCATTCGATCACTGCCATTTCACCGCACATCACACATTTTTTTCCACAGAACAGCAACCGCAACCCCGCAATTTTCTAATGCTTCGTTTTTTCGTACTTACTTGACACTTCCCTTTGCCTTTGTCCTCAAAAAATTCTACTTTTATTTGTTAATTGTAAATTATGAAAAATCGGAAACAGATATCTTGCAGATTTTTCACCTCACTGTCGCGCTGCTCGTTAACTAATAATGATACTGGCTACCGGCCTGTATCGCATCCCGTTTCGTCCGTTAGGACTGCATTCTTTGCGGAGAACAAGTTTCGACATGTATACAACCACATCAGCACCAGCGCTCAGCTACCAGCGCACGACGCATTCAGTACTCAGTGCAATTCCTTATCTCTTTCACAACAAAGAAACATTCCAGACAAGAATTTTCTGGTAAGGGCAAGGGAAGCGCTCTGTTCTGATCGCTGTGCCCGGCGAACTCAGCTCAAGCGCCCAAGCAAGCAAGAAAATTCTTCGTGTTAGAGACGCAAACGCAAGTATGTGAAACTGAACCATGACTCACTCGGCCACAAGTTATGGTCCGGCTCGAAGGACCATAATGTATAACTTGAGCTTGGTTATACACTCCCCGATAGCAGGGATACTTACTTTGCGAGCTGAAAACACCAAAATGAAACCAACCATCACCACCTCAGATAAACTGAATAAAACACAATTAAATTTTGTTTGAGCAGAGAAAAAGTTCAATTTAAAAAAACTCTGCTATTTATTCCTTCACATTGCTCCATTGCTAAATTGACTCATTGCGCACAGTACAGCACATCACAACCTCTTCTTACAGCGCTCAGATCACGACTCCCTTAACTTTTTCTTCTAGGCTAACTATTACTCATACATGCAAAGCTAAGAATCTCACTGCATCTGTTCCTTACTACTTATTCTAAGCTCGGCCGTTTTATACAGTCCCGGCCATTCACTAGGTTAATACAATGCCATCTTAAATTCTATTTTTTAATATGAATTTACTAAATGGTCGAGCTCCTCCTGCCATCATGTGGGACTTAGGACCTCCTCGGTTATCATCATCACACAGTGCAGCCTCCTATTTCACCTCCGAGTCCACAGGTAGAATGCATATTTTTTGCACAGGCCTTCTGAAAGCTCCTTTCGCAGTTCTCACCAACACATTTCTAACCAATCCGTCATTCCCGGGGAATAGCTCAGCAATTCTGCCCAGTTTCCATTGGGCCGGCGGCAAATTTTCCTCGCGCAGCAGAACTAATTGGCCCACTTTAACATTCTCTTTCTCCCGACGCCATTTCTTCCTCTCTTGCATCGTTGTCAAGTACTCATTCACCCAGCGCCCCCAAAAATGTGTCAGCATCTTCCGCCTTTCCGCCCATAGCTTCTTTCCTGTTAAATTATCATTATTTACATACCTGAATGGTGGCGGTACCACCAATGGCCCCTCGCCCAAAAAATGTCCGGGTGTCAGTGCTTGCATGTCATTCGGATCGTCCGTCAAAGGTGTGAGTGGACGAGAATTCAGGATAGCTTCGATATTACACAATAATGTCCTAAACTGATTATGCTCCATTACACGAGGCCCTACAATCCTTTTCAGGTGGTACTTCATCGATTTGATTGCCGCCTCGTAGATTCCGCCCTGATGCGGAGCTCCTGGCGTCATAAATACCCATTGCGTGCCTTTATTTGCAATACTATCGATAGCACCATCGTTACGCCATTCTTCATAAGCCCGAACTATCTCTCGTTCAGCCCCAACAAACGAAGTGCCATTATCACTATACATTCTATAGCAATGGCCTCTTCTTCCAACAAAACACTCATAACAAGCGACAAATGAACTTGATGTCAGGTCAGCGATCACCTCCAAGTGCACAGCTCTTGTCTTCATGCAAACGAATACAACCACCAGCGGCGGATGGGGCCCGGCGGGATACCGGGAAATTTCCCGGTGGGCCGCAATGTTTTGGGCCGTCTAAGAGATTAAATTCGCGGATATAATCATATACCAAAAGAATTAAACAGTCTTTTAAAATTCAACATTAACCGTTAAAATGGTTCATCTAATAAGCAAAATTTCATTTTGGCAGAGAGAAATGGAAATATTAGGAATGAATTCTACTTCGCTGTTTACTCCCCCGAGCAATCATTTTTTCCCGCATGCCGCAAGCGCGAAGTACTATTGAAATCCCCATGAAAGTTATTCACGACAACACCATCGCACCAGAAAATCAATAATTTTTGTGTGCCTGTGCCTGTATAGTGTGTAATCATATATATATATCTCTAGTGTACCGTGGGTGCAGTCACATTACAGCAAACACATACGAATCGATCTTCGCGTTCACTGTGTACTGCGCTATTGCTTGTTCACAAGTGTTTGCCTTTGTGTAACTGCAGTTTACCGTTGCCACTGCCGCCTGTATGGCTATATCTGGTGATCGGCCAGACGCTCGGTGCTCAGTATAATCAGTCGTCAGTAGGTTGCCTGTGTAACATGTGTATTTTGTAGTGTTTTGTGAGCAGTATTGCGATGTAATTATCTTTCAAGACGCGAGGCTTAATTGTAGTTTGTAGTAAACTGTATTGCAATTGCAATAACGGATAAAAGCCAAAAGCAGTAGTGTTATTAAAATGAAACGTAAGGGCGGCGCGGAAAAAGTAAGAGAAAAAAAAAAGAGGCTGTTGGAAACTGAAGCCCAAAAATGTCAATCATTAGATAATTTATTTAAAAAGAAAAATATTAATCAGATTAATGAAAAAGACAGTGAAAATAATATTTTTATTGGTGGCGCATCCTCACATGCGATTGAAAATTCGCCTAGTAGCTGTGCTGAAGTTACAGAAGTGATAATATGTTCAGTAGGGGAAAAGCCAAACGAGGCTTACCAAGTTAATTCACAGACGATTGCGCTCGAAATGGATTGTTTTAATGATTTTAATTATGACTTTTTTATTCCACCGAATTTCGACGAACTAAATTTATATTTTAATTACCACCCAAAAATACCAAAGGAATCGAAAGACGTATTATTTAATATTAAAAAGGCTTTCGAACATAACAATGGGACTCCACGAAAATGGCTTTCTTACTCCTATGAGAAAAAAGCCTTATTCTGTACTGTTTGTTTGGCTTTTAGTAACAAATCTCAAGAAAGTGCTTTTAAAAACGGAATGTGTGATTGGAAACACGTTTATCAACGCATTTCTGAACATGAATGTTCAAGTATGCATAAAAGCAGTTGTGAAGCCTATTTTATGCACGGGAAAGACAGAAATATAGATAAATTAATAGCTAATGAATATTTAACTAAGCGAAATACTGAAGTAATGAAAAACAGACAGGTATTGGATCGCGTAATAAATGTAATCAAATTGATTGGAAAAAGAGGACTTGCTTATAGGTAAGCAGTTTTTTTTTCATTTAAAAGCTTCTTATGCCGGCATTAGTTATGACGTTTTTCACGCTGGCGATTTCACCATTTAAATTTTGTATATCTGTGAACAAAATTCTCTATATTTTCAGAAGTCATATAAATGAATCGGCATATTGTCTATCTGATGAGACTCAGGATCATGGAAATTTTTTAGAAATTATCATGCTTTTATCAAAATATGACATAATCTTAAAGAATCACTTAAACAAGATTATTTCTCAAAGCCAGAGGTACAAAGAGCAGGGAGCCAAGCAACGACAAGGCAATTTCTTAACTTTTGTGTCTAAGTCAACTGTCAACACTATAATTTCACTCATGACAGCCAGTATTAAGAAACAAATATCAACAGAAGTCGCTTCAGCCACGATGTTTTCTATTGAAATAGATACTACTCAAGATATTTCTGTTACAGATCAATGTTCTTTGGTTATTAGGTAAGTAAAAACTAGATACAATTAGTATTCTATCTAACTGTTGCTACTTTTAAGATACGTTTACAACCAAACGGTCTTCGAGCGTCTTCTAGCAGTTATACCGTGTTATGATACATCAGGGCAGGGATTTCATGACCTAATCGCAATGGAAATTAACAAGAATGGGTTGCAAATGGAGAACTGTGTAGCAGATTCTACAGATGGCGCTGCAAATATGCAAGGAGAATTTAATGGATTTGCTGCAAAAATGTTGATGGAAAATAAACATCATGTCCATATCTGGTGTCACAGCCACATTCTGAATTTAGTTATCGGCGATATTCTTAAATCCGATGTTAAAGTTGCAACATTTTTTGCTCTTCTCAACTCGGTAGCTCAGTTTTTTAAGGAATCATACAAGAGGATGCAAATTTGGAACACCGTATCGCATGACATAAAAAAAAGAAGGCTTCAAGTTATCGGGGAAACAAGGTGGTGGGCAAAAGAATTAGCCTTGTCAAAGATCTTTGGCAGTTCTGACAATTTTGAAACTAGCCTTTACCCTGACCTAATTGAAGCCTTGGACACCGTTGAGGAAAACCGAAAAATAAAAAGTGACATTCGAGTAACAGCAAAAAATTATAAAGAAGGATTATTAAAATATGAGAATCTGTTAATTGCACACATATTCATAAAAATATTTTCGATAACTGGACCGTTATCACGATATTTACAAACAGAGGGCTTGGACTTTTTAAAATGCACTACAATGGTTCAAACAGCCCTGAAGCAGTTACAAACAGCGCAAAGAAGCATGCATGACCTGCTAAAAAAGACTAACAATTTCGTGTCTTGGGTAAAATTAGAGCTTCTGAAGAGAGAATTAGATATAGAATTAGAAACAGAGTTCCCAGAAAAGCGACGTCGAACAGTAAAAACGTTCTTCGATGAAAAATGTAGAGATGAACGGCCGAAAACTTCGGGTGATGAATTTAGAGTGTTTACGTTTAATTATATAATGGATACAACAATCGAATCAATGAACAAAAGATTCAAAAAAAACATGGACTTGTGTAAGGACTTGGCAATACTAAATCCGCTTAATTTTTCTGACATCAGAATTTCCGGAGTTCCAGCAGAGAGCTTGAACGCCTTATCAAAAAAATTAATTCCATTTAATTCATCAGCAACTCCAGAGGCATTGTCTGAAGAACTGCACAGCTTTGCAGGGAATTGGGATAGTTTTAAATTAACATTGAACCAGTTTTACGGAGCTATTCCTGCTGACGAGGAAGATGACGATTATGAAAATCCACTGTCAAAATCAATTTGCCAAAGATGCCTAAATTGTGCGGTTTGTTGCTATCAAACTATAATGAAATACAACATGTATCAAGGTGCTTATCCATCACTAGCAACGGCGTATAAATATTTGCTAACCCTCCCCATTTCACAAGTAGCCTGTGAAAGGACTTTTTCAATTTTAAAATATATAAAGAATCGTCTCCGGAATTCATTAAGCAATGAAAGATTGGAATCGTTTATGCTAATGAACTTGGAAAGGTCCATCTTGCCAGAGATAGATAATGAGGATATCATAAACAAATTAGCAGCGACTAGTCCATTGCTCACAAGATCACTAATTTATTAAATTCACAATTTTTTTAATGTGAACATTAAAGTATTTTATTTTTTGTTTTATTTATCTGTAACTTGTTTTATTATTGTTTATGTTTTGATATTTTTTATTAAATTTGTTTATTTTTATATGCCTGTTTTGTTAATACAAATATTAACTTTTGAAAATAAAAATACTACAACAATATTGTTTTTCATTACTATAAAAGTTATTCTTTGCCGCTGTTGATTGGATATATTATTGTTGTATATGTAATGTATATTATGTATTATGTATAACTTAAATAACGAATTGTTTTAAAATGTTATCATTGTTATAGATAACTATGGGCCGCCCTGGATATATTTCCCGGGCCGGTCCAAGATCGCCCATCCGCCCCTGACAACCACCCATGCCTTTACTCTTGTAATTTCTTGACCGAATCTGTCCATGTACTTTAGGTTAAATGGACCAGCATAGTCTACTCCAGAGACTTCAAAAGCTCGTCCGGGTCTTACGCGGTCAGCTGGCAAATCCGCCATCAGCTGCTCCTGTGTTAACGGCTTATTTCTGGCACACGTAATGCATTGCCTTATATATCTTTTCAACTCGTCGCGCAGTAGCGGTATCCAGTATTTTTGCCTAATAAGCTGCGCCGCCACCTGCACTCCTCCGTGATGATTCACTCGATGCGCGTGTTCCATCAAAAGCCAAGCCAAGCGGGACCTCTTCGGCACAACCACCGGATGCCTCATTTCATAATCTACTGCCGCCTTGTCTAGTCTGCCCCCGACTCTCATCAACCCCTTATTATCCAGTACTGGGTTCAGAGCTACCAGTTTGCTTCTATCGGACAACCTTTTCCCATTGCTCAGTGCCGTCAACTCTTCATTATAGTATTGTTGTTGAGCTTTCTTCAGGAAATACTCCATTGCCAGCGCCTTTTCCTTATCAGATGGTGGTGCTCTACGCCTCGCCTTTGATCGAGTAACTCGACCCGGTGGTTTATAATTGACTATGCGTGTATTTATGAATCTTATTACATATGCAGCAATTCTTTTCGCCTTTTCTATGGTATCCGCATAATCCAATATTGACACTTGTTCAAACCTCCTGTTTTCGTCATTCCACCTCCCTAAACTCAGCACATCAGCAAACTCGGTCACAGTATACACTCTCATCTCTAGATCAACATCATTCGGTATTTTCATTGCAAATTGCTCATCAGGCCATTCACCTTCAGGTTTAGAAAGCCACCCGGGACCGTGCAGCCATAGTCGGTTATTTACCAGATCCTGTGGTTTTACTCCCCTACTCAGAAGGTCAGCTGGATTATCCTTCGTGTTTACATACTTCCAGCACCTCAGGTCCGTCTTTTCCTGAATAGACCGTACTCTGTTTGCCACAAACGTTTTAAGAGTCCCAGGTTCTTTTCTCAGCCAGTAAAGTGCAGGCGAAGAATCAATAAACAAAGTATATTCTACATCATCCAAATCCATAGCTTTCCCAACTAACAATCGCCTAGACTCAATTTGACAGTAGATTTATAAAGCGCTTATAGTACATTTCATACAGGAATAATTCGCTAATAAAGGTATTCTGTAAAATTCTTTTCTAATGACGTATTTGCATTTTACCCTTAAAAGAGTTTTTTCTCGCATAGTGTTTAAAGGCATTTGCGAGAGAGTTCACTCTGTTTGATTCTTTATAAGACATGTTAATCTGATTACTGTCTTCAAATTGTTTTGTGCAGGAGTATTATAAGAACGGATCCTATTAATGGTTTAACTTAACACCTTTTTAAAGACAAAATGTCTGGACTCTAGGTCTTACAATCTTATAAGATCATTATAAGTGTGGAAGCTAATAAAGATCTAGTATAAATGCGTTATGATTTCTAATGGTTTTGTGCAGGAGTATTATAAGAACGGCTCTTATTAATGGTTTAACTTAACACCTTTTTAAAGACAAAATGTCTGGACTCTAGGTCTTACAATCTTTTAAGATCATTATAAGTGTGGAAGCTAATAAAGATCTAGTACAAATGCGTTATGATTTCTAATGGTTTTGTGCAGGAGTATTATAAGAACGGCTCCTATTAATGGTTTATCTTAACATCTTTTTAAAGACTGGACTCTAGGGCTTATAATCATATAAGATCATTATAAGCGTGGAAGGTAATAAAAATTTCTACATAGTGTTTGTATAGTTTGAGAAAGAAGAAGGCAGAGCAAAAATGTCAAGAGAGTTTAGTCAAGTGGAGCACTTGATGCTGGGTGTGAGTAGAATTAACAGAAATGAACGAATAGTGTAATAACCAAAAACCTTGTATTAATTAGAGAACTCCAAATTAGAAGTTAGATTTAAGAAAAACAAACTTGAATTTGTTAAAAGTGAAGACGAATTCAGTGTGAGCTGTCAAAGCTGTCAAAATGTGTTATTTGCCAAATACATATGTGGATAAAGTTTTTAATTGTGAAATTAAGTTGAATTAGGCCAAGAATTAAAAAGAAACAATTGCTAACGTGGAGGATATCAATTTGTTAGATGCTCGTGAATTATTACATTAGAAGAAAGTATGATTTTAGTCTAGTTTTTTTAGTGAATTATTTCAGAATTACCGTGAAATGCAAATTTTAATATTGATTTTTTTTTTCAAGATATTTACGAGAATATTCCCTGAAACACTTTCTTTGATATGAATAACCTTCGTAATGTTAATACTACAAACAAATTTCCACCAATCAGGACTTCTACATTGCATTCGAGCATTTTTCAGCAATCTTTGGTGAATCGATGCGGAATATTAAGATGGAGAAAATTAAAAAGAAGTGGAACGTTTTCTAGAGCGGTCAAAAAGAACTATTCACTGACTGTACAAAAGGAAAATAGAACCATTCCCATATGTGCTAGTGAATCTGGTGTGAACATTAAAAATCTTAATTACGAAAACGGCAATGTTCTTGTGGAAAAGGATGCAGACAAGGACGATGAAGCTGGTGTGATCAGTAAAAATGTAAATTACGAAAACATTGATAATCTTGTGGAAAATGAGTCAGACAGCGACAGGGGCGATCTTGATTTTGAAAATTTGGACGAGTTTAATATTGATATTGACTTTAAAAGAGCTGTTTTTGTAAGAACCTTAAAGAGTTGGGCCCTACAACATAATATAAGACATTGTGCACTAAAAGATTTACTTAAAATCGTGAACTCTGCTGTGCAATTTGAATTACCCAAAGATCCCAGAACACTACTGGAAACACCACAATCAGTTCATTTAATTGCAATTGGCAGAAGTGGTCAATACTGGCATCAGGGGTTGTCGGTTTGCTTGCAAAATTACTTCCGAAATGCAAAGCATTCAATGCGAATTTCTTTAAATATCAATTTTGATGGATTGCCTATTGCCAAAAGTTCAAGACAATAATTTTGGCCGATTCTTTGTCATATTCATGAATTGCCTAATTCTAAGCCAATGGTTGTAGGCATTTACTCTGGCGTTGGCAAGCCTAGTAGTCTTGAGGACTTCATTTCTCCTTTTGTGAATGAAATGAAACAGTTAATTTCTCATGGAATTCGCATAAATGGTCATCTGTTTACAATCTCAATTAGAGCCATAATATGTGACTCTCCAGCAAGAGCATTCATAAAAGGTGTTGCAAATTTCAATGGTCAGCATGGATGCCAGAAATGCACAACAATAGGCGAATATTCATATGAGTCCCATTGCAATATTTTTCCGCGAGCACAATGCCCAAGAAGAACTAATGAAGGCTTTCGTAAAAAGGTGCTTAATTTGTACTAATTTTGCAAGAATTGATGAGTTAATCAGTGGTTCTAATTTCAGATATATGGGACCCATCATAAATGTGTAACACCATTGGAACAGCTGCCTATTGATATGGTTGAAGACTTTCCTGTTGGAGACGCCTTACACTTAATAGATCTAGGCATAATGAAAAGGTAAAAAGTTTTTTTTGTAAAGAATATAAAATATTTATTTAAATCACTCGAAAAGCTAAGAACTTAATTACATTAACTTTCCAGGTGCTTATTTGGTTGGAGGGACGGAACATTTAAAACCTTTAGAGCTAAATGGTCAGCTAAGAATATTGAAGAAATTTCACAATTCCTTTTGAAATGTCAGTTACCTAGTGAAATTCACAGACAAGTTAGAGGTTTGGATTGCTTGTCTCACTGGAAAGGCGTAGAATATCGATCGTTCTTCTACTACATAAGCATAGTAGTTCTCAAAGACCATTTAGCGAATGACGTCTACCAACATTTTTTATTATTTTTCTGTGCAGTAACAATTTGTTCTTCTCAACATTATAGAAGTAAATACATCGATATTGCCGAGCAACTCCTCGAACACTATGTCGAGATTTATAGAGATATATATGGCGAGGCATATATGACGAGTAATGTACATAATCTTACACATTTAACAGAAGATGTTCGGAGGTTTGGAATATTATCAACATTTCATACTTACCCATTCGAAAATATGTTATATCAAATAAAACTCTTATTACGACAAGGAAATCGACCATTAGCACAGATAGCTAAGAGAATGTCTGAAATTAGTAAATATGTGCACCACGAAGATCAAAACAACAATGCAAAGCAGTATCCTGTTCCAAAAAATAAATTGTTTACCGACAAAAATGGAAAAGTACATTATTCAAAAGTTCAACTTGCAGATGATTTTCTTATAAGCAACGACATGAAGAACAAATGGTGTCTCACAAATGGAAATAAATTGTTCGAGTTTAAATATGCCTCGGTTCGAACGGGTGTTCTTAAAGTTTTTGGACATTACATAACAGATTTAAAAACATTTTTTGATACTCCACTACGGTCATCGTATTTAAATATATATATGTCTGAATGTAAATTAGATGAATTGTTAGTAGCAGTTGAATTATGTGAATTAAAATGTAAGATGGTAGCTGTTAATTATAATCACATAAAAACAATTTTTATACCATTAATTCATACACTAAAATAAAAGATCTTATTAACTTCAGTATTATTGATATTCAAATAAAATCAAAAAGAAAATAAGAAATAACAAAACCAACAAAAATAACAAAAACAAAAAATATTAATTTTATTAATTTTCAAGTTCAGAAAAGCTGCGAACTGGAGCGGTACCATTATATTAAACGTCAACGTGATCCTCAATATTTTCTTTTGTAGGCACATCTTTATTGATACGTTGTCTTATCTTTGTACTGGATTGCCGTACACTTGTTTGGGATCTTGCTACTGCATTCTTTAAAACGTTTTTGAAAAATATTTGTAGATCTCGTTCTGAAAAGTTAGCATCGTTAACGATTACTACTTCTAAGAACAGTCTAAAAATATTCGAAAAAATGGCAAAACGTTTCTTCGGCTTTTCCGAATCCCGTGTGCCTCCAGTCCAAGAATATTGCAAAAATACCTTCCTGTCAAAAATCCTGTCTATAAGAATATAGCAAACGTTGATTCCTTTTTGAGGAGCAATTCCAATTATTGTTCGGAAAGCTTTTTTCTACAACATAAAATCATAAATTATGTATAAACGAAAAGAATTTATAAAAAAGTACCATATTTTCAAAGTATTCTGTAGAATGTAAGCGTTCCTCAAAATCTTCAACGCCGGCAGTTGTTTCCAACTTATTAATTGCTTCCGAGTTAGTGTTTTGTGTAGTATTGCTTGCGGTTAAGAGATTAGGCTGATAAAATTGAACATTTCAGAAAGATAATAGATATTTTTATTCCCCAGTCTTTACCAATGCAGCAATTAGTTTTCCTAAGGTATCTATTTTTGCTTCAATCCTAGCTACGGATTTAATTAGTTCCTCGATTTTAAGGCTTTCACTTGGTATCAACGATGACAAATTAAACGAAGGCATAGCATCATTTGATGCTACGGTTTCCCATTGGCGGTACGAATTAATTTATCTTGATTTTGCTTTGATTTTGTTTTGGGTGGCCAAAAAAGCTTCCCTTTCTCTTCCCAGCCTTCCGGTACAATTGAGAGCAATTGTCTATCGTTCTCGATGGTTTGCACTATTTTAAACATTTTACTTGTTGTAAAGTTTATCTTTCTGTTGTTAACTTTCAAGTTTCTTTTTCTTAAATCTAACTTCTAATTTGGAGTCCTCTAATTAATACAAGTTTTTTGGTTATTACACTATTCGTTCGTTTCTTTTACTTCTACTCACACCCAGCATCAAGTGTTCCACTAAACTCTCTTGACATTTTTGCTTTGCCTTCTTTTTTCTCAAACTATACAAACACTTCACTTTTAAAAAATTCAAGTTTGTTTTTCTTAAATCTAACTTCTAATATGGAGTCCTCTAATTAATACAAGTTTTTTGGTCATTACACTATTCGTTCATTTCTTTTACTTCTACTCACACCCAGCATCAAGTGCTCCACTAAACTCTTGACGTGTTTGCTCTGCCTTCTTCTTTCTCAAACTATACAAGCAACTTCTTTATTTTAGATCTGAATTAAGCCAAAACACTTCAATTGTTGACAGGTCTTTTTCGACTACAGCTCGATCATCCTGACATGAAGATCGCCTCGATCTTTTACAAATGTGATACTTCGAGCTTACGTTCTAACAAAATATAACTAACTAGCAGGTCTACCCGGTTACACTTGGGCGGTGAAAATTATAGCCTATAACCTTCCTCAAGAATTGGGCTATCAAATGCAAAAAGAATTATTCAAATCTGACTGGTAGTTCCAGAGATTAGGGCGTTTAAGTAAAAACAAACAAACAATTGTTAAATACCGACTGCAGCGCCATCTGCCGGGCTGATTTGTGAATCTAAACCATCCAGGGCGCCACCCAAAAGCATACAAAAAAATTCATTTAAATCGGTCCAGCCGTTTAGGAGGAGTTCAGTGACATACACACGTACAGTAGAATTATATATATATAATTCTATAGGATTTCTAACACATCTTAACCTACAAAATTCCTGACAAAACTTAACCAACAAAATTCCTGACATAACTTAACCTACAAAATTCCTTACAAAACTTAACCTAAAGGACACTTTTTGTATTCGTGTCTAATAGATCCGCATCTGTAACAGGATCCTCTTGCCCGGGGTTGTTGGGGACACCTCATCCTATCATGACCTACTTGATTACAGTTATAACATCGGATCTTGCTTGGGCACTCATAATGCATGTGCCCAATTTTCCGGCAGTTATAACATTGGCCTGGCCGGTGTTGTCCTCTGGTAGTGTCGGGTTGATTGGAGGTACCAGGTGGTGCTGCTTGAGCCTCCTTTAATTTAGCTTCCATATGGTATACCTCATCCCTCATGGAAACAAGATTCATCACCAACCGCCCATTGGCATCCTCAAGCCGCTCGACCTTGTCAGTCCAAATCATCCGGGTTATTACGGCGTCCGCCACTTTGTTCGATAAAGATAGTTCCTGCTCTTTTAATTGTTTATTGGCTTCTTGGAGCTCAATAACTTTGCCTTCAAGAGCTACTGCCCGGCTTCTCCATTCGTCTAGTTCGTCTTTGAGGTTTTTCACTGTTTCCTCTAGACCAGTGATGTAGTCGTCTTTGTTCATTCTTCTAAGTTCTAGGGTCTCTAATTTCGGGTTTGATGTAGTCGTCTTTGTTCATTCCTCTAAGTTCTAGGTTCTCTAATTTCGGGTTTATTTTTTTTTTTTTGATTATTTATAATTTCTAAAAAGAAATAATCTATATTAGCATATTTTTCTACAATTATTTTCCTTATTCTGTTGTTTTTTTCCAAAATTAACTACACTTCTATTTACATATTGTCTACAATCTACACAGCTGATGTCCATCTATATCCTTCACCAGGTATCTGTGATCGTTTACTTATTCCTGGGGTACTTACATGATTTGTGATCATAATGTAATCGCCTATTTTCTTTCGCAGGGTTTGTGGTTTCTTCATTATTTCAAACACTCTCACTAACTTTTTTGACATTTTTGCACTGCCTTCTTCTTTCTCAAACTATACAAGCAACTTCTTTATTTTAGATCTGAATGAAGCCAAAACACTTCAATTGTTGACTTAAGTCTTTTTCGACTACATACTTTAATTTTTAACAAAAACCACGAAAAAGTGACAGAATAATTTCCGAGTGTTTAACTTTGGTATTTAAGCATATTTGACAGCTAGATAACGCATTGGAGTATTTAAGCAGACTTATCAAAGACAAAAGTTTGAAAAGGAACTTTGATAAAAATGTATTCTTAGAATGCACTTATAAGAGCTGTTTTGACAAGAAATTTCTTAAAGTCGACTCATAAAGACCTTGAGAAAGAGAATAATAATCGGCCATGTTTTGTATGTTATTAAAAAAAAAACATGTAGTCGCAATAAATAATAATATTTATTATAGTTGAAAAATGAAATAGTTCATCGAAATTTCAAAATTTTCATGTTTTACTACAACGTTAAATGCCTTGGAAATGAATTCGGAGCATATTTTTGACATTTTTTAAAAAATATAGTAACAAAAAACTGATTTGTCTATCAATAATAATGATAAATTTGCAACATTTTTAGAGCGATAAGTATTTTTTGGAGGTATCATACTACATTTCATCAGTGAAATTTCTCTCGCAGTAATATTTTCACTATCCATCTATAAATATCTAATATCGCAATTGCCATTTTATTTATCATACATATAAAAGTAGGAGACATTATTCTTCAAAGTTTTTCAATTACGCATATCTAAAGAAAAAAGCACACATATAAATATCAAATATTAACAACCCAAATGTCATTACAAAACGCACACAATCTTAATTAAAGGTTATTTGTCGGTGATGCTCTTGTAGAACAACATATGATAAGAAACCATTCTTATAATGCTCTTAGCGAAAGTTGTTTTAAGTAATCAAGCTCTTAATACACACTTTAAAAAGTATTTTATAAAGTTTAACACTATTTACTGCTTTAAAATAATTCGTATAAGAGATTTGGAGAACTTGTTCAAGAAATCATGTAGAGTCTAAAACGCATTAAAACATACGCCAATCATGACTAGTAAGAGTCTTCAAGTAATCTAAAGGTGTCATTTATCAAGGTTATTATTCTTAGACAAGGATATATTAGCTCTTGTTAGATTCTTCAAGAGCCTAATAAAACATGAATTGTTAGTTGGGTTTTTAACGCTTCCAATGACCCGTGCCAATAGATCAGCTGCCGCCAGTTCTAATCGTGGTATAGTAACCGTCTTCAACGGTGCCACCCGAGATTTGGACATAACCAAATTACATCTTATAGCTCCGCTTACGTCCAGGATGCGAGCATATACAACGGCTCCGTACGCTAACTGTGAACTATCCGAAAACCCAATCAATTTGCATTTCACTTCTCGTGTAGTACCGATCCATCTGTCAATTCTAAAATTTTCCAATTGCTTGATATCCACCCAGAACTTTTTCCATTCATCTTGCAATTGCTCCTCAATTACCTCATCCCAGTCCACTTTCGCCATCCATAGCCTCTGGATAAATATCTTTCCTATTACAGTAATTGGTCCGACATAGCCGTTCGGATCAAATAGTTGCGATACACAGCTCACTATTTTTCTTTTAGTAACTTGCCCTTCGATCGATGGTGTTTTAATCTCAAATGTATATTGGTCTTTTGCAAACAACCATTTTAAACCCAAAATGCTTGTTTGTCCGTCCTCAGCAAACACCATTGATGACTCCGTTGGCTCCTTTGCATTCAATGCATGCAGTACTCCTCTGTTATTCGATTTCCATTTGCACAATGTAAATCCAGCACCCAGCAGAACTCTATTCACCTCATTTGCCATTGCTATTGCTTCTTGTTCATCATCAGCACCGTTAACACAATCGTCCATATAAAATCCTTCTTTAATCACTTTTGCTGCTTCAGGTGATCTTTCTTCAGCATCCCTTGCAGCTTGTAGTACGCAACGCACAGCTATCCAAGCTGAAGCAGCCAACCCGAATGTCACCACTGTCAACCAATATTCCTTCAGTGGCTCGTTTGGATTCTCCCTCCAAAAAATTCTTTGACAATCCCATTGCTTCTCATCTATTCTGATTTGATTATACATTTTCTTTATATCACCGCACACAACGACTTTGAATTTCCTCAATCGCATAGTTGTCTCATATAAATCAGGCTGTAATTTGTCGCCCAACATTTGCACATCGTTGAGGGAAATGCCTCTATTTGTGCTGCAACTAGCGTCATAAACGATGCGTGGTTTCACCTCCTTTGACACAAGATGATGCGGGATGTGGTAACAGATTCGACCCGGTGTGGGCGGACGTGTGACTTCTTTTATGTGACCATTCTGGATCTCTTGCCGCATTTCTTTTACATAAAACGCCTTCAAATCAGGCTCCTTTAGCATTTTTCTTTCAATATACATAAATCGGCGCAGTGCTATTTGTCTGGAACTACCGATATCACAGACCCCCGGCTTAAATGGAATCTGAACCACGAACCTACCCGTTTCATCCCTGTAATGTGTATTCAAGAAGTGCTGCTCCACCATCTCTTGTTGCTCAGTTCGTTTAGACTCAGTGCCAGTACTATCCATTGCCCATAGCCTTTCTAACATCGCATTCAATTTAGTATTGAGCGTACCATCGACCAGTGTACTCACAGCGCCCAGATGCTCCTCGTTACTCTCCAAACCTTCTGCATGCTCACCCATTACAACATTTCCAAATTGCGTACTAATTACTGCCGTGCCATCCATTTCATGTCCGATCTTATGCTCAAAAATTTTCGCAACAAGCCCCACACCCAAGATAATATGCACTTCTCTTGGTATATGATACTCAGGATCCGCCAATGAATTCCTAAACTGCTCATTTTCCTGCTGTACTGGCAGTTCATTGCTAGGTAAAACTGGTTGCCATGTATTTTGATGTGGTAAAATCCAGGCTTGATCACGTACATAATTCTTTGACTCAAACCAAGGCCTAATAATCACATTTACTTTGCGCTTGATAGTGAATGGACAAGATCCAATGCCTAAAACTGTCTTTGTTGCTTCGCTAGTGCTACATTTCATCCGCTTAAAGAGAGTGTGACTTATCAGGGTGGGTTGTGCGCCGGTATCCAACAAAGCTTTAAACGGACCATGGATAATGCCATCAACCTCCAGTCTGATCCTGGCCGTAGGTAAAAGAAATCTAAACCTTTGCATCGCTTTTACAATAAAACATTGCTCGTAAGTTGAATAAACCCAATTACTATTTTTATTACTTAAATTTCTATTATTTACATCTTTATGCCTATTTACTATACCAATTTCATTTGTATTAGAATCTTCGCGCGCTTTAAGTAAATTAATTTGCTTGTTCAAAATGCCCAGATGCTCATTAAACTTCACAGTGCAGGCCGTTAATTGATCTAAATTTTTCTGATCCAGCTGTCTCTTTTTCTCCTCCGATTTGCCCATCGCAACTAACTTTCGCCCATTGCTTTGCTTACTTGGTTTCTTTTTCCTCCCAGTGCGTTCATTTCCTGTTTCCTTGTAATGCCCATTGCTTTTGTCCTTTTTCCCAGTGCCCATTGCTTTAATTAATTTCCCATTGCTCACTTTGCATTCTCTACTGCTGCTGCTCGACTGCGGCCTCAATCTCCTCCTCTTCGGATTTTCCGGTCAAATTGAACTGTTATCTCCTCGTCGTTTAGATGCGAGACTGCCACTTCCACGTCCTCTCCAGCCAAAAAAAGGTCTTTCTTGCTCACCTAGGGATCCACGCGGCCATCGATTGGTGACTTCAGCCCTTGGCGGTGTATCCAAATGGCTTGCTAAGGTCGCATAATCATAAAGCCGCTCCTTAAACGGACATAGGGTTTGATGGTGCTTTGCCTGGTTACATCGTGGCTCATCACAATGAGTGTCAGTATAACACTGGTGTTTGAAATGGCCATGCTTAATACAATTTCGGCACATTCTGTTTGCCTCGACCATCGATTCCCGAACACGGAGCGGTTGAGTCACATACTCAGAGCAAAACGATGACCCATGTGCGGTGGACTTACAGAACCGACAAGGATACCTTTGGAGATCAGTTGGCACATAACGACGCGATGGACCATCGACCCTTTGGGACGGACGAACATTCTTACCATGCATCGCTGTGGGCGACACACCCTGATTCACGCTCAGTGAGGCCATCTTTGTTAAAAATTTAGTCATGTCATCAACGGTCGGATCGTTGTTTTCGTTACGCTCTTTTGCCCATTCCGTTGCGTATTGCTGATTCAACCTCGCATGTAGCGCGTGCACTAATATCATATCCCAGTGCCGTATCGGATAATTTAACGCCGTCATTTGCCTAATAAGCTCATTCGTCGTGTTGACCATTGCTTGCAACTCTGCTGTTGTTGCTTCGAAGTTCAACTTTTTCATATCAAAAAACTTGCCCAGGTAGGCACAGGCAGTCATGTAACGCTTTTCGTATGTCTCCACTAGGGTGTCCCAAATCGAAAAGTAATTGGCCTCCACCAGCTCAAATTTACTAATAGAGGCAAGCGCCGGACCCTCTAGAGCCTTAGCCAAATGTTGCAACTTATTTTTGACCGGCATTTGCTCGACCCCGTGAACCGCCAACACAAACTTCGCCTTCCAGTCGAACCATCTCATGTGATCCCCTTGAAAAGGACCCCATGTGTCCTGGATCGCTTCCGGTTGATACGGCATCTGAACCTGCACGCATTGCACTTGTTGCCCAACCGCCGTCGCTGCTGCAGCATCTGATGCTCGGCGATGATCCGATGGTGCTTGTGACGCACCCATATTTGCTGCTGCTGGCGTCAACAATTCCTCCAACCGTTCCTCTATATCTGCCATCGCATCCAGACACCGCTCCTCGAAAGCTACAAATTCATCGAATAGGATCTTGCGTCGGTTGTCCTCTGATGTGGCGTCACAAATGATATCGCTTGCTGCTTTTGCTGAAGCCAACGTGCTTTCAAATCTTTTCAGCCGCTGCCGCAATCTGTGATAGGAAAGTTGCTCATAGCGCTCCGATCCTATGAACTGTATTTCGGACTCAAGAAGTGACATCTGCTGAGCCCGTTGGCGTCGGGCCGAAGTGACCGCTTTCTTGTCTGTCATCGCTGTTTGCACAAGAACCCAGTTCAAAATTACCCAGTACAATGCAATTCAGTGCCAGTGCAGGTACACCATGACGATTCATAAAAAAAAGGGTAAACAAAACGCAAAATCATTCTGAAACCTGTATTTCTTTCTTTTGCTGCGGTTGTTTGTGTCAACATTGATGCAGGAATTTCGAACGTCTTCATTTTCATTGCTCATTTCATTTTTTCCCAGAAGAACCGTTCTTCCACTGCATCAATATATTACAATCACGCAAAAAGTAACACATTCATTTATTATCTGTTGCTTGCCTCTGTGCGCATGTGTGTGTGTTAGGCACGTGAAACATAGCTCACATTGCAATACGTATCAATAATCAAAAATTCTCGCACATAACTATAGACATTGCCAAATAACTGCCATTGCCATTGCCATTAACATTAACATTACCATTGCTATTCTTTTCGCTACTATCATTGCTTTTATTCAGTGCTCATTGCATTTTTTCTTTTTCATTCGATCACTGCCATTTCACCGCACATCACACATTTTTTTCCACAGAACAGCAACCGCAACCCCGCAATTTTCTAATGCTTCGTTTTTTCGTACTTACTTGACACTTCCCTTTGCCTTTGTCCTCAAAAAATTCTACTTTTATTTGTTAATTGTAAATTATGAAAAATCGGAAACAGATATCTTGCAGATTTTTCACCTCACTGTCGCGCTGCTCGTTAACTAATAATGATACTGGCTACCGGCCTGTATCGCATCCCGTTTCGTCCGTTAGGACTGCATTCTTTGCGGAGAACAAGTTTCGACATGTATACAACCACATCAGCACCAGCGCTCAGCTACCAGCGCACGACGCATTCAGTACTCAGTGCAATTCCTTATCTCTTTCACAACAAAGAAACATTCCAGACAAGAATTTTCTGGTAAGGGCAAGGGAAGCGCTCTGTTCTGATCGCTGTGCCCGGCGAACTCAGCTCAAGCGCCCAAGCAAGCAAGAAAATTCTTCGTGTTAGAGACGCAAACGCAAGTATGTGAAACTGAACCATGACTCACTCGGCCACAAGTTATGGTCCGGCTCGAAGGACCATAATGTATAACTTGAGCTTGGTTATACACTCCCCGATAGCAGGGATACTTACTTTGCGAGCTGAAAACACCAAAATGAAACCAACCATCACCACCTCAGATAAACTGAATAAAACACAATTAAATTTTGTTTGAGCAGAGAAAAAGTTCAATTTAAAAAAACTCTGCTATTTATTCCTTCACATTGCTCCATTGCTAAATTGACTCATTGCGCACAGTACAGCACATCACAACCTCTTCTTACAGCGCTCAGATCACGACTCCCTTAACTTTTTCTTCTAGGCTAACTATTACTCATACATGCAAAGCTATGAATCTCACTGCATCTGTTCCTTACTACTTATTCTAAGCTCGGCCGTTTTATACAAAAACGTTGGATATCCACCAGCCCTTCTCGAAATCAACATTCACCTTTTCGAGTTCCCAGGCTCGACGACGCTCTTTGCCCAAACTTGGCGTCACGCTGAAAGCATAATTGTTATAGCATGCAAAGGCGGATTGTGCAGGAGTATACATCTAATTCAAGAAAAATGAAAACAAGCACATTTAAATTACGACTTTATAATGACGAGATATCTTCTTTACATGTACCGAAAATATTACATAATACCAAATCATGCATAAATATCAATTACACAAATATCATGCTTTACATTATATAAAATTTAACTAATGTTTACAGAACCTATCTAATAAAAAATATACCTATTTTGTATAATATAATTAGTTTTATTAAGTATGAAAATAGAAATACCTAATAGATACTAGCCTGCCTACAAATGCGTAACGCTTAACAATTTATTTCTTATATCTGGCTTTCTAATTTTGTTATTAAAATCTTTAATTATATAATAAATTCGAACTCTGATAAAAAGTTTAATCAAATAATCCTTATTCTGTCTAATACAACAGTTATAATTAAATTCTTCCTTAAGTATTCCTAGCAATTTGTATTCTATATCCTTCTCTACACTAATTCTATCAAAAATTTCTAAAAATTTTTCCTCTACCTTTTTAAAATTATCCATAAACGATTGATTGGGTATAACTAAATTTCTATTTTCATACTCTTTGAAACCTATGAATATCGTTGAGTCACATGGTTCTCCATCTAATGTTTGTGTGCACTCATGATATTCCCTATACTTTTTTAAAAGCCAGCCGGCGAAATAATTAATTAGAATCGATGTTAAAAGACTGCCTACTAATATTTTGGGAGGAACAACTATCAAAACACGATAAATTTAGTTCAATATTCGGTAAATCTAACTTTTCGTGTGGCTCGCAATTACCATTTGATAAGGCTTGTTCCATGTAATTGGCTGAAAAACTTTTTTTGAACGCGCAGTCAAATTGAGAAGGAGTAAGTGATTTTCCATTCCCCGCCCGTTTCCGCAAGATTCCAAATGTATTTTCTAACACGTCTTGATTTAAGTTACGTCTTAGCAAAAAGGTGAGTTTGTCTGATTTTAAATCAGAAAAAAGGCTTTGCAGTGCATTTATATTTTGCAACCAACCATCAAGAAATTTTATTGTCTTCGTTACATCTTTATTCCCATCGAAGAACTTTAGACCATCTAATAAATTTTTCATTTCTGCTAGAAACTCTAACTGGTATTGATGCCCTTGAAAAGGTCGCCTAAACATTTTGGCCACGCGAAATTGGGAAGAATTGAAAAGATCAAAAAGTTTGTCGAAGTTTTCAATTATTTCTGCAGTGTGGATGGCTGTTGCAGGAGCTGCATTAAGGCTAACAAGTGCGCTTGCGCAGCAAATTTTACCCTCATCTTTTCAAAACTATTGGGTTTTACGTGCTCGTTCCTTAATTTTGGAGCTAATTTAAAATGTTGCATTTTAGAATGTTCATATAAATGCGAAACATCACGCCAGGAAGCTCGTTTGGAATCTTCGAAAACGATGTCATAATTAATAAAATTTCTCCAAAGCGATTTAAGGAGATGGGGTGTGTCGACTGTCGAACATATAATAAATTTTTAATTCATGTAGAATGAAATATGGGCTGCCTTTAGAGACGCCGAGAAGCTTTATTAAGCTCTGAAAATTTATGCCTTGATCAGAAATGATCAACCGTGGTCTCATATTTACCTTCTTTAAATGTCCGACACATTGGGTAATGCATTTTTTCACAAGGGAGGCAGCGCAAGGAGTGTGAACTGAGTAGTACCCTACTAAATGGTTGTAACGGTGAGTAATACCTCTAACCATGACAACTAAGTTATACTTAGCAGGTAATCTCGTCTTATTTTCACCGTCATATTCCAGCCTTATAATTTCTCCAGTCGATTTATTATAATATAAATGACATTTCAGAGATATTTCGTCGATGCAAATCAGACAATCTTGTGCAATATCGGATAAATGCTGGATTTTAAGTTTGAGGGCATGAAACAAAATTTGATGAATACCCGGGCCAGACGGCCAATCTATATAAATAAAACTGTAATGGGTAATTAGTTTGGCTGAGCATCACTGCAAAACGGCTGGATCGATTTTCATGAAATTTTCTACATTATTTTATATACAGCCAAATTGATCTCAACGCTACTTTTTATCAGTCTACAATCCTGTTAATATATAGCTCCAGTACAAAATTTCTTCAAATTATTAAATTTCCCATCTGGGCAATTATCTGAGAAATGGGCAATTATCAGGGAAATTTGAAAGCACATTAGATGTTCGGTTCTGACTTTCGATAGTTAGAATTATGGTGAAAAGTTTTTCTATTTGAAAAGGTTCTAATCTTAGATTTTTATTTACCTATATATTTTGTGTACATAAATTATTTCACTATGCACAACTGACTATTATCCCAGATAAACAATTATAGTATACCATTATGATGATGCGCATGGTAAAATTTGTTTACATTTATCTTTTTAAGTTCTCAGTTGAAACATGTTTTGTAAATAAAAAATCACCATGACTCATGGGGTAAAATAGGGGATGAAAGTTTCAATGAAAATCCGCCATTATTTAAGTAAAAAATTCAATAAAATTGGTATTTCGCCATTTTGGTTAGAAAAAAAACTCAATGAGAGCTACCAACCTTTATCCTAATTCAACCTCCAAAACTATCCTCCATTGAAAAAATTAACCAACTATTATTGAAACCCGACCTACGGGATTTTCACCGACCCGGGTGAAACCGGGTAGACACCAGCTATAGTCTTTAATAAACCTGCACAAAGTCCTTTCGGACGGCAAAGTTTTACTTTTTGACAGAAAAGAATACGTTGAGGGTGACATAAACCAAATTCTCAAGCAGAATTTTTTCATTTCTGTCGAGTATCGGAACCCTCGAGGATCGCCGTTGAAGTTACGTAGATGACTTTCCACGTTGCTTGAAAAATTTGGCGAAAACATTTTTTTGCATTGTTGGAAAAAGAAATCCATACTTTCCAAATGTTTCACCTTATTTTTCAAGTCAGCGTTTTCCTTTTTAAGTGTTTCCATCGCTGATTGAGATTCCATTTGAGAAGATCCTTCGCCGAATGGGTTGTTGAGCTCACGGTTAGTGGACATCAGTGCAGTACCTTGCAGCACCGTATGCCTCACCACCTGCTCATTGGAAGTTCCCAAACTTTGGCAAGTATTTACATTCGCTTGTAATGTCCATGCTCTATCGGTATCCACCGCCGTTTCCATTTCAGAAGTTCCTTCTCCGAATGGGTTAATATTTAGTTCACGGTTGGTTGATCACATAGGTTCAGCATCTTACAGCACCATAATATGTCTCACCACTTCCTCATTGGACATACACCAATCTTGCGAACTATTTGAGTTATGTTGATTTACCGATTCCAGATTCCTGTCATTCTGGATAGAGTTTGGAATCGCGTTAGGTTAAAGCCGTCTTGGCAATGAACGCCAAATCATGTGTGGCATGAAATGCTGTTCACATATCCGCAAATCTTGCGATATTTTCTGGTTTAACAAATCCTTTCTATTAATATTTGTTAACCATAATTTCCTCCTGTAAAGCAATTTAAATCTTATGTAAGTGTTTGCCATTAAAAAAGGCGTTCTGAATTTATTACCAAATTCATTTATATAAAATTGTTTCACTCGTATAAAGAAAGGTTTTTTTTTGTATCTATTATTTTTATGTTAATTTTAAAGATCGAAAGTCAATATTCAATGAACAAAATCAGCATTTTTGTATTATTTTCTACTGTACGCAGTTTAACTTTTACTAAGTTGATCTCACATCACCATAAAATAAACTCCATTTACGCAAGATATCATTAATAATTCAATATAATTACAAAAAAATAATAATTATAGCCTTTTCACATTGAGCTAAAAATACATGTTTTTCCGTGTTTATGCGTTTTTGGTCAACAAACGGCCAAAAATGACTCGATTTTCTGTACACTAAAGTGATTTTAAAACATCTCAAACGAGTTGTTTTTCTTAAAAATCATAATATGAAAATCACTTGAAAACCGTGCATACAAAGTAAAAAAATTAATTCAATCACATTCAGCGTTTTATTATTGATATTTATTTGGCATTTTAAATTTACAATTGTCAAAAACTTTTGGATTTTTTATTGTGAAAATGTAGGTAAAAATGGATTGCATTATTGCATCAACATTGCATAAATAACCATGAAACTACCTGTCAATGAAAATCAACTCGAAAGAAGTTTAAAAAGTTGACGTTGATTTGAAAAATACTTTTCAAAAACGTTTGTTTTTGGGTCAATGTGAAAATGCTATAATGAAATATTTAAAATGCACAAACCCCTTAAATACGCTAATATTAGTGTGATAGCTAAGTTTAGTGTGATATCTTATTAAAATCCCTTGTATTTACTTACTTGACCTCGTTCTTGGGTAACGAAAAGAACGGAATCCGTCCAGTACCGTCCTCAGTCCCACACACCAAACACTTATAAATATGCCGACCCATAATATATTTTATTTATATTTTCTAAGAACGTTAAACCTTCTACAATATGACTAATCTATGTATATACTTAATATGGAATTAATTATAATATATGATATCATATAAATATAAAGCAGTTAAAAACTAAATTAATCTGAAAGTTAAATTCAAATTTTAAAACAAGCAGCCAGGACAAAGAGCACAGAAATCAATTGCAAAAGCAACACAGAGCACACGGCACCATACACGGTTCGACCAAGTGGCATTTTTCTGTGAAATAAAAAATAAAAATTTCCACACAAAATTATTTTTGATTATGATTCCTGAATGCAAATGAAACATATTAAAAATAAAATGAAAATAATCGGTAGAGCTTCTTGAATTTAAATCGATTTTTTCCAAAAACAAGAGTATTGTGGTAAAAGAAGTAATCAATTTAAAAATTAAATTAGCATTTTTGGAAGTATTTTTCCTTCATGTTATAGATAAAAAAACTACATTTCCAAAATGGTATAGATCATCAAAATTCGTTCAGAAATAACAAAGTTACAACTATTCTTCGCAATTCCTGCTAATTGAAATTCAGATTTTAAAAAAAAAACTCAAAACAAAGAGCATTAGGTAGTAAATATATTTTTTAAAATTTATTTTTAATAAGGATTATTTATAATTGAAATTCATAAAACAATGACACAAAACTTAATTATAAATGTAAACAATTATAACAACAACAGTGAAGTCAGTATAGGGTTTGAATTAATTATTTAAATTAAATAAAAACTAAATTAAGTTCATTAAGTGCATAAACTATAAAACTGAAGTGTGCAGTGTACTGTTGTAAACACAATCGAAGAACTCTCAGAGGGAAGTCTTTTTTCCGGTAAATTTAATCGACGATTTTTTAGCAGAGTTTATAAATTTGCCAAAAATTAAGATCTAGAATTATAAAATTAGTAAATTCTCCACAAATATGGTTTTGTTTTCGTGCGTAGTGCTCTTTCTCTCATGACATTTTGTAGTTCCCCTTGCGTTTCAGTAGTAGCTGAGCATTCAAACCTACGAAGGGGCACCAACGAATAATTTTTCTCAAAACTAACGACGCCTCTGGTACCAATACATATGGAAAAAGCAATTGCAGATGTAGAGGAATGGCTTACTATTTTTCCGCATTTAGCCTCTCCATATTTTCTTTCTCTGAGAAGTAAATTGAGAAAGAGCTTTCGCAGCAGTGCGATTCGGAAGTTCGCACCGATTGCAAATCAGATTGTTTGCGACTTTTGATTTATGTGGCAAATATGAACCGCCATGTTCGCCAAGCTCACTTTTGTTGTCCCACTTCAGCAAATGTGTCTCTGCTGCTATCTAATTTTCCACAGCACCGATGCACACATCGGCAATCCAACCGTGTACATACAGTAGTTTCGGTTCTTATTGAATAGATATTCTTTGACTAGGAGTAAAGTGAGCGACAGCCGCGCATTTGGCATCATTTGCATGAGTGACTTGGTGCTGTTCAGTTCGTTTTTAAAAGTAAGAAAATGGTTGAGGAAATTTTATTTGTTGACCGAGAAAATGTCCCTCAAGGCTGAAACTTGCACTTTGTATGAGAATGCACTTTTCACCACCAGATGGTGTTGGTGGCGGGCCTGTCGTTTGACAGCTCGATTCGATTCGATGATTCGATTATTCACACTCAGTTCGATGATTCGATTACACCGTGCGGTTGTTCTCACACAGTGAAATCTAATAAATTTAAAATTTGATTTTTTCGTAAAAAATGTAGTGCATTTTGAGAATAGATCAACAATGAGGGTAGATCAACAATACATTAACAATTTCCATAACTGACTGACAGACAACGCACGAACTAAATCGCTGGACCTAAAAAGCTGAAATTTTTGCAACACTAAGGCCTAACAAGCACTAAGGCCGAATTATTTGAAATTCCACACCTAAAAAATTCAAAAAAATTGGTATTGGTCCTTTTGTTAGAAATGAAGAAATACCTGTATCAGAATTTTTTGAAATTCAATCCCTAACGGGGTAAACTGGGGGTTGAAACTTTCTATGAATATTCGGATTCCCCATTCTTGAAGTAAGAAAGTCATAAAAGTTGGTATGGCTTTTTGGTTAGAAAGAAAGTTAAATAAGAACTACCGACTTTTATCCTAATTCAACTCCCCAAAACCACCCTTGACTGAAGAAAACCAAACAACTATTATTGTGACCGTTCTATTATTGTGACCGTCCTACGGGAAACGGTTCTATGTAATATATGTCGCGTTTGGGGCATTTGTAAATTCAAAAAGTACTATGATGTACATTATATTATGATTTTCACAGTCCCGGGTAAAAACGGGTAGACCTGCTAGTTATTAAATAAAACCTCAACTTACCTGTACTTCCTCGTCAAATTTTTTATCTTCATCGTGAATTCGTTTACCGTCACTGTTGTTCCCGACCGTCTTTATTTGTTCGGCCATATTCTTATAAATATGGCAGTTCTGTTTCGCCCTCCTCAACTCCCCAATGTTATCCCTCCATACCTCCAATAAAACATTGTGGAGGGCTTCCGTCCACAAGAAACGGACTTGCTTTCTAAAAATTCAAAAAGAAATAATAAAACAAATCACATTAATATATATTTATTTACTTTTTTGGTGGAGATTGCATATTTGGAGATTGCAGATTCAAATTAAATTTGTGTGAAGTAAGGACAACACGAAAGCATCTGGGAAAACAACAAAATGACATTTCACAGCTGATTACTTTTTAGTACAAAGATTTTCTACCATGTGGAACTTACGGCGCTGGTAGCAGTCAGTCGAGTTTAACCCGGGTTCCAGGAGGTAGGTTTCGATGTCGAGTTCTTATGGAAAATTTAAATGGGCTACGTCATAATGACGTTATTAATCCACTTAAGTGCTCTCGTGTGCCCAGGGTATTATGGTTTCTTTACAGCAAATTTAATTTGAGCAAACACATCAACATTTCACCTTGCAATCTCAAGCTCGCTCATCGCAAGAAACTCACTTGATCGTTGTTGCGAATTCATTTTATGTTTACTTTTCGCCAAATGTTATCGGATATGTCACCCCCGAACTCTGTTCGGCGGCACACGACACCTAAACCCACTCTACGTGATGTCACTAACCCACTTAAGTGCGCTCGTCTGTCAGGGGTATTCGACTGCAGCAAACTCGTTCGAAACATTTCCGAACCACAATCTCGTCAATTGCAAAGCATCACAAAGGCTTACGTTGCTAATCTAAAACCAAGTTGACTTTCTGATGCTTCGCTTCACATCGGGTCCGCCTACATTGCATGTTCTCTTGCATCTCCAGACGTGACCATCCAACTTAGCTTTCTTCATCGGCTGGCCACAATCTGGGCATACCTATTGAGAGGCAATAAGGTCCTGACGCATGCACCACTCAATCAACTCAAGCTCCTCTTTTGTTCTAAACACTGCAAAAAAAACCACGAGTAAGCTTTTTAGTTGCCATTACTTAAAAAAAACAAACTTAGGGCCAATACAAAATGCAAGAGGAATTAATGGCGGGAGATTTTAAAAATCCAACGTAGTCAATTCTGTAAATGGAACAACAACAATTAAATATTGATATCGATTTGCCTGGTGGATTTGATATTAAATAACAATTTTATTGATGCAGACATCTGCACCGTATGTAACACGTCTTACAAAAATAAAAGTATCATCATTTTTATCATTATTATCATTATATCAATACTGCTGCTGCAAGTGTATAGCATAATACTATATAGGACAAAACATCTTCCGAAATGATTGTCTATTTAAAAACTTATGAGTAAACAAAATTTAAAGACAGGCTTTTGTTCAAATGCACTAAAAACGAAAAAAAAAAATTATTTGGTTCTATAACTAGGATGTGTGTGTGGGTAACGGACTCGAAAGCCTGTCGCTTGTAGGTATATTGCAATTGAGGGATCCAATGCATAAACCAGTCAAGTTACATTTAGCAAAACTTTGAACAGGAGTAAAAAACATTTATAAGGTGAAAGTATACTCATATTACTCAAGCAATGTTATTTGAATATTTTGTCATTTGCGGATGATCTTTGTACGTTATATTCTAGAAATATTAAGATGTGTAGCAGACGAATGACTTAGATATGAGAGAAAAATCAATAGACTTGAGTGGTTGATGCAAAGTTTTTTCAGTTTTTTGAGGTTAAGTGTAAAACATTATAAAATTTTACATAGAAAAGAATATTTTTTGTTGATCAACTGAATAGAATGAACAAATACATGATTAAACTATAGCTTTTATGTGAACTTAGAATATTTTTATTCAGTCATCATTACTGATTTCTGATGCGGAAGCTTCTTCGTTCTCTCGCAAAAAGTTTAGGTGGCATTCTCAAATTTCTTCATAAAACCACATTGCGGCACGGAATTCTTGGCAAGTGACGATATGATAAAATTTTTTTTTTTTAAGAATTCTTCTTTGTCTGTATAACCTATTTTCTGTATTTGAAAGAGAAAGGGACTGCAGATCCCTCCTCTTATCTACTAATTCAAAAGCAGTGGACAAGATAGAAGATACGGTTTCGCTACATTCAAATAATATTTTTTCTGTAGCAATTTTTTCGTATCGCATGACTCGATATTTCGAAATTGTGAATTTTTTATTTTTCCTTGGAGGTTTCTTGACAAAAGACTGCTGCAAATGGGTCTTGAAATTAAGAAACATATCCTGTGTTACTTTAAAATTTTTGTTCGTAATGTTAATAATCCAGGAGTATTCTTTGGGTAAATATTTTTTGTTGTATTTTCTTCTTTGTATTTCTATTGCCTCAAAGCTTCTATCACAGGGAAGAAAACTATGTCCGGGTTCGGGGGACCTGTGCTGTATCCTTCTAAACTGCCCAGTTGCCACTACAGTATAAAGAAACTGTACCAGTACATAATTTTGTCAAAGAACAGTTGTCCGTAAATATATTCAGATCGGTTACTGCTTCATCGATAAAATTGTTTAAAAAATGGTGTAGCAGAAAATTTATTACCAAGCCCTTTATTTGGGAACCATAGGGATTTGGTCAATCACAATCAATATCTTACATGATATTTCAGACCTTGCACGTCAGCCACAGTGGAGTATATTCTGTTGTACTCCAGCCCGATAGCTACAACCATTTTATCAATGATCGCGCTACCTCGATTTCCCCGCTTCCGTTTTCGAACATCCATGGGGTTTTCTTCTAGAGCGAAAACCCCGTAATGTCTTTCGGACAGGTACTTTGGTATGGCAACGGCAACTCGCTCTAGTGTGACTGCACCCATTCTGCAGTGTTCGAGAGCGCTAACTAACCACTGCAAACACCAGTTCAATGTTCGCTTCGCAAGTGTTCGGCTTGTTGTAACCGTGGCTTTACGGGCTCTATATTCACAGCGCAAAGTTGGGTTGGGTTGATATTGGATATTTTTTTTTGCCTTGGTTATGCTTCGGAACATTCCCGTCGTAACTTTGTAGTGTGGATCGCCCTTAACCAAAATTTTTGCAGGTTTGTTAGCTGATCGCCGCAAATGAATACGCTAACACCCGAAAATTTTAAAATGCCACTGTGCACTGTGCAGGTATTTTAGTTATGCCGTCAGCTTCACTTTTCCAATCCAAAAATTTGAAGTCTTGTCCTGGTGAAAAAACAGTCGAATGGTCTCGAATTAGTTTGGTGTATTCTTGGGGGTTCGATATTACCTCTACCATTTTAGTTCTTTTTTCAATGAACCCAAATACCCGATCAGGACGTGTGAGAGTGAGAGACGTGAAAGAGTGTCCTCTTTTGGGGAATATTAGCTCTAATGTCTTTAGTTGAGGTGGAGCTTGGGAGAACCATTTCAAGCAGTAATCACATAGTTACACCAATTCTGTTTTTGTTTTGTCCTCCACACCCTTCACAGAATAGTCCAATAGTCTCCATATTATTTAAGGGCCATTCCATCGTCACGGGTTTGACATTCATACTCTTAATACTTGATGAAATAATAACTTTTCTTGATACTACTCAATAATTTGAAAATAATAGGATCCGAATTGAAGAGATGACATAAAATGGACATACTTCCAAACGCAAATTGAGTTTTATAAAAATGAATTATGAATTATATAAAACTTGTTATTGCTTAATAAATAAATGAATGAATACCGATGGATGGTCATTTGCCATTTACTAGTACAGCTACTGAGCCACCCTAGTAATATGATGTTAATAAAAAAAATTGCATGCTACAATACAGTATCTTTCGATTAAAACCGTAATATAATCAAACTTTTAACCTTTGTTATGAGAATATAATTCTTGTACATTCCCCAAGTTGAGGTTTTCATTGAGTAAAATTAAGGCTTCCTTCTCGTTCAATTTAGGCACATCTTGTTTTTGCAACGTAGCATCTTCAGTTTCGATATTTTGTGGGGGGTATACGCTCGATTTAGTCGCCGTATACCTTGTTCATAATCACCTTTGATTAAAAACACTACACTTACAAAATAGGAATCTAAATAAAACATATAATTTTACCGGCACCAGCTAGGATTTCAATATTTTTGCAGACGATCCATTTTTCTTTCTTTGGTTTTCTTTTATTTTTAACCAAGTTGTCAAGATTACCGTATTCCTTTTTTGGTGGATAATAGCATGTGTATGGCTTTTCACGACTAATAAACCATGAACGAGGTATTCAATCAATTTTTACCTGTCCTCGTCGTTTTTCGGAAAATTTAACAATTAAGTATATATATAAGTGCTTATAGACTCCGTATCTATTACTTGTTTCAGAGTTTATGCTAAAATAAAAAATATTTAATAATATACAGGGTGTTTAAAAAAGACACGGCAATATTTAAGGAGGTGATTTCTCAGTTCATTTTATGAAAGAAGTTCATATAAACATAGGTCCGGAAATGCATGGTTTCCAAGATACCAAGGGTGTTAAACTTTTTTTAAAAACATCGGTTCTTTAAACATATCTGAAATGTCTTTTCACCGATTTTTTTGAAACTTTACAGCACTTAACACTCAAATCTGATACGCAAGACCATAAATGTAATTACTTACCGAAGATATAAAAAGATTCTTGAGATTTGTACGAGAACAAAGAAACTATACGGAAATTTTTCAAGCAGTAAATTGTTTACACCGCAACAATTCGAGATACGCGCATGCTGCTATAGCACTAACCCGCTATTTAGTGTTTGCAGATGACGGATGCCAGAGAAACCGCAAATTTTTTCGGTCATGTTTTTGGAAGTCCTACTTACGACACTTGGGGTATCTATCCCACTGGGGTATCTCTCCGTAGTTTACCCTAGTAATAAGGAGCTCATTTCGCCTTAACTAGACTAAGGTTATTAAGTCCAGTCGCGGGCGTGGGGGCACCTTAATCAATATTATTGGCAAAAAATGTGTACGCCAGTGACTTTTTTCTAATTGTGTCGTATAGTTGCAAAACCAGCCATCTGCAAAAACTAAAATTGTCGGGGAAACCTGATTTTCTGCGATACTTAGCCAAAATGAGACAGGAACTAAAACAGGAATTAAAAATTAATTGTGCGTTCAGCATAAAGCGAAACATACTCGAAACATGACCACAAGCATCAGACATCAATGACAATATGTTGCAGAATTTTTGTGCATACGATTTTCTCACTCTCAGCATTTGTAAAAGTACGAGGATCGAATTTGACCCATGCAGTACTAGATGATGGCAGCAGGAAAAATATAAAAGGAAACTCTCTACCAGGTTTGCATCAGACTCTTCAAGTACCTTACGTCGGACGAGCATTAAACATCACCAACAAAGTACGCAGGTTCAGTAATTCGTTTTCTAAGAAACGGCATTGAATCAAGATGTACTTGTTGTTCGCCGATTAGCTAATTATCGCGAGATCATTTTATAACTTAATTTTCTTTTATTAACTTTTCATTTTTTTTGGCTTTAAATTAATCTATATAATGAACTCATCTTTGCATGAATCGATTTAAATTGAATTTAATTGAATTTCTTTTTCTTGAAACATATATTTTATTGTTGTGTAAATTTTGTTCCTTTTTACTAATTACATTAAAGAAGCTAGAAACCAAGACTGCTTGCGTTTTCATTTCGTTATATTCATTTCCGCTACACGAATCATCGGCGCACGCTACAACTTCCTTTCAATTTGAGCGAAAACACGACCTGGCGGGATAAAAAAATGTCCAGGAAAGGGGAAAATTACCTTTATCTTCTTCAGGTGCTTAGGGGCATACCGAGTAAACAAAGCATAAACATCAATGTGGTATTTTTATTCTGGCCTCCACAAGTGTAAATAAACACGTTGTTCTTCGCCAATGTGTCTTTGGAAGAGCCATGTACATTGTACAATGGTGAAGTTATATAAATACAGTTGCCTACTGTAATAAACGGTCTGGTCGGCAATTTTCGGCAATGCAAAATTTTTCTGACAGTCAAAGCTCAAAGTAATTCCTCCTTCTTTTCCTTAAGAAGAGAAAAAAAGGCTGAAGCTCGCATTTTGTGTAGCGTGTATGCAGTGAAAAGCGTTTGCTTTTCTCTTTCTGACTTTGCAGTTTTTATCCTTTCCTTCAGCTCCAGACATTTGGAACACACGTCTGTTCTCGGTGACCCAAAGCCAATGTTGAACTTGTTGCGAAAGAACGAATGGGTTACTCGAGTTGATTCTTCTCGGTCAAAATTGTACATACACCACATTTCTCTAATGTTCAGTTCAGAGCTGAGGTAATGTCGCACAACAGTCTTACTATGACAGTAGTGAGATTCAATACACTTAAACGTTTTTATGAACCCAATCACAGTATCTCTTTTTTCTTAAACTTTTTGGATTTGGATCTTTAGAGAGGAGCATTGGTAAGCTTTTGAAGAGTGCCTTTAACTTGGTTTTGATGGATTACCAGTAGGGCAGTACATGGAAAAAATAACGTAAGAAATTGTGAAATTGTAACACAAACGGTCACAAATTCAAGAATCATGAGCAGAACATTGAAACCACAATCGTGATTAGTTTTTGGCCTTAATCAGTTGAGGGGTTTTGAAGTTATGCTCAAAACATTAAAATCAAAATAAACATGGTAAACAAATTACAAGGTATATACCTAAGAACTTTGGCTTTATTTCTTTTACATGACGTAGGATCACTTTGCCTCTTTCTTGATTGATTAGGAGCCGTTTCTTCCACAAACTTCTCCATAGTCAAAAAATGCACAAAACTCTATTAAGAAGGCACAAGGGAAAACTTGATAATTTCACTTTTGAGGAAGTTTTGGCCTTTTTTTCTGAGTTCGATGGTAAAGTAACAAGATTTAATTACCCGTAAGTGAAATCTAAATTCAATATAGACTTTTAAAAATGATTTCGAATTTATATTACCTAATTTATTTGGCAACACGGCTATATTCAAGCAATACTAGTATTCGAATGAAAATTTAACAATAAAGAAACAAATTAGCTAACATAAAATTTTATTGTTAACTAGATCAAAAAATAATTAAATTAGTGTAAGATGTAATATTATTGACGACGGAAGAGTGATCCTTAATTTATAGCAGAAACAAAAGTGCCATTTAGCGTATATGGAGATGGCTGCTTTTGAAACTCATAGGCTGAGGGATTTGGCCGGTTTTTGCAGCACTTCGTTATATTCGAACGCATGTAAAATATGGATTTGACTGGATTTGCCACGGTTTCTTGTTTGCAGTTGTTGCAAAACTTTATTTAGAGCTTCAAAAACTGAAAAAATGCATTTCCCGGATTTGAGGAGATAGCCGGTTTTGCAACTACACGACACAATTATGATATATTGTTTAGATAAAGCAAGCAAAAATACAACTTTTTGGTCTCTTGAATTTTTGACGTATCTTCCTTCGTTTTCGAGATAAAAAGCAAAAACCATTTGATTGCATGTCCATTTACCATACAAAAATAATTAAGAAAATTTTGAACTATTCTAATTTGCTTTGTTTCGCACCATAGGGTAAAAACAATTATTTGACAATAAGTATCAACATAATATTGCCAAAATTTACCAGAAAAAGAAATAGTCGAGCTCGTTCATCTTCTTTCACTTCGATCCCCCATTCCTTACTTGCTTTATGATCCAATGCATGTGGTACCTGTCGACAATTTTTCGATACCGCCTCTGCATCTTCTCTTCTCGATGTCGTTCATACTGTACACTGTACACCTGGTACTCGCTCTACTTCTTCGTACTCAGCTGGTACGTCTCGGCAGTGGCATCTTCACTATATTCAACTTTAATTTTGCTGTCGTTCAACAGTTAATCATCTACGTCCTGCAACGCCTTGTCGACTCGACAAACATCAGTGTTTCGTATGATTCAACACTGAATACTTCACCGTCATACTGCTTTAACCGTATTTTCTACCCATGCAATTGCAGTTTACAATATATATTTTTTAAATTTTATTTTATTTCTCAGATTTAAAATTTTGTACACTACAAAGCTATTAAACAGTGCGCAGTTGACTAGGTAAAATAACACCTTCCCGGTCCATTTTTTGGTTTTTCTACATAGTGTCTAATATGATAAATCTTGATCGGATAGATCTACCCCTTTCAGTAAGTGATTATAATCTGTAATGCCACTAGGTTTTTTTATTATAGGAAGTCCTGTTTTCCGATAACTCTTGCCAATATCAACAAGTTCGGCATAATGGATGGTGGAAATCATTCGAATATCCCTCTTTTTTCCGTTTCCCACAGCTGTACTAAAACTTCTCCTTTACGTTGGAACTTTGTTTCGAATGCCGATGTAGTGTCACAGTCACTTACCGCATGCAGGAACAATAGGGATTTCTTTACTGTATTTGTGTGGACTATGGAGGAAACTATTTTGATTGAACACCTTCCGTGGAATTTTGCCTCTTCCTGGTTTCACGAAAAAATATGTTGGCAGTTGTTGGACCAGTAATGGTGAAGATGATGAGGAGGTCAGTATCTTCTCCAGCTAAGACCGTGGTTTCATTGGCCTGCGATGCTTCAATTGCTGAGGAGACAAGCAGATGGTCGGCGTTCCCTCCCCAATTTTCTATACTACTCGATGTAGCAGAAATCCACCGTCAATAAAATATGCTGCATTTTGGATGTCTTCAATGTCAGTTATCGGAGTATAGAAGTCAAACATAACAGATTTGACTGTTTTACGCATTCCCGCTTGTTCAAATAGTGACAGTGGATATGGTACCAGTTCGTAGTGGAAGTCTTCTTTAAGTTCCTCGCCTGATTTTTTAAGTATAGAAATGCGACGGAAAATAGTCTCTGAATTCACACTTACTTCCTGTCCACCAATAGCCACCTTTGATTTCATCCCCCAAATGCTGACTACTCTGTTCTTCCTGGCAAATGTGATATCAGTTAAATTCTTCCTAACCATATTATGCTTACAAGCATTGCCAATCTCAAAAGCACGTTGGCAGTTTATTTTTTAATCTCCCACAACGCCTGTGGTAAGAAAGACCACAAAGTCAGAAACAGGGAAGGGGTCATGGGATTCAAACCATTTAACAAACTTTTCAACATCTTTGTTGTCACGCTTGACTCTCGCATTCCTAGCATCTATCTGCTGCTCCGAGGTCGTAGAACAAACTCCATACATATCTTCCACTTGTTCGGTTACACTAGTGCCGATGGACATGGTGGTGAGCCTCCTGCTTAGCGTACCGTCTATGATGCCCCGGCCCTGAGTCAACCCTCCACGACTTTTCAGTGACCTCATAAGAGCATGCTCGATAGTCATGTCTGACCAAATTCCGCTCCAAAACTTTTCAGATCTTCTAATAGTAAACCAGTCGTTGTTCATAAATCTCTTATAGGACTCTTGCAAAATGTTCTGCAGATCCATCATATCTTGTAAATACAGCAGAGCAGATTTTGCATACAAACAATGGGCTCTTGCATGGAAGTACGGCAGCATTTTCTTTATAGTTGCCAGGTGCAGCCACCAATGTCCACTTCTCTCAGCCTGTATAAACTGCTTCATCAACGTAGTCATACGGAAATACTGAATCCTGGTTGGGTTTGTAAATTTGTCCAACAATCTCTCAACATCAGATTGTGGTCCAAGACGGGTCGGGTCGACCGTTCTAGCTCAGCATCATCGACCTCGTCAGTGATATCACTCCCCAAAGTGTTAAAAAAGAGCTGATGACCTTAAACCACGTTAACAGATCTTTCATAAATCGTAGCTAAGAACCATCTCGATCACGTCAGCTTTCAAACAAAAAATACCGCATCATGATCGGTCCATTCGTTTAGGAGCTACGATGCCACAGACAGACACACAGACACGTCAAACTTATAACACCCCTCTTTTTGCATTCGGGGGTCAAAAACGATCCGATTCAACGAAAATGTATTATGTATATGGTTCTACACGGTTCGAACAAGCGTCAGTTGTCTGTGAAATGAACAATAAAAATTCCCACACAATAGTTTTTTTTATATTATGATTCCTGAATGCAAATGAAACATTTTAAAAATAAAATGGAAATAATCGGTAGAGCTTCTTGAATTTAAATCAGGGATGGGCATGCAACCACAGTCTCAAAATGTGATTGTGTGAAAGCTTTCCAAAGCTTTCAAGCAAGAAAGTTTACAACTTAGCTGTCAAGGTAAAATTGAGCCACAGGCAAAATGACTTCAAATTTACAGTGTATGTACTTGAAAGCAAAGCGCAAAGAAACATAGTCCTGCTCGCATGACGGCCGGTGGCCGAACGATGCACTCTCGACTTGCGAGCTGCTCGTGTACATATACAAAGCTCTAAAAGCTGGAGTGCCTGCGGGCATAGGCCTTCCCATCCCTGATTTAAATCGATTTTTCCAAAAACAAGAGTATTGTGGTAAAAGAAGTAATCAATTTAAAAATTATATTAGAATTTTTCGAAGTATTTTTCCTTCAGGTTATAGATTATAAAACTACATTTCCAAAATGGTATAGATTATCAAAATCCGTTCAGAAATAACAAAGTTACAACTATTCTTCGCAGTTCTTGCTAATAGCCCAGTATATAGGGGTTTCCAGCTTACATTAATTCCGACAAAAGATTTTTTTTTCTAGGATCCTTTGGTATGGTGTGAGTATGCCAAATCTAAGTTTGCGACCTCGAAGGTGGGGGGAACAACTTTTGGTGGCCGAAAAACTTCGAAATTTTCGGACTTTTTCCAGTTTTTCCCTTATATCTTGAAAACGGTTCATATATTCTAGATAACCGTTCCATAGAAACTTAAAGAGGGCAACATTTCGCGTCGATTAAAAAAAAAAATTCTAAATTGGTCCAGTAGCTCGATTTTTATGGGGCTCCAAAAAACAGAAAAAGACAATGGGCATTTTTGTATGAGAGCTGGTCCAAATTTCCACCAAGGACGAAACATAAGTCATTCGATAGCTCTTATAATGTACTTCAATAGTTAATATGGCGGCTCATTTCAATTCGATGGAGGAAAAAAGTTATAGCGGTTCTAAGTGCTGAATTACGCCTATAATTGGCTTTATAGGCACGATACCGAAACTGCGGTAATTCACTTTCTTGATGATTTCCGAATGATTTTGTGGCGCTGATTACGGGAAAAATAGTGAAAAAATTCTAAACCATACCGTTTGCGAGATATCCTTAGTAGAAGGATCGGTTTGGTGAAATGCTTGATATCGTGTACTTTCCGTCGTTCACAAAAGTCTACGATATGAAAAAACACAGCGTGGACTTTCGGTGTAATTTTTAGGTCCGTTGCTGTGTAGCTTTCTTTAAACAATGCAATGCTTTCTTTGTAGCTGGTGTCAAGATTCCTTCCAAAGCAGCATACACATATGACAACATTATTAAAATCTCGAAGCGCATGTACGTACTTCAGGCCATCTATTGGATAAATCGACGCCAATACATCAACTTTCTTTAAAAGACTGCGACATGAATTTCCGTTGATATGCTCCTTGATTTACATGACAAAGCTTCGCCCATTGCACTGCTGTTTATGGTGCCTTGGACAATAACGCATTGAAAATTGTATATACCTCGCCAAGGAGCAAAAGCAATTCTGGTGGTGGAATCATGTGTACAATTTTCGATTGATTGTCTGAGTTTGGAATTGAATTATTGCCGATTATTGCGATATGAACACAATTGAAAAATTTCTTGGCGTTAATAGATTTTCCTCCATTTTTAAACCATTCGTTGTACTTCAAAGTTATATTTGAAATGGTTCTATGCGATCCAGCATTTTGCATCAATTAGTATTTTCTTTTTCTTTTACATGGCATGATTTACATTTTTGCGTAGTTTTTGCTGTAGTTGTTACTTTAATATTTTCTAAGTTCTTATCTGAAAAAAAAGGAATTTTAGGTTTCAAGCATCCATTTTCTTTCAAAAAAAAAAAAAAAAAAAAAAAAAAAAATAAGGCAATTAGTCAACCAGGTTAAGGTCCTGGTAATCGACCGGGTGAAACGCGAGTTCGCGTTCCGTCCCGGCCCCCGGGGGCGAGTCGACCGACGTTTTCGCGGGCGGGACGTCCAAGTTCGTGAAGAGAATCCCAAGGCGACGTCAAAACAAACTATAAAAGGAAATCTACTTAAAGAAAGCATTCATTTTGGGGGGAACTAGGAAAAATTATGGTGCGGAAAAATTGATTTCGAACAATTTATGAGAGAAGATAAAGTATAACAAAAAACAGAAAGGGAATTGATAAACGATTACTGGGAGTCGTAGTGCAACTTGTATTAGATTTGTAGTAGAAAAATTGTGAATACATCTTAAGTTTTTTTTTTTTTTTTGGTTCCATTTGTCAGATCTGAAAAAATTACCATTTGTCAGATCTGAAAAAGTTACCTTTCGCAATTTGTTTCGTTTCCCTTCGCGCGAGAATTTTGTTGCGTGGGTCGAAACCCCGGCACAACGAAAGCGTCTTAGACAACCCCCCCCCCCCCCCCCCCCCCCCCACTCTAACACACACACACACTACTGCATAGCATAGCCGTACAAGCTCGCGCCGCCCACTGCTGTCCTGGAGAGAGGCAACATAGCCGGGTGGCTCCTGGCAACAGCTGTTTCGTCGGGACTGACATCTGGCGCCTGTATGGGACAGTCTCCAGGTGCCAGTCCCTGCCTGCATAATTGCAGGCACCAGTTCTAAATTTACAATTTAGGGCAGCATGCAGTGTCGTCTTCGTCTCGTCTTTTCCTATTATGCGTATCACAGTTCATTAATCTTCATTAAATAAATAAAAATAAAAACCCGTTGTTACAAATTTTTGTAGTTTTTCTGCAGAATCGGTGGGCGAAGTATGACTTTTGGTATAATGGGACCTGAATGGAATAAAATAAGAATTATGCAAATCGGGTATGCTGTTTGAAAGTTAGATACCTACGTTACGGAAAAAAAATACGCGTTTATCTTATTAATAACGTGGTACCACCGCGAAGCTTTTTTAAATGAAATAAAAAAAGAATTATGAAAATCGGTTAAGCCGTTTGGCAGTTATGCTGGAACAAACATAAAAAAAATCTATATAATCTTCTCCTTCTCCTTTTTGAAGTCGGTTAAAAAAAAGTTTAACACCATGTATCTTGGAAACCATGCATTTCTGGCTATGATTACAAGAACTTTTTTTCATAAAATGAACTTAGAAATCACCCCTTTAAATATTGCCATATCTTTTTTAAACACCCTGTATACGTTTTTAGTCAATGCGATACATGCGGGACTGTTTTTACGTGTTTTCTTGAACACCCTGTATTTTGACGTCAAAATCTATATATGTATATAAAAGCGAAATACCACGTACTCATATACTATCAGCGAATCTCCGGAACCACTGAACCGATTTCAATGAAATTCCAAATACTTATACAACTTACCTCATAGGTGCTCACTAAGAAACGGTTTTTTGAAATTCAACCCCTAAGGGGGTGAAAAAGCTTGAAAACGGTTTCTCCGGAACCTTTGAACCGATTTCCACGAAATTTTGTATAATTCTTCAACTTGCCTCACAGATTATAGCTGAGAAGCGATTTTTCGAAATTCAGCCCTTATGGGGGTGAAAAGGGGTGAAAACTGTTTCTCCTGAACCACTGTTCCGATTTGAATGAAATTTGGAATACTTATGCAACTTGCCTCACAGGTTATAGCTGAGAAGCGATTTTTCGAAATTCAACCCTTAAGGTGGTGAAAAGGGGTGAAAATGGTTCCTCCTGAACCATTGAACCGATTTCCACGAAATTTCACCCTAAATCGGTTTTTTAAAATTCAACTTTTAAGGGGATGAAGAGGGGCGTGAAAAATCGTGGATGCATAAAATAGCTAACACGTTTTAGTTATGTAACTTAGAAAAATTCACTGTCCTACTTAGCTCCCAAGAAAAACGATTCCAAAACGAGTGCCCACAATTTTATAACCAAGTTTTTAAAATCTTGAGTATCAATTGAATATGTATATCTTGAGTAGATTCGCTTTCACCGATCTACATAAGTAAACCCCGCATTTATAAGTAATTTTGAAAATTTTTTATCGTGTGACGCGACAATATGCAATGTGGCATAGCGCTTATAAATGTACCGAAAATTTCGGAAAATTTTCAGCAAATCAAAGAAATCGGGAGAGTTTCACATTGTCCGAGTCCCACGACACATAACTTTGTGTACACACATCATAGGTTGCTGCTCAGTGCTCATGCTCAGCGCTCAGTCACAACCTTAGAAATTTTTAAAAACGAAGATCGTGTGACTCGGAGACACAAAATTTTATAATTTTCTCGGCCGCTATAGAAAAGTAGAGATTTGCTTATCTTGAGCTTGATGTCACAATAAATGCCACTAAAATATTTTCTTAAAAATTTGTGAATTTTGCTATCGTCTTTTGCTCCGGTTTTATCAAAGTGGCAAAACAGCGAAGAGCGAAGTCACCGGTAGGCATTCTTTTGCATATATGCATAGGAATGATCGAGAAGCGCGTGCAAGTGTCGCAGAGCCGAACAACGCTAAAAGATCCTAGGTGACACAACCAACCTCACGAGAAGTGTTGGGCCGGAGAGATTATTTATCGTTTGTTTTTTATTGAATGGGAACTAACTGGAAGAAGATAGTTAAAAAACAAAAATCGTGATCAATCGTGTTTTGAGTACTGACAAAGTTTACTTGGGATAGAAAAACAGAAATAAAAAAAAAAGGCAAGAGCGAAATAAAAAAGAAAATGGTTGTTGAAATATACCGCTGGTTTGCATTTAAGTTTTTTAAATTGGTACTTCATTTCAATTTTAGTGTTTTTTTCTTACTAAAATTTACTGTTGGCCTGCACCTGGAAGCTCGAATTTTCAATTTTTTTCTAGAAAAATTTTTATTCACTTTGTTGTGTTGTAATATTTAAAAAAAAAAGAAATCCGGATTGACTGACTGATTCATTAACACCCAGCCTAAGCTCTTGAACCTAGAAATCTAAAGTTTTGCGTAGAGGATGCTTTTGTGATGTAGACATGATGTACGGCAGGACATTTTGAAATTTCACCTTTAACGAGGTAACGGAGTTTGTATAAAAATCCACCATTTTTGAAGTAAAAACATTCATAAAAATTTGTATTTGGCCTTTTGGTTAAAAAAAAAAGCTCAATGAGAACTGCTAACCTCTATACTAATCTAATTCAACGCCCCAAAACTACACTTAACTGGAAAAAACTAACTAACGAACTATTATTACAGCCCGATCTATCGGAACCGGTTGTATGTATTGTACCTCGCGTTTGGAACTAGTTGTAAATTTTAATGTACAATATGATGCATTGATGCACATTATAGATATTATAATTTTCACCGCCCGAGTGTAACCGGGTAGACCTGCTAGTTATAGATAAAATAACCTTTTTTGCTAGAAAACTTGATCACAGCCTAATAGAAATAACTGCCTGGAGAATCCAAATCTAATGCAAACTAATGTTGTAAATTTTTGGACATATTGTTACGATTTGAACGTCACACAGTGGGACGAAATCCCGAAAACGTGGCGAAAATTCTGAAAATGAACTATCGATTTCATGGAAATGAAGTGGTGGATTAGAATTAGTACAAAATGAACTATCTAATTTTGACCAAGAAATGGTTCTGCTCTTTATACCTACTTTTATATCCCACTTCAAAATAGACCTTTGCTCGCGCAAAAATTGTCCTTTATTTCTGACGATTTCCTAAAGGTTAGTTCGAGTTGGTAGTAAAACTATATAAATGAACCAATCTGAAGTCTAAAGAATGGATTTGAAAGCTTAAAGTAAGTAGAATAGTATCACTTATAATAAATGGAGTTTAGTAATTTATGTAGCAGCAACAACAATTTTACCTGTACCACAATTAGTGTGAAATTGCACCCGAAAAAATTTAAAAACATAAAGAAAAAGTAAATTACGCCCCAGTGTTTTGTATAACCTTAACCCATGTTAAATGAAAGCAAAAAAAAAAAATTCTGCTTTTAGCTGCTTTTCCGGTATTGGCACAATTTTTTGTCATAGAAGACTAATATTTCTGAATTTATTCTGAACATTAAGAGGCAAATTTACCTAGAGCAGAAATCGTTTTCTTAGCATGGACAATTTACCGCAGTAGTGGAGGCACTTTGCAAACAAGACAAAACAAAGAAGAAAATTCGGCAGCGCGCGCGGAGTTATTCCAGCAGATCAGCAGCGTGTTTAGAGATACGTCACAGAGCTGCTTTCATTCAATGGCAGTGAATCGATATTCGATTTACACTTTAAGACACATACTTGCCTGCAGCTCCATTTCGCTGGCCCGGCCATGTCAGAAAATCAAAATTTCAACTATATTAGGAGTTAGTACTAGGTTAGTACTAGTTAGTACCCGAATATGAAAGTTGGTACCCTAAGCGTTACCGAGTTATTAACAAAAACTTTTGGCCGGGCCAGGGAAATGCCTCCCCGGCCATCTCGGAAAATCAAAATTTCAACTATACCAGGAGTTAGTACTAGGTTAGTACTAGTTAGTACCCGAATATTAAAGTTAGTACCCTAAGCGTTACCGAGTTATTAACAAATACATTTTTCCGGGCTAGGGAAATGTCTCAACGGGCATGTCGGAAAATCCAAATTTCAACTATACCAGGAGTTAGTACTAGGTTAGTACTAGTTAGTACCCGAATATGAAAGTTGGTACCCTAAGCGTTACCGAGTTATTAACAAAAACTTTTGGCCGGGCCAGGGAAATGCCTCCCCGGCCATGTCGGAAAATCAAAATTTCAACTATACCAGGAGTTAGTATTAGGTTAGTACTAGTTAGTACCCGAATATGAAAGTTAGTACCCTAAGCGTTACTGAGTTATTAACGCAATGCCCGCCAGGGAAATGCGAATCATGATAACCATCTTTATACGTTTGATGATAATAAGCAATAAAAAACATTTACCGGAGGCTGAAACGAAATAGATTGTAGTATTATATAATTAAAGTGACTCTTCTCTGCGTCTAATTTAAGGTGTAGATTAAAAAATCCCTTTCGGCAGGGCTACAGTCTGATGTAGATTTCGAAATGTTTTTGATTGAATTTTTGGGATATTTTTTTTCAAAATCGAGAAACTATTTAATATTTATTGACTGATAAACTACTCATCTACAGCTTTTGAACGATACCCCACAAGACGTGGTTAAAAAAATTTGGAAGTTCCACCCCCACCCCCACTCACATCCGAAAATCTCGTGTCTCGTGGGTGTCATCTTACACTTCAGAGCGAGTATTCTAATTTATGCTAATAAAGTTTCTCTATAAACTCCATATAGGCTGAAATATAATTCTTTCAAAATTTCAACCCCCTTCCGCGGCCAACCCCTTGGGACGATTTTCCTCATTAACGAAATTAACCGAGCTATTAACCCTTGAAATAACATAATCAAATTTGGTTTTAATATCTGCAAAATTACGACCGGTAGCATGTAAATATATATATATAATATATACTATATATAATATATATATTATATATATTATATATATAAAGTTTCGAACGTTGGGTGGTTTTGTTGATAAGAAGAGTAAGAGAGAAAAAACGATGCATTGTATTTATGATGTCACAAAATGCATATGTGATTAGAAGCAAAACACGTAGTAGTTAATAAACACTTATATTGGTTTTGATACAATTTTATTTAAATATTCTTACATAAACTGAAAGTAATATCATTGATTAAAATACGATGTTAATATTATGTAAATAAAACTAGAAAATATATAAAGGTTAAGGGCAAATATAGTAGGGACAAATAGAGAGGGAGTAAACTAAACATTTCATCTAATACCAATTTAAGGATGAACTAGCATAAGCCTAATTATTCAAAATCTAGTAATATCTAAAAAGTATAAACAATGGCTTGTAAGGGGACAGCCTTCTCCCCACTGATTCCTTTCACCTTTACTAGTGTATCATCATAAATTTCCCAGCGTCCACTGTGCCGTCTGCAAATAGAATAATAATGCCCTATTTTAGAAGCGCTGTCATGGCATCCAGAAAATGCAACAGCTCCTCTTAAGCTGTACTCTTTGTTTCCCACCTCGATCTTTATCGGTATATTCTCCAGTGGTACCTAGACAGAAAATACAATTGATGCGTAAAACTAAATAATAAACCTAACCAATCAACAGATATTAACATTCTTCGTGGCGATTTAGCATGAATGCGAATCCCGTCTAAATTCTGATTTATTCCTGAATATACATAATGTTTCATTATGAAAAAAATTAACAGATTTTGAATCTATTTCAAAAAGCTCTACCAAAGAACTTAGATACAATAAGAAGTCCCAAGCTGAACAAAGTAGAAATTTTTGCTTCAGACTTGGTTAAACATTGGCTGCCAGAGCTTTCGCTCAGCAAAGCTTGAAGCGCAGAGGGGAAATAAACATGACGTAGCTACGTAGTGCTTGTGGCTGCGCACACAACTTCCACTTTGCCTTTGCCACTTCACTTTGCCTTGATTTGAATCGAGTACGGCTGCGTTTTTAGATCGAGTTCTGTCGGATTTTTACAAGGTGTTTGTTTTCTAGTATGGATAGCATAAATTCAAAAATAACCTTTTTCAACTCAACCAATTTTGAAAATGGAGAGGTACTCACACTGCTGTGTTGCACTTTGCCCCACTAATTGTTCCAAATTAAAGTGAAAACTTTTAAGTTTCCTATTAATGATAAGGAACTTAATAACCGTTGGGCCCATAATTGCAATATTTCTTCAAACGAAACAAAGGGAAAACATGTTTGTAAAATGCATTTTGACAAACTTTGTTTTGGTTTAAAAAAATTAAAATCTGGTTCAGTTCCTACTAAGTTTTTGAATGGCGAGTTGCCGCACATTTATCCGCAAATTTTAATCCCAGACAGGAAATGTGTTATTGAAACATGTGTTTTAGAAGAAATCACGATTACACAAATTTCCATAAAACGGAAAAAATTTATATAATGCGTGGATAAAATTTTGTTGGCTGGATTCGGAAACGGACTGCTCCAAAAAATTTGTATATTCATTGCATTTTAAGAAAGAGGACTTAGGGAAGGTTAAGCTGCGTTCAGGTGCAGTACCATGTTTAATTTCCTCGAATCCATTTATCTTTTGCAATGAAACTGAGGAACCCGTTACGACTTCAAATATTGACAAAGAGTTAACAAAAATTGCAACAACTGACTTAACAACCGAAGAACTTATTATTCTAGATCCACCATTGCAAGAACATTCTATTTGCATTGGTGAACAGGAATGTAATTGTAAAATTTGCGAAAAAAATATTAAAACAGTAAGTTTTTATAAAAAGGAAAATAAAAAACTCATTAAAAATAACGATTTCTTAAAAATCGAAAATAAAAACTTAAGGAAAATGTTGAAATCATACAAACGTAGACATAATGAAGAAAATATAAAGTCCAAAATTGATCGATTGAATGTGAATGAAAATTCAAAGGAATTTTGTAAAATGTCGAACCGAATACATTTGACAAAATGCGAGTCAAATTTGCAACTCAAATCTTTAGTCGAACCGTGGCTGCTGCAATACAAACCTGTATTGATCTAGGTAAATTTGATCCTCTTTTGGTAGATTCCGCAAAAGCAACAAAAGAATTTATTTTAAAAATTGATAAACTTTTTGACTGCTTAAATAGCAGGTCCGGTCCATACATGAAAAAAATATGTATAAACAACCACTAAGAGCAAATAATGAAGTTGCAAGATATTTGTTGTTAATGAGGGATTATTTAAGCAAATTAAGTTTTCCTAAAGCAAAAAGAAATTATTGTATTGACGGATTGATACAAACTATTAAAGTATTAACGGAATTCTTTTAGTTCGCGATGATTTGATTTTTGAAAATTCTTCCGCTTCTTGCCTTTTAACGTCTCGATTTAATCAAGATCCGATTGAAAATTTATTTGCTCAAGCTAGAGCAAAAGGAGGAAACAATAGAAATCCTTCAGTATTTGAATTTAATTATCTCATTGCAAGTATTACATCAATGAAAATTAATGCTGCATCAATATTAAAAAATTGTGAAGTTGATACTGATAATTTGTTAGAATGGAATGAAAAAAGTGAAAATACAATGATTTCCGAAGTAAATAGTTACAGAGAATTTATTCTAGAATCAGAATTAAATAATAATTTATCAGTTGAATCCGATATGGCAGAAGACCAGAAGTTGAAATTCCGAATTCTATTCTTAATGAAGGTATATCGCAACATTTTGAAATAAGTTGTAATGCTCGGAGATATTTTATTGGATACGTTATTTCGAACATTGTTTTAAATAAATTGAATTGCGAAAACTGCAAACAAGACATGCTAAAAATAAGTGCGTCCACGCCATTGTTATCAGAATCATTTATTTTTAATAAAGATTATTCTAAAACGGATGCGCGATATCTTCAATTACCAGGCGATAACTTTTTTAATATATGCCAGCTTCATTTTAACATTTATGAATACTTTTTTAGTAATTGTTTACACATGACAAATATAAAAGAGGCTATTGTCAATAAATGTATTCTTGAAACTAATAAACAATATCCTAACTGGTTTTTAAATTCAGATACATGCTACGATCATAGAGTAACCATTCTCAATTTTATTATTCAAGTTTTACTGAAAAAAAAACTGTTCTTGGAAAACAAAAGTTGAGAATAGTGTTTGCGCATCCAATAAGTGTTTAAAAAACATTATGCAATAATATCATATTTCAATTCCCTTCAATTTTAGCCAAACTAAATGCAAAATCGGACAACACCTTCTTATTTAAGGTCCACCCTTAATAAAGGTCTTAAAGGTCTAAAGGTTTTAAAGGTTTAAATTAGTGAATGAAAAATTAATAAGGAAAAATCGTTTTTTCTCCTTATCTTATCCTCCCCAACCTAAAATTTCACAGCGCCGACGTCGAGTGCTACGAAATTTGCAAACTTGCAAAGAACATCAGAAATATCCAGATATCGTTTTCTTTTCACTTGCGCCGCGCCGCACCGTTTGCTCTACTTGTGTGCAGCCCTTTTCCTAAAAGATCTTCACTGGTTGTAATATGTATACTCCGACAAGCAAGAGCTGGCTTGAAGCGGTGACGCTCAATTATAACATTAAAAAGTTCTTTGGTGCCAGTCATGTTTATTTCCCCTCTGAATTTCAAGCTTTCCTGAGCGAAAGCTCTGGCAGCCAATGTTTAACCAAGTCTGAAGCAAAAATTTCTACTTTGTTCAGCTTGGAACCTCTTATTATATATAAGCTCTTTGGCTCTACTATAACATCCCAACTTGCAACCGATTTTTTTTATTTTTACCCGACTACGACCAAGCCAAAAGGAAGGGTTATAATTTTAGCAGTCGATGTATGTATGTATGGGCAGAGTAATAAATAAGCCACTTAAAACATTACAAAAATTAAGGTACTTAACCAAAAAAAAAAATATATATATATAATAATTAATTATAAATATTTAACTACATAAAAAGTTTTATTTTTCTATCAAATTAGAATGTTTGCATTTCATAGTTGACAAATAAAATAATAAAAAAATACGCACGACCACGGCATTTGAATTGAAGTATAACGTTATTTGATGTGGAACTGCCAGACTTCAATAGAACTTAATAAACAGCAATATACTTAACATATCAAAAGGCTAGTCTTACTCAATAAGACGATGATAGCAATCAGCACCGAACTTGTTTCTTACTTTTTAGTTTATTTTATTTATCCCTAGTCGGGTTAAAGATTTTGGAACTTTTTCCTATAATTATATTTTTTCGTAGTCGGGTTAAAGTTTTTTAAACTTTTCTTTTATTTTAAACTTTTCCGTTTTAACTCACTCATAATCAACGCACAGCCCAAACAAATTGACCTAGAACCTTGAAATTTTGCATGGACGTTTCTTTTAGGCTGTAAGTAACCACTAAAAAACGGTTTTTAGAAATTCAACCCTTAAGGGGGTAAAAAGGGGTGAAAAAGGTTTTCCCGGAACAACTGGACCGATTTTCATGAAATTTGGAGTACATCTGCAACTTACCGCATAGCTTATCGCTGAGAAACAGTTTTTGGAATTTCAACCCTAAAGGGGTTAAGGGGTGAGGGGGGGGGGGGGGTTATCCAACCAATGGAATCAATAGATAGATATTACAATCCCGCTTACGCTTACCATGGTGTAGAGAAATTTACTTCGTAAAATAGTTTTTCTGTCGCTTGGTATATTTTAATATTACACTATATTTATATTTTTGAACTCAGAATTTTCTTGTCTTTCATTTGACATCTCACTCGATATGATAGCAAAAATTTTTTTTTTCAGCGCCCCCCTTTTTTCGATGTAACATCCGTTATATTATCATCCGGATGTAACATCCATTCTATTGTCACTTGGACCGTAATTACGAATCGATTGACACCTCACTCATCAAAATCGGCTCAGTAGTTTAGACGCTACGATGGAACATACGTACATACATACATACATAGACTCCTATTTTTATAACCCTTCTTTTTGGCTTTGCCGCAGTCGGGTAAAAAAAAGATAAAGAATTTTTGTATTAATGGTTTAAAACAAACAATAAACGCCGTTTTAATGTTGTGTGATGACCTTTTTGGTTGTGAGCAAAATGATGTTAATTTTTTCTTAACCTCAAGAATAAACCAAGATCCTATTGAAAATCTTTTTGCTCAAATTCGCGCCAAAGGGGGAAATAATAGAAATCCCTCGGTACATGAATTCAACAATATTATAGCTAGAATTATGTCGATGAAGTTAGTAATGCTAGGATCACCTTCTCAAAATTGTGAAAACGATAATGATCTTATGCTTGACTGGAATCAACCAGGTGAAAATGAATCAATAATAACTGATGTATGTGGTGAACAAAATAGCAATATAATTATTAATGAAGTAATGTTGGAGGAAACCAACAATGAAATTTCTATTGAAGCGAATGCAAAAAGATATTTTGTTGGCTACGGTATTTTCCAAACAATATTGAAAAAAATAAAATGCCAAGAATGTGAAAATCTCATGGCAAAATGTAAGACCCAGAGTTTATGCTTGTCATCAGAAACATTTATTTGCCACAAAGATTATTCTAATAATGAGCTGAAATCTTTATATCTTCAATCTCCCTCTGATTATTTCTTTCAAGTTTGCAACCTACATTTTCAAATTTATAAACAGTATTTTGAGAAAAAAATAGAAATAAGTAATATAAAACAACAAATTATTGATTCATGTATTTTAAAAACTAATGAAAATTATCCTGATTGGTTTGATGAAAACTCTCCATGTAAATTGCATAGAGAAAAAATTTTGGATTTTTTAATTTTAGTACTATTACGGAAAAACTGTTCATGGAAAGCGAAGGAAATAAAATAATAGATTTGAATGGCACGAAGTAAAAAAGAAGTGCTTATGCTGTTTGCGCACCGTCGCACCACACTACGTCAATACAAGCAAAGTTTTTTCAATGAATTTTTATACACAGCTGTGTGGAGCTGCGGTTTTCGGTATTTGTGTGCAATCATGAGCAAGTCAGAGAGCGAGCACAGAAACTTTCAAGTAAGAGCTTTTTCTGGCCTGATGTAGGTACACCCATCTCGACTGATTTTAGCTGGCCTGAACCGAAGTGCCGCTTCTTTATGTATTAAAGTTCTTTGGTTAAAGTGAATAATACGCATACCACGGGCCTAGTTCCTAATAATGCGCAGCTTTAAATTGGTTGAACGAAATACTTCACCATCAGCAGTTGCACAAGGAGACATACTATACAAGGAAATACAATATCAAAGAAGACCACCGCGCGCCCGCAACAGAGCCCACCAAAGGCAAGCGAAAAAAACACCGCAGACGAACCACCATATCACTGACATCATTAATTACAAATTTAAGGCACATTATAGAGTACATATATACAAAGTAAATAAATGGAAAAGTAAATCAAGAGACGCGGTAGCGTCTCGAAGCCAAGTACGTGAAGAAATCGTCGAAACGCTTCGTGTATATTTACTGGAAAAAATTAAATTCTAACCTAAAATGCGATTTATATCTGAAATATCTCGGAAATGGCTCTAAAAATCGAAATTTTAAGAGCACTTTCTGTAATATTATCGCATATAAGCTTTCAAATGAGATACATCTGAAATCAATCCATTCATCCTAATCTGAGATATCGTGATAGCATTTGTACATTAAGTCCAATTCATCACAAAATTCATCATTACCAAATTTTTGTCAGACCAGAGAGAAGTGCGCAAGCGCTGCTTCTACGCACACACTCAACGGGGATCAGTCGCAAATCAAGAAGCCACCGCGGCGACCGCGACGGCGACCGCGCATGGCAAAAAAGCTCTGCTCCAAAATGGATACACGAACAAGAAGCATAATACATATTATGTTGTACGTTTCCCCTCGTGCCAAATTCTGTTTTCCGGATTAGTTTCCATTGGGAGGGGAAAGTGTATCTGAAAACAGAGTTCACCTTGAATTGGTATTGCTCTCTCTCGTCTTGCTCGCGTAAATACGACCCATGATACAAAGAACATTAGGTCAAAGAATATGCTAAAAACGCGTATATATTTTTCTTGGAGAAATATTGATGCTATACTTATTAGATCTGTTATTATGTTGTTTTACGTTAACAAAAAGAAGTGAAATCTCAAAATAAAAAACTTTAAAAAAGTAAAAAAACGGAAGCCAAGCACATGAAAAAGTTAAAAATTACAAAAAATAATTTTTGGAAAAACTCAGATAAAAGTGTTCCGTCCTCGATCATGGTCCCCTTTCCGGAACCGATTCAATACGTATCTGATGCGCAGTGATCCTGTCTCACACCCAAGGAAGTCAACTACGAAACCACAAAACACTTGCTGCACTCTGTCTTTGTTTATCATTGATTAATTGTCAATCAGCTAACTTTAAGTTAAGATTCGTTCAGATTTTAGGTAATAGAGTAGCCACTCATTAGGTTCGAATGTACCATAATGAGGGGAAATTGATCATTTGAAGGTTTGAGTGTATAGAAAACTTATTAGGATTAGTAGTGAAAAATTTACCGTATTTGGGAAACTTCTCGAACGTTCCATGGTAGGGGAAATTAAATTACTAACAGGACTCACGACGGGACTTGTTGGCTTTTGAAAAATTCCATTCGAAAACTAGATCTGGTGTCATTCGTTCGTTAACATTTGTGAACCTCGAAATCAGAAAAAATATAATTCTCGAAACCTATCAAAGTTCCTTTTATTTTCACAAGAAAACCCAATCCCGTCTCACGGCTCATACTTTCGGGCAATTCAAATTTTACATTGAAAATTTTTGTGGTGAATGCGAATCTACTTCGTTTTATTGGTCCTTCGAGCTGGATGCTCGATTAAAAGTGTGGTAGGTGAAATTTTGTAAATCGAACAAAAGGAAATTGTGAAGCATTTTGAAAACTTAAAAGACCGAACAAAGTGTTGTGAACAGTGATAAATTGTTCGAAAAACCTGAAACCATTCTGTTCTATTTTTTTTTTTGAACTCAGTGCGCGGTTCGGTTCGGTGTCGGTTACGCGATTCAAGGACCATCAGGAAATTCCCTTCAACAATAGAACTCAAGGTAAGTCCATCGTTTTCCGGTCTTGGTGGTGGGTCTGGATATAGTGAAGACAAAAAATGGAAGCATTACTCATAGCCCAAAAGGCAAACTTAGAGATGATTCAAAAGCTCATTCGAAACTATAAAAGAGATGGAGCAGATCGTCGCACAGAAGGTTACTACCAGAGGAGATTTCGCGAATTAAAGGAATTGTGGGAAAAATTTCGGTCACGGCACGAGGAAATTTTGGTTTTGAGTTATGCTACACCCGATGTTGGGGTCGAATACCTGATTCAGGACACTTTTTCTGCCACCGAAGAGATCGTTGATCAGGGTTTCACGCTGATAGAAGAAAGATACCGTGCAGATTTCGGAGGTGTTCAAAAGGCTGAACCGCAACCCACCCCAGCACCACCGTTGCCCGTGCCAGTGTCTGAGCCAGGCGGCTCATCTATAAAACTTCCCAAAATCGCTTTGGAGAAATTTAGCGGAGACTATAGCAAGTGGCCCACATTCCACGATCTGTTCCGGAGTCTTGTTCATAACAATAAATCATTGTCTCGTGTTCAGAAACTGCAATATCTTAAATTACATCTGAGCGGGGAGGCAGAAAATCTTCTAAAACATATTCAGGTAACCGATAAAAACTATGATTCTGCGTGGAAATTATTAACAGATCGCTACAACAATAAGCGCGTGTTAGTTAATACCCAATTGAAAGCTCTATACTTTCGCAAAATGCTATCTTCACAGCATCGAGTCAGGGAATTAAAGGCTTGTTGGACACTACAACCGAATCGTTACAGGCTCTAAGTAACTTAGATATTGACACGTCGAAGTGGGATCCGATTGTCGTTTTCCTGCTTGTGCAAAAGCTGCCTGTCGAAACTCACGAATTGTGGGAGCAAGAAGTTAGCAAGGACAAGGAATTACCCACTTGGAAGGAACTACATGACTTTTTAGAAACCCGATTTCGCGTTCTAGAAGCATTATCCTCAAAACGAATCGGCAAAAATCACACGCAGAACACTAGGCCAGGTTCATCAATACACACGTCGCAACAATCATTTCACACAATAGCGAAACCAAACTGTGTGATGTGTCTCGATCATCATAGTATACGAAAATGTCCACAATTCTTAGCGGCAAATGTGGTTCAGAGATTTGATACTATTAAACGAAAGGGATTGTGTATCAACTGTTTGGGGTCTGGACACATATTGACAAATTGTCCCAGCCAACAGTCATGCAATCAGTGCAAAAAACAACACCATACACTTCTCCACCGTCATCTAGGGAACCCGGGTCAACCATTAATCGCAACCGCAAGCCAGGAAAGGGGTCAGCCTCAAGGCACTTCTCTCGGGAACAGCTCCACCCCCCTCTCCGCAAGTACCCCAGAATTTATGCCTAGTGGTGCTAGTTCCACAACGACACTCTTTACCAAGGGTTGTAACAACCAAACCTTGCTGGCAACTGCACTCGTGAATATAATAGCACCGTCTGGTAGAGTACGAATTGTGAGGGCCTTGATCGATCAAGGTTGTCAGAGTTCTTTTATAACTGAAGCAGTCGTTCAACAAATGAGATTACCAAAGGAGGCAATCCACGGTGTGGGGAAAAACTCAACGAGCCGTTCAACATCGCAGGTGCATTTTTGCCTTCGATCAGTACGTGGAGAGAACCCTATAAATGTTTCGGGATTAGTATTGAATAAGATTACTAACGTTTTGCCTAGTAACCCCATCAACGACCACGCCTGGGAACACATCCAAGATCTGGAATTAGCTGATCCTACCTTTTATGAGCCAGGTTCCATCGATCTGCTGCTGGGAGCTGATATCTACAGTGACTTAATTCTAGATGGATTAATAAAAGGAAACAACGGCAGCCCCATAGCACAGAAAACCACATTAGGTTGGGTTCTCACCGGCAGGATCGACGATTCTCCCAGGAATACGATAATAATAAACAATTTTCACACGTGTACGGATCTTAATGACCAACTGAGGAAATTTTGGGAATTAGAAGAAGGGCCGACTGCGAAATTCCGAACCGAAGAAGAAGAAAGATGTGAAAAGATTTTTGCGGAGACGTGCACCCGACTACCGAATGGACGTTATGAAGTTGAACTTCCTTTCAAAAAAGAAACCGAAAAGTTATATTTGGGGGCGTTCTCGTCACATTGCCATGACACGATTCTTACAATTGGAAAAACAATTTAGAAGAAACCCGTCCCTCAAAGAAGCGTATACTCAATGCATCAACGAGTATCTGGAGTTAGGCCACGCCAGTAAAGTATCCACGGCTGAAGAACAACATTCCAGGACTTCAGGAAATATTCAAGGGTATCAATGCAGCTATCTACCACATCATAGGGTCTTCAAAGCAAGTAGCACAACGACAAAGCTAAGAGTAGTTTTTGATGCCTCCAGAACTACCTGCAGCGGGATATCGCTAAACCACATGCTCCTGAAGGGTCTGGTTCTGCAAGACGAATTAGCAACGTTGTTACTTCGGTGGAAACTTTACAAAATCGTGTTCACGGCAGAAAAAATGTACCGACAGGTCCTTATGCGAAGTCATCACGCGGAATTTCAGCGAATTTTGTGGCGCAACAACGAAGCCTCGCCAATCGAAGACTATAAATTAAACACAGTGACCTTTGGGACGAAAAGCGCTCCCTATTTGGCAACAAATCGCCATGGACGAAAGTCAACAATTTCCCATCGCATCCAAGATCACTCTGAACGATTTCTACGTGGATGATCTCCTCTCGGGGACAGATGACGTCGAATCTGCGCTAGAAGCACAGAGGCAACTTCTCCAAATGACCAACTCCGGCGGATTCTCCCTGAGAAAATGGGCATCAAATAATGAGAGGATAGTACTCGCTGTACCAGAGGAGCATCGCGCAACAAAGCTATTTCTAGACGTTGAGGATGAAGAGACTGTTCGCACACTCGGCCTGCACTGGAACCCAAAGAACGACAGTTTTTCGTACTGGGTGTCTCTCCAAGAAGCTCCGCACTCGTGGACGTAACGGAATGTTCTGTCCGAGATATCCAAGCTTTTCGATCCATTAGGATGGATATCTCCGGTAATAATAAGAGCAAAAATGTTCCTGCAAAAACTCTGGTTAGAGGGTTTAGGATGGGACGAAAAAGTCGGTCCAAATCTAGAAAAAGAGTGGTGCAAATACAGAAATAACATTAAACAAATTGAAAACTTACAACTCCCGAGATGGATTCAATATTCGAAAACCAGCCATACTATCGAAATCCATGGGTTCGCAGATGCATCCCAAGAAGCCTACGCCGCTGTAATCTACATATGCACGATCAGCCAATCCGGGCAAAGAACCGTCAGTCTGCTAACTTCGAAAACTAAGGTGAAACCTCTTAAAACAGTGTCGCTCCCACGATTAGAACTCTGTGCCGCCGCCTTGTTAGCCAAACTTATCAAATATGTCCTGAAAGCAATGAAATTCGAAGCTGTGCCGATTTACGCATGGACCGATTCGGAGATCACAATATCTTGGATAAAAGCCCATCCGAGCAAATGGAAGACATTTATTGCTAATAGAGTTGCTCAAATTCATGAATTGTTAGGAGATAACGTCTGGTCCTATGTGCCAACAAAGGAGAATCCCGCAGATTGTGCCTCTAGAGGATTATACCCATCGGAATTGCTGCATTATACACTCTGGTGGAATGGACCAGACTGGTTGCAAAAGCCCAACTCCTTTTGGCCCAAAAGAGGCACCATTACCGCAACGAACTTGGAAGTTCGAAAAGCCGCAATACACCACTTAAACGTGAGCATGGAAAGTGATCTAGCTGAACGGTTTTCCTCACTTGCCAAATTAATGCGAGTCACGGCGTACTGCACGCAATTCATACACAACGCACACACAACTCGCGAAAACCGCATTATCGGACTCCTCAAATCGGTAGAAACCCAGGCAGCACTCACAATCTGGCTGAGAAAAGTCCAGTCGCAGCAGTTCGCGGAGGAGTTAAAATTATTACAGAAAAATCGGCCTGTGACACGACGCAGCCGATTGTTCAAACTCAACCAGATGCTCGACCTGAATGATGGGCTGATCAGAGTAGGAGGTCGCCTGAAACATGCAAACATAAATATTGCCATATCTTTTTTAAACACCCTGTATACGTTTTTAGTCAATGCGATACATGCGGGACTGTTTTTACGTGTTTTCTTGAACACCCTGTATTTTGACGTCAAAATCTATATATGTATATAAAAGCGAAATACCACGTACTCATATACTATCAGCGAATCTCCGGAACCACTGAACCGATTTCAATGAAATTCCAAATACTTATACAACTTACCTCATAGGTGCTCACTAAGAAACGGTTTTTTGAAATTCAACCCCTAAGGGGGTGAAAAAGCTTGAAAACGGTTTCTCCGGAACCTTTGAACCGATTTCCACGAAATTTTGTATAATTCTTCAACTTGCCTCACAGATTATAGCTGAGAAGCGATTTTTCGAAATTCAGCCCTTATGGGGGTGAAAAGGGGTGAAAACTGTTTCTCCTGAACCACTGTTCCGATTTGAATGAAATTTGGAATACTTATGCAACTTGCCTCACAGGTTATAGCTGAGAAGCGATTTTTCGAAATTCAACCCTTAAGGTGGTGAAAAGGGGTGAAAATGGTTCCTCCTGAACCATTGAACCGATTTCCACGAAATTTCACCCTAAATCGGTTTTTTAAAATTCAACTTTTAAGGGGATGAAGAGGGGCGTGAAAAATCGTGGATGCATAAAATAGCTAACACGTTTTAGTTATGTAACTTAGAAAAATTCACTGTCCTACTTAGCTCCCAAGAAAAACGATTCCAAAACGAGTGCCCACAATTTTATAACCAAGTTTTTAAAATCTTGAGTATCAATTGAATATGTATATCTTGAGTAGATTCGCTTTCACCGATCTACATAAGTAAACCCCGCATTTATAAGTAATTTTGAAAATTTTTTATCGTGTGACGCGACAATATGCAATGTGGCATAGCGCTTATAAATGTACCGAAAATTTCGGAAAATTTTCAGCAAATCAAAGAAATCGGGAGAGTTTCACATTGTCCGAGTCCCACGACACATAACTTTGTGTACACACATCATAGGTTGCTGCTCAGTGCTCATGCTCAGCGCTCAGTCACAACCTTAGAAATTTTTAAAAACGAAGATCGTGTGACTCGGAGACACAAAATTTTATAATTTTCTCGGCCGCTATAGAAAAGTAGAGATTTGCTTATCTTGAGCTTGATGTCACAATAAATGCCACTAAAATATTTTCTTAAAAATTTGTGAATTTTGCTATCGTCTTTTGCTCCGGTTTTATCAAAGTGGCAAAACAGCGAAGAGCGAAGTCACCGGTAGGCATTCTTTTGCATATATGCATAGGAATGATCGAGAAGCGCGTGCAAGTGTCGCAGAGCCGAACAACGCTAAAAGATCCTAGGTGACACAACCAACCTCACGAGAAGTGTTGGGCCGGAGAGATTATTTATCGTTTGTTTTTTATTGAATGGGAACTAACTGGAAGAAGATAGTTAAAAAACAAAAATCGTGATCAATCGTGTTTTGAGTACTGACAAAGTTTACTTGGGATAGAAAAACAGAAATAAAAAAAAAAGGCAAGAGCGAAATAAAAAAGAAAATGGTTGTTGAAATATACCGCTGGTTTGCATTTAAGTTTTTTAAATTGGTACTTCATTTCAATTTTAGTGTTTTTTTCTTACTAAAATTTACTGTTGGCCTGCACCTGGAAGCTCGAATTTTCAATTTTTTTCTAGAAAAATTTTTATTCACTTTGTTGTGTTGTAATATTTAAAAAAAAAAGAAATCCGGATTGACTGACTGATTCATTAACACCCAGCCTAAGCTCTTGAACCTAGAAATCTAAAGTTTTGCGTAGAGGATGCTTTTGTGATGTAGACATGATGTACGGCAGGACATTTTGAAATTTCACCTTTAACGAGGTAACGGAGTTTGTATAAAAATCCACCATTTTTGAAGTAAAAACATTCATAAAAATTTGTATTTGGCCTTTTGGTTAAAAAAAAAAGCTCAATGAGAACTGCTAACCTCTATACTAATCTAATTCAACGCCCCAAAACTACACTTAACTGGAAAAAACTAACTAACGAACTATTATTACAGCCCGATCTATCGGAACCGGTTGTATGTATTGTACCTCGCGTTTGGAACTAGTTGTAAATTTTAATGTACAATATGATGCATTGATGCACATTATAGATATTATAATTTTCACCGCCCGAGTGTAACCGGGTAGACCTGCTAGTTATAGATAAAATAACCTTTTTTGCTAGAAAACTTGATCACAGCCTAATAGAAATAACTGCCTGGAGAATCCAAATCTAATGCAAACTAATGTTGTAAATTTTTGGACATATTGTTACGATTTGAACGTCACACAGTGGGACGAAATCCCGAAAACGTGGCGAAAATTCTGAAAATGAACTATCGATTTCATGGAAATGAAGTGGTGGATTAGAATTAGTACAAAATGAACTATCTAATTTTGACCAAGAAATGGTTCTGCTCTTTATACCTACTTTTATATCCCACTTCAAAATAGACCTTTGCTCGCGCAAAAATTGTCCTTTATTTCTGACGATTTCCTAAAGGTTAGTTCGAGTTGGTAGTAAAACTATATAAATGAACCAATCTGAAGTCTAAAGAATGGATTTGAAAGCTTAAAGTAAGTAGAATAGTATCACTTATAATAAATGGAGTTTAGTAATTTATGTAGCAGCAACAACAATTTTACCTGTACCACAATTAGTGTGAAATTGCACCCGAAAAAATTTAAAAACATAAAGAAAAAGTAAATTACGCCCCAGTGTTTTGTATAACCTTAACCCATGTTAAATGAAAGCAAAAAAAAAAAATTCTGCTTTTAGCTGCTTTTCCGGTATTGGCACAATTTTTTGTCATAGAAGACTAATATTTCTGAATTTATTCTGAACATTAAGAGGCAAATTTACCTAGAGCAGAAATCGTTTTCTTAGCATGGACAATTTACCGCAGTAGTGGAGGCACTTTGCAAACAAGACAAAACAAAGAAGAAAATTCGGCAGCGCGCGCGGAGTTATTCCAGCAGATCAGCAGCGTGTTTAGAGATACGTCACAGAGCTGCTTTCATTCAATGGCAGTGAATCGATATTCGATTTACACTTTAAGACACATACTTGCCTGCAGCTCCATTTCGCTGGCCCGGCCATGTCAGAAAATCAAAATTTCAACTATATTAGGAGTTAGTACTAGGTTAGTACTAGTTAGTACCCGAATATGAAAGTTGGTACCCTAAGCGTTACCGAGTTATTAACAAAAACTTTTGGCCGGGCCAGGGAAATGCCTCCCCGGCCATCTCGGAAAATCAAAATTTCAACTATACCAGGAGTTAGTACTAGGTTAGTACTAGTTAGTACCCGAATATTAAAGTTAGTACCCTAAGCGTTACCGAGTTATTAACAAATACATTTTTCCGGGCTAGGGAAATGTCTCAACGGGCATGTCGGAAAATCCAAATTTCAACTATACCAGGAGTTAGTACTAGGTTAGTACTAGTTAGTACCCGAATATGAAAGTTGGTACCCTAAGCGTTACCGAGTTATTAACAAAAACTTTTGGCCGGGCCAGGGAAATGCCTCCCCGGCCATGTCGGAAAATCAAAATTTCAACTATACCAGGAGTTAGTATTAGGTTAGTACTAGTTAGTACCCGAATATGAAAGTTAGTACCCTAAGCGTTACTGAGTTATTAACGCAATGCCCGCCAGGGAAATGCGAATCATGATAACCATCTTTATACGTTTGATGATAATAAGCAATAAAAAACATTTACCGGAGGCTGAAACGAAATAGATTGTAGTATTATATAATTAAAGTGACTCTTCTCTGCGTCTAATTTAAGGTGTAGATTAAAAAATCCCTTTCGGCAGGGCTACAGTCTGATGTAGATTTCGAAATGTTTTTGATTGAATTTTTGGGATATTTTTTTTCAAAATCGAGAAACTATTTAATATTTATTGACTGATAAACTACTCATCTACAGCTTTTGAACGATACCCCACAAGACGTGGTTAAAAAAATTTGGAAGTTCCACCCCCACCCCCACTCACATCCGAAAATCTCGTGTCTCGTGGGTGTCATCTTACACTTCAGAGCGAGTATTCTAATTTATGCTAATAAAGTTTCTCTATAAACTCCATATAGGCTGAAATATAATTCTTTCAAAATTTCAACCCCCTTCCGCGGCCAACCCCTTGGGACGATTTTCCTCATTAACGAAATTAACCGAGCTATTAACCCTTGAAATAACATAATCAAATTTGGTTTTAATATCTGCAAAATTACGACCGGTAGCATGTAAATATATATATATAATATATACTATATATAATATATATATTATATATATTATATATATAAAGTTTCGAACGTTGGGTGGTTTTGTTGATAAGAAGAGTAAGAGAGAAAAAACGATGCATTGTATTTATGATGTCACAAAATGCATATGTGATTAGAAGCAAAACACGTAGTAGTTAATAAACACTTATATTGGTTTTGATACAATTTTATTTAAATATTCTTACATAAACTGAAAGTAATATCATTGATTAAAATACGATGTTAATATTATGTAAATAAAACTAGAAAATATATAAAGGTTAAGGGCAAATATAGTAGGGACAAATAGAGAGGGAGTAAACTAAACATTTCATCTAATACCAATTTAAGGATGAACTAGCATAAGCCTAATTATTCAAAATCTAGTAATATCTAAAAAGTATAAACAATGGCTTGTAAGGGGACAGCCTTCTCCCCACTGATTCCTTTCACCTTTACTAGTGTATCATCATAAATTTCCCAGCGTCCACTGTGCCGTCTGCAAATAGAATAATAATGCCCTATTTTAGAAGCGCTGTCATGGCATCCAGAAAATGCAACAGCTCCTCTTAAGCTGTACTCTTTGTTTCCCACCTCGATCTTTATCGGTATATTCTCCAGTGGTACCTAGACAGAAAATACAATTGATGCGTAAAACTAAATAATAAACCTAACCAATCAACAGATATTAACATTCTTCGTGGCGATTTAGCATGAATGCGAATCCCGTCTAAATTCTGATTTATTCCTGAATATACATAATGTTTCATTATGAAAAAAATTAACAGATTTTGAATCTATTTCAAAAAGCTCTACCAAAGAACTTAGATACAATAAGAAGTCCCAAGCTGAACAAAGTAGAAATTTTTGCTTCAGACTTGGTTAAACATTGGCTGCCAGAGCTTTCGCTCAGCAAAGCTTGAAGCGCAGAGGGGAAATAAACATGACGTAGCTACGTAGTGCTTGTGGCTGCGCACACAACTTCCACTTTGCCTTTGCCACTTCACTTTGCCTTGATTTGAATCGAGTACGGCTGCGTTTTTAGATCGAGTTCTGTCGGATTTTTACAAGGTGTTTGTTTTCTAGTATGGATAGCATAAATTCAAAAATAACCTTTTTCAACTCAACCAATTTTGAAAATGGAGAGGTACTCACACTGCTGTGTTGCACTTTGCCCCACTAATTGTTCCAAATTAAAGTGAAAACTTTTAAGTTTCCTATTAATGATAAGGAACTTAATAACCGTTGGGCCCATAATTGCAATATTTCTTCAAACGAAACAAAGGGAAAACATGTTTGTAAAATGCATTTTGACAAACTTTGTTTTGGTTTAAAAAAATTAAAATCTGGTTCAGTTCCTACTAAGTTTTTGAATGGCGAGTTGCCGCACATTTATCCGCAAATTTTAATCCCAGACAGGAAATGTGTTATTGAAACATGTGTTTTAGAAGAAATCACGATTACACAAATTTCCATAAAACGGAAAAAATTTATATAATGCGTGGATAAAATTTTGTTGGCTGGATTCGGAAACGGACTGCTCCAAAAAATTTGTATATTCATTGCATTTTAAGAAAGAGGACTTAGGGAAGGTTAAGCTGCGTTCAGGTGCAGTACCATGTTTAATTTCCTCGAATCCATTTATCTTTTGCAATGAAACTGAGGAACCCGTTACGACTTCAAATATTGACAAAGAGTTAACAAAAATTGCAACAACTGACTTAACAACCGAAGAACTTATTATTCTAGATCCACCATTGCAAGAACATTCTATTTGCATTGGTGAACAGGAATGTAATTGTAAAATTTGCGAAAAAAATATTAAAACAGTAAGTTTTTATAAAAAGGAAAATAAAAAACTCATTAAAAATAACGATTTCTTAAAAATCGAAAATAAAAACTTAAGGAAAATGTTGAAATCATACAAACGTAGACATAATGAAGAAAATATAAAGTCCAAAATTGATCGATTGAATGTGAATGAAAATTCAAAGGAATTTTGTAAAATGTCGAACCGAATACATTTGACAAAATGCGAGTCAAATTTGCAACTCAAATCTTTAGTCGAACCGTGGCTGCTGCAATACAAACCTGTATTGATCTAGGTAAATTTGATCCTCTTTTGGTAGATTCCGCAAAAGCAACAAAAGAATTTATTTTAAAAATTGATAAACTTTTTGACTGCTTAAATAGCAGGTCCGGTCCATACATGAAAAAAATATGTATAAACAACCACTAAGAGCAAATAATGAAGTTGCAAGATATTTGTTGTTAATGAGGGATTATTTAAGCAAATTAAGTTTTCCTAAAGCAAAAAGAAATTATTGTATTGACGGATTGATACAAACTATTAAAGTATTAACGGAATTCTTTTAGTTCGCGATGATTTGATTTTTGAAAATTCTTCCGCTTCTTGCCTTTTAACGTCTCGATTTAATCAAGATCCGATTGAAAATTTATTTGCTCAAGCTAGAGCAAAAGGAGGAAACAATAGAAATCCTTCAGTATTTGAATTTAATTATCTCATTGCAAGTATTACATCAATGAAAATTAATGCTGCATCAATATTAAAAAATTGTGAAGTTGATACTGATAATTTGTTAGAATGGAATGAAAAAAGTGAAAATACAATGATTTCCGAAGTAAATAGTTACAGAGAATTTATTCTAGAATCAGAATTAAATAATAATTTATCAGTTGAATCCGATATGGCAGAAGACCAGAAGTTGAAATTCCGAATTCTATTCTTAATGAAGGTATATCGCAACATTTTGAAATAAGTTGTAATGCTCGGAGATATTTTATTGGATACGTTATTTCGAACATTGTTTTAAATAAATTGAATTGCGAAAACTGCAAACAAGACATGCTAAAAATAAGTGCGTCCACGCCATTGTTATCAGAATCATTTATTTTTAATAAAGATTATTCTAAAACGGATGCGCGATATCTTCAATTACCAGGCGATAACTTTTTTAATATATGCCAGCTTCATTTTAACATTTATGAATACTTTTTTAGTAATTGTTTACACATGACAAATATAAAAGAGGCTATTGTCAATAAATGTATTCTTGAAACTAATAAACAATATCCTAACTGGTTTTTAAATTCAGATACATGCTACGATCATAGAGTAACCATTCTCAATTTTATTATTCAAGTTTTACTGAAAAAAAAACTGTTCTTGGAAAACAAAAGTTGAGAATAGTGTTTGCGCATCCAATAAGTGTTTAAAAAACATTATGCAATAATATCATATTTCAATTCCCTTCAATTTTAGCCAAACTAAATGCAAAATCGGACAACACCTTCTTATTTAAGGTCCACCCTTAATAAAGGTCTTAAAGGTCTAAAGGTTTTAAAGGTTTAAATTAGTGAATGAAAAATTAATAAGGAAAAATCGTTTTTTCTCCTTATCTTATCCTCCCCAACCTAAAATTTCACAGCGCCGACGTCGAGTGCTACGAAATTTGCAAACTTGCAAAGAACATCAGAAATATCCAGATATCGTTTTCTTTTCACTTGCGCCGCGCCGCACCGTTTGCTCTACTTGTGTGCAGCCCTTTTCCTAAAAGATCTTCACTGGTTGTAATATGTATACTCCGACAAGCAAGAGCTGGCTTGAAGCGGTGACGCTCAATTATAACATTAAAAAGTTCTTTGGTGCCAGTCATGTTTATTTCCCCTCTGAATTTCAAGCTTTCCTGAGCGAAAGCTCTGGCAGCCAATGTTTAACCAAGTCTGAAGCAAAAATTTCTACTTTGTTCAGCTTGGAACCTCTTATTATATATAAGCTCTTTGGCTCTACTATAACATCCCAACTTGCAACCGATTTTTTTTATTTTTACCCGACTACGACCAAGCCAAAAGGAAGGGTTATAATTTTAGCAGTCGATGTATGTATGTATGGGCAGAGTAATAAATAAGCCACTTAAAACATTACAAAAATTAAGGTACTTAACCAAAAAAAAAAATATATATATATAATAATTAATTATAAATATTTAACTACATAAAAAGTTTTATTTTTCTATCAAATTAGAATGTTTGCATTTCATAGTTGACAAATAAAATAATAAAAAAATACGCACGACCACGGCATTTGAATTGAAGTATAACGTTATTTGATGTGGAACTGCCAGACTTCAATAGAACTTAATAAACAGCAATATACTTAACATATCAAAAGGCTAGTCTTACTCAATAAGACGATGATAGCAATCAGCACCGAACTTGTTTCTTACTTTTTAGTTTATTTTATTTATCCCTAGTCGGGTTAAAGATTTTGGAACTTTTTCCTATAATTATATTTTTTCGTAGTCGGGTTAAAGTTTTTTAAACTTTTCTTTTATTTTAAACTTTTCCGTTTTAACTCACTCATAATCAACGCACAGCCCAAACAAATTGACCTAGAACCTTGAAATTTTGCATGGACGTTTCTTTTAGGCTGTAAGTAACCACTAAAAAACGGTTTTTAGAAATTCAACCCTTAAGGGGGTAAAAAGGGGTGAAAAAGGTTTTCCCGGAACAACTGGACCGATTTTCATGAAATTTGGAGTACATCTGCAACTTACCGCATAGCTTATCGCTGAGAAACAGTTTTTGGAATTTCAACCCTAAAGGGGTTAAGGGGTGAGGGGGGGGGGGGGGGGGGGGTTATCCAACCAATGGAATCAATAGATAGATATTACAATCCCGCTTACGCTTACCATGGTGTAGAGAAATTTACTTCGTAAAATAGTTTTTCTGTCGCTTGGTATATTTTAATATTACACTATATTTATATTTTTGAACTCAGAATTTTCTTGTCTTTCATTTGACATCTCACTCGATATGATAGCAAAAATTTTTTTTTTCAGCGCCCCCCTTTTTTCGATGTAACATCCGTTATATTATCATCCGGATGTAACATCCATTCTATTGTCACTTGGACCGTAATTACGAATCGATTGACACCTCACTCATCAAAATCGGCTCAGTAGTTTAGACGCTACGATGGAACATACGTACATACATACATACATAGACTCCTATTTTTATAACCCTTCTTTTTGGCTTTGCCGCAGTCGGGTAAAAAAAAGATAAAGAATTTTTGTATTAATGGTTTAAAACAAACAATAAACGCCGTTTTAATGTTGTGTGATGACCTTTTTGGTTGTGAGCAAAATGATGTTAATTTTTTCTTAACCTCAAGAATAAACCAAGATCCTATTGAAAATCTTTTTGCTCAAATTCGCGCCAAAGGGGGAAATAATAGAAATCCCTCGGTACATGAATTCAACAATATTATAGCTAGAATTATGTCGATGAAGTTAGTAATGCTAGGATCACCTTCTCAAAATTGTGAAAACGATAATGATCTTATGCTTGACTGGAATCAACCAGGTGAAAATGAATCAATAATAACTGATGTATGTGGTGAACAAAATAGCAATATAATTATTAATGAAGTAATGTTGGAGGAAACCAACAATGAAATTTCTATTGAAGCGAATGCAAAAAGATATTTTGTTGGCTACGGTATTTTCCAAACAATATTGAAAAAAATAAAATGCCAAGAATGTGAAAATCTCATGGCAAAATGTAAGACCCAGAGTTTATGCTTGTCATCAGAAACATTTATTTGCCACAAAGATTATTCTAATAATGAGCTGAAATCTTTATATCTTCAATCTCCCTCTGATTATTTCTTTCAAGTTTGCAACCTACATTTTCAAATTTATAAACAGTATTTTGAGAAAAAAATAGAAATAAGTAATATAAAACAACAAATTATTGATTCATGTATTTTAAAAACTAATGAAAATTATCCTGATTGGTTTGATGAAAACTCTCCATGTAAATTGCATAGAGAAAAAATTTTGGATTTTTTAATTTTAGTACTATTACGGAAAAACTGTTCATGGAAAGCGAAGGAAATAAAATAATAGATTTGAATGGCACGAAGTAAAAAAGAAGTGCTTATGCTGTTGGCGCACCGTCGCACCACACTACGTCAATACAAGCAAAGTTTTTTCAATGAATTTTTATACACAGCTGTGTGGAGCTGCGGTTTTCGGTATTTGTGTGCAATCATGAGCAAGTCAGAGAGCGAGCACAGAAACTTTCAAGTAAGAGCTTTTTCTGGCCTGATGTAGGTACACCCATCTCGACTGATTTTAGCTGGCCTGAACCGAAGTGGCGCTTCTTTATGTATTAAAGTTCTTTGGTTAAAGTGAATAATACGCATACCACGGGCCTAGTTCCTAATAATGCGCAGCTTTAAATTGGTTGAACGAAATACTTCACCATCAGCAGTTGCACAAGGAGACATACTATACAAGGAAATACAATATCAAAGAAGACCACCGCGCGCCCGCAACAGAGCCCACCAAAGGCAAGCGAAAAAAACACCGCAGACGAACCACCATATCACTGACATCATTAATTACAAATTTAAGGCACATTATAGAGTACATATATACAAAGTAAATAAATGGAAAAGTAAATCAAGAGACGCGGTAGCGTCTCGAAGCAAAGTACGTGAAGAAATCGTCGAAACGCTTCGTGTATATTTACTGGAAAAAATTAAATTCTAACCTAAAATGCGATTTATATCTGAAATATCTCGGAAATGGCTCTAAAAATCGAAATTTTAAGAGCACTTTCTGTAATATTATCGCATATAAGCTTTCAAATGAGATACATCTGAAATCAATCCATTCATCCTAATCTGAGATATCGTGATAGCATTTGTACATTAATTCCAATTTATCACAAAATTCATCATTACCAAATTTTTGTCAGACCAGAGAGAAGTGCGCAAGCGCTGCTTCTACGCACACACTCAACGGGGATCAGTCGCAAATCAAGAAGCCACCGCGGCGACCGCGACGGCGACCGCGCATGGCAAAAAAGCTCTGCTCCAAAATGGATACACGAACAAGAAGCATAATACATATTATGTTGTACGTTTCCCCTCGTGCCAAATTCTGTTTTCCGGATTAGTTTCCATTGGGAGGGGAAAGTGTATCTGAAAACAGAGTTCACCTTGAATTGGTATTGCTCTCTCTCGTCTTGCTCGCGTAAATACGACCCATGATACAAAGAACATTAGGTCAAAGAATATGCTAAAAACGCGTATATATTTTTCTTGGAGAAATATTGATGCTATACTTATTAGATCTGTTATTATGTTGTTTTACGTTAACAAAAAGAAGTGAAATCTCAAAATAAAAAACTTTAAAAAAGTAAAAAAACGGAAGCCAAGCACATGAAAAAGTTAAAAATTACAAAAAATAATTTTTGGAAAAACTCAGATAAAAGTGTTCCGTCCTCGATCATGGTCCCCTTTCCGGAACCGATTCAATACGTATCTGATGCGCAGTGATCCTGTCTCACACCCAAGGAAGTCAACTACGAAACCACAAAACACTTGCACTCTGTCTTTGTTTATCATTGATTAATTGTCAATCAACTAACTTTAAGTTAAGATTCGTTCAGATTTTAGGTAATAGAGTAGCCACTCATTAGGTTCGAATGTACCATAATGAGGGGAAATTGATCATTTGAAGGTTTGAGTGTATAGAAAACTTATTAGGATTAGTAGTGAAAAATTTACCGTATTTGGGAAACTTCTCGAACGTTCCATGGTAGGGGAAATTAAATTACTAACAGGACTCACGACGAGACTTGTTGGCTTTTGAAAAATTCCATTCGAAATCTAGATCTGGTGTCATTCGTTCGTTAACATTTGTGAACCTCGAAATCAGAAAAAATATAATTCTCGAAACCTATCAAAGTTCCTTTTATTTTCACAAGAAAACCCAATCCCGTCTCACGGCTCATACTTTCGGGCAATTCAAATTTTACATTGAAAATTTTTGTGGTGAATGCGAATCTACTTCGTTTTATTGGTCCTTCGAGCTGGATGCTCGATTAAAAGTGTGGTAGGTGAAATTTTGTAAATCGAACAAAAGGAAATTGTGAAGCATTTTGAAAACTTAAAAGACCGAACAAAGTGTTATGAACAGTGATAAATTGTTCGAAAAACCTGAAACCATTCTGTTCTATTTTTTTTTTTGAACTCAGTGCGCGGTTCGGTTCGGTGTCGGTTACGCGATTCAAGGACCATCAGGAAATTCCCTTCAACAATAGAACTCAAGGTAAGTCCATCGTTTTCCGGTCTTGGTGGTGGGTCTGGATATAGTGAAGACAAAAAATGGAAGCATTACTCATAGCCCAAAAGGCAAACTTAGAGATGATTCAAAAGCTCATTCGAAACTATAAAAGAGATGGAGCAGATCGTCGCACAGAAGGTTACTACCAGAGGAGACTTCGCGAATTAAAGGAATTGTGGGAAAAATTTCGGTCACGGCACGAGGAAATTTTGGTTTTGAGTTATGCTACACCCGATGTTGGGGTCGAATACCTGATTCAGGACACTTTTTCTGCCACCGAAGAGATCGTTGATCAGGGTTTCACGCTGATAGAAGAAAGATACCGTGCAGATTTCGGAGGTGTTCAAAAGGCTGAACCGCAACCCACCCCAGCACCACCGTTGCCCGTGCCAGTGTCTGAGCCAGGCGGCTCATCTATAAAACTTCCCAAAATCGCTTTGGAGAAATTTAGCGGAGACTATAGCAAGTGGCCCACATTCCACGATCTGTTCCGGAGTCTTGTTCATAACAATAAATCATTGTCTCGTGTTCAGAAACTGCAATATCTTAAATTACATCTGAGCGGGGAGGCAGAAAATCTTCTAAAACATATTCAGGTAACCGATAAAAACTATGATTCTGCGTGGAAATTATTAACAGATCGCTACAACAATAAGCGCGTGTTAGTTAATACCCAATTGAAAGCTCTATACTTTCGCAAAATGCTATCTTCACAGAATCGAGTCAGGGAATTAAAGGCTTGTTGGACACTACAACCGAATCGTTACAGGCTCTAAGTAACTTAGATATTGACACGTCGAAGTGGGATCCGATTGTCGTTTTCCTGCTTGTGCAAAAGCTGCCTGTCGAAACTCACGAATTGTGGGAGCAAGAAGTTAGCAAGGACAAGGAATTACCCACTTGGAAGGAACTACATGACTTTTTAGAAACCCGATTTCGCGTTCTAGAAGCATTATCCTCAAAACGAATCGGCAAAAATCACACGCAGAACACTAGGCCAGGTTCATCAATACACACGTCGCAACAATCATTTCACACAATAGCGAAACCAAACTGTGTGATGTGTCTCGATCATCATAGTATACGAAAATGTCCACAATTCTTAGCGGCAAATGTGGTTCAGAGATTTGATACTATTAAACGAAAGGGATTGTGTATCAACTGTTTGGGGTCTGGACACATATTGACAAATTGTCCCAGCCAACAGTCATGCAATCAGTGCAAAAAACAACACCATACACTTCTCCACCGTCATCTAGGGAACCCGGGTCAACCATTAATCGCAACCGCAAGCCAGGAAAGGGGTCAGCCTCAAGGCACTTCTCTCGGGAACAGCTCCACCCCCCTCTCCGCAAGTACCCCAGAATTTATGCCTAGTGGTGCTAGTTCCACAACGACACTCTTTACCAAGGGTTGTAACAACCAAACCTTGCTGGCAACTGCACTCGTGAATATAATAGCACCGTCTGGTAGAGTACGAATTGTGAGGGCCTTGATCGATCAAGGTTCTCAGAGTTCTTTTATAACTGAAGCAGTCGTTCAACAAATGAGATTACGAAAGGAGGCAATCCACGCTGAAATCCACGGTGTGGGGAAAAACTCAACGAGCCGTTCAACATCGCAGGTGCATTTTTGCCTTCGATCAGTACGTGGAGAGAACCCTATAAATGTTTCGGGATTAGTATTGAATAAGATCACTAACGTTTTCCCTAGTAACCCCATCAACGACCACGCCTGGGAACACATCCAAGATCTGGAATTAGCTGATCCTACCTTTTATGAGCCAGGTTCCATCGATCTGATGCTGGGAGCTGATATCTACAGTGACTTAATTCTAGATGGATTAATAAAAGGAAACAACGGCAGCCCCATAGCACAGAAAACCACATTAGGTTGGGTTCTCACCGGCAGGATCGACGATTCTCCCAGGAATACAATAATAATAAACAATTTTCACACGTGTACGGATCTTAATGACCAACTGAGGAAATTTTGGGAATTAGAAGAAGGGCCGACTGCGAAATTCCGAACCGAAGAAGAAGAAAGATGTGAAAAGATTTTTGCGGAGACGTGCACCCGACTACCGAATGGACGTTATGAAGTTGAACTTCCTTTCAAAAAAGAAACCGAAAAGTTATATTTGCGGCGTTCTCGTCACATTGCCATGACACGATTCTTACAATTGGAAAAACAATTTAGAAGAAACCCGTCCCTCAAAGAAGCGTATACTCAATGCATCAACGAGTATCTGGAGTTAGGCCACGCCAGTAAAGTATCCACGTCTGAAGAACAACATTCAAGGGTATCAATGCAGCTATCTACCACATCATAGGGTCTTCAAAGCAAGTAGCACAACGACAAAGCTAAGAGTAGTTTTTGATGCCTCCAGAACTACCTGCAGCGGGATTTCGCTAAACCACATGCTCCTGAAGGGTCCGGTTCTGCAAGACGAATTGGCAACGTTGTTACTTCGGTGGAAACTTTACAAAATCGTGTTCACGGCAGAAAAAATGTACCGACAGGTCCTTATGCGAAGTCATCACGCGGAATTCCAGCGAATTTTGTGGCGCAACAACGAAGCCTCGCCAATCGAAGACTATAAATTAAACACAGTGACCTTTGGGACGAAAAGCGCTCCCTATTTGGCAACGAGAGTTCTACAACAAATCGCCATGGACGAAAGTCAACAATTTCCCATCGCATCCAAGATCAGTCTGAACGATTTCTACGTGGATGATCTCCTCTCGGGGACAGATGACGTCGAATCTGCGCTAGAAGCACAGAGGCAACTTCTCCAAATGACCAACTCCGGCGGATTCTCCCTGAGAAAATGGGCATCAAATAATGAGAGGATAGTACTCGCTGTACCAGAGGAGCATCGCGCAACAAAGCCATTTCTAGACGTTGAGGATGAAGAGACTGTTCGCACACTCGGCCTGCACTGGAACCCAAAGAACGACAGTTTTTCGTACTCGGTGTCTCTCCAAGAAGCTCCGCACTCGTGGACGTAACGGAATGTTCTGTTCGAGATATCCAAGCTTTTCGATCCATTAGGATGGATATCTCCGGTAATAATAAGAGCAAAAATGTTCCTGCAAAAACTCTGGTTAGAGGGTTTAGCATGGGACGAAAAAGTCGGACCAAATCTAGAAAAAGAGTGGTGCAAATACAGAAATAACATTAAACAAATTGAAAACTTACAACTCCCGAGATGGATTCAATATTCGAAAACCAGCCATACTATCGAAATCCATGGGTTCGCAGATGCATCCCAAGAAGCCTACGCCGCTGTAATCTACATATGCACGATCAGCCAATCCGGGCAAAGAACCGTCAGTCTGCTAACTTCGAAAACTAAGGTGAAACCTCTTAAAACAGTGTCGCTCCCACGATTAGAACTCTGTGCCGCCGCCTTGTTAGCCAAACTTATCAAATATGTCCTGAAAGCAATGAAATTCGAAGCTGTGCCGATTTACGCATGGACCGATTCGGAGATCACAATATCTTGGATAAAAGCCCATCCGAGCAAATGGAAGACATTTATTGCTAATAGAGTTGCTCAAATTCATGAATTGTTAGGAGATAACGTCTGGTCCTATGTGCCAACAAAGGAGAATCCCGCAGATTGTGCCGCTAGAGGATTATACCCATCGGAATTGCTGCATTATACACTCTGGTGGAATGGACCAGACTGGTTGCAAAAGCCCAACTCCTTTTGGCCCAAAAGAGGCACCATTACCGCAACGAACTTGGATGTTCGAAAAGCCGCAATACACCACTTAAACGTGAGCATGGAAAGTGATCTAGCTGAACGGTTTTCCTCACTTGCCAAATTAATGCGAGTCACGGCGTACTGCACGCGATTCATACACAACGCACACACAACTCGCGAAAACCGCATTATCGGACTCCTCAAATCGGTAGAAACCCAGGCAGCACTCACAATCTAGCTGAGAAAAGTCCAGTCGCAGCAATTCGCGGAGGAGTTAAAATTATTACAGAAAAATCGGCCTGTGACACGACGTAGCCGATTGTTCAAACTCAACCCGATGCTCGACCTGAATGATGGGCTGATCAGAGTAGGAGGTCGCCTGAAACATGCAAACATCCCATACAGTGAAAAGCATCCGATAATTATTCCCGACAAGTGTCACCTGACAGAACTTATCGTCGACGAAATTCATAAGGACACACTACATGGCGGACTGCAATTAATGATGAACACGTTGAGTAGAACCTATTGGCTACTGAATGCACGGAATACGATTAGGCACCACATTCACAAATGTATCGTGTGTTACAGGCAGAAAGCGACTGCGCAGACCCAACTGATGGGAAATTTACCAATGGCCCGAGTTCAACCTAATCGACCATTCGCCCATACGGGAATGGATTACTGCGGTCCATTCGAGCTCAAAACCCACAAAGGTCGCAACGCAAAGAAGTATAAAGGTTATATTGCAGTCTTTATATGCATGGCAGTCAAGGCAATCCATTTGGAATTGGTGACAGACCTGAGCTCTGATGGATTCATCGCCGCATTCAGAAGGTTCTGTGCAAGACGAGGCAAATGTGCCGAGGTATACTGCGACTGCGGCACCAACTTTGTGGGTGCCGACAAAGCTCTGCAGACATTGACATTGACGACGCTGACATAGCCCAGGCCATCGAAAACGAAGGAGTCAAATTTAATTTTATTCCTCCCGCATCTCCTCACTTTGGCGGTTTATGGGAGTCAGGTGTCCGGTCAACAAAGCACCATCTGAAACGAATTCTGGGGTGTCACGTCTTGACTTTCGAAGAATTCAACACGGTGCTCACCCAAATCGAAGCTTGTTTGTATTCACGACCATTGTGCGAAAGAAGTAGTGATCCTTCCGACTTGAATCCTTTGACACCTGCTCATTTTCTGATTGGCGACATACTCGTGACCCCACCGGAACCAAATCTATTGGATTTACACATCAACAGACTGGATAGATGGCAACTGCTCCAGAATTTATACCAAAGCTTTTGGAAAAGATGGAGCACCGAATACTTGAGCCGATTACAACAGCGACCAAAATGGGCAAGCAAACTCGAGAACGTACGTGTCGGAGAACTAGTCCTCATCAAGCACGAAGATCTACCACCTTGCAGATGGGCGCTTGGACGAATCATTAGTCTTCATCCAGGCTCAGATGGTCTCGTACGCGTCGTGACGTTGAAAACTAAAGACTCTATTTTGAAACGACCAATCGCGAAAATCTGTGTGTTACCCGTGCGCACTAACGATTCGGAAACCGAACACAATTAATTGACTGTTTCCTGTCTAGAATACATCTTATAAATCAAGACACTAATATGAAGCCACAAACCTTCCGTTTTACCAACTCCGCATCCTATATGTTCCCGAAAGCGAGTCAGGGGCGCTATATCCCCTTCCTGTCGATCACTCAATTTGTTCTTTCAGAAATTCTTCATTGACATCTTACGTTCACCACGGCGATGCCAAGGCGGGGAGAATGTTCCGTCCTCGATCATGGTCCCCTGGAAAGGAGAAAAACCACAAAGAACAGAGCTCTTTTCGGAACCGATTCAATACGTATCTGATGCGCAGTGATCTTGTCTCACACCCAAGGAAGTCAACTAATAAACCACAAAACACTTGCACTCTGTCTTTGTTTATCATTGATTAATTGTCAATCAGCTAACTTTAAGTTAAGATTCGTTCAGATTTTAGGTAATAGAGTAGCCACTCATTAGGTTCGAATGTACCATAATGAGGGGAAATTGATCATTTGAAGGTTTGAGTGTATAGAAAACTTATTAGGATTAGTAGTGAAAAATTTACCGTATTTGGGAAACTTCTCGAACGTTCCATGGTAGGGGAAATTAAATTACTAACAGGACTCGCGACGGGAATTGTTGGCTTTTGAAAAACTCCATTCGAAATCTAGATCTGGTGTCATTCAAGTACCCTTTGATCTACGAATCATAAGGTAACGACAGTTGCTTCAGTATCATACCCAGCGAAAATACAACAGCTTTCATAACGTCGATGTTACAAGTAATGTACTGGTTAGTCCAAGAGTCTAATCAAATCTGATTTTTTCCACTGAAATACTTGGCGCAGTTTTAGGACGGATGAGCCAGGACCAAACTACAAAATAACTTCTTGAATTAATTAACTTACATCTTTTCATGAAATTTTCTCCATTCGAGATCTGTTAATCCAATCGTCTGTTCCATATAATATTTAGATAGAGAATCCGATGAGCTCTATCAATCTAGCATTCATATATATTAAACATGGCGAGGACAGGCATAAGGATTTCGAATGAAAAATCAACCCTGATAACCTCAAGTGAAATTCTTAACTGCTCTCGCCATGTATTTGTATTCACGCTGAATCCGTTGTTACCTATCTACTATAAAGCTTGTCGCTATGCAAATGCAAGAATAGAATCTATACATCTAGAGCAGTGACGGGCAAGCCTATTTTCGCGGGCATTTGAGATTTCAGAGTACGCTACTATGTTCTGTCTATGGTAAGACGTTTTGACATGAATGGTTTCAAGTTTCCCAGCGACAAGCTTTATAGTAGATAGGTAACAACGGATTCAGCGTGAATACAAATGTATTTGATCAACTTCAATCCGATCACCTTACTACACTTACATATTTTTCTTGTTTTTTCATTTTTAGTACACTTATATAAAGCTTGTGCCTAAAAATTTTTTTTTATTTTATTTTTTTGTTTTGGCAATGCCACCAAAGGCGATACAAGCCGTTTCTTCAATCGCTCTTGCCGTGCACTTTGCATATCTCTGTCTGTATCTTCGGTGTCTGTTGATTGATTAAAGTAGTGGTTAACCAATTCTTCCGCTTTTTCGAATGGCAAATTTTGGTGCTTTATCCGAATTATCGGCTGCGGAATCCAATTAGCATCTGGCGTTGATTTTGGATCCATTAAAAGAGTTTTTAGCCGATTTGGTGGCCAATGCACGACACAATCCGCTTGGTTCACCCATGATTGTGGAACACTTGTGAATTCTCGACCATTTTTCGTATTTTTCTTTTTTGTTTCGATAACGCTAAGACATTAATTAGCTTTTTAATATTTAATTATGTAAAGAACACTTTAAAATTCTAAAACTTTTGGAAATTTGATGCACTTGTTGCCATTGCCAAAACTAAAATGACATTGTTTTTATTCAAAACATGACAGGTTGATGTGTAGGTCTCTGTAACTGAGATGTAACTTAATCGCAACGTTAATACAACTTGACATTCTTTCGGAATGAACTTAGTTGAATTAATGTTGCAATTTGATTACAATTAAGTTACAAAAATGTATACGTCGAGCTAATGACCTCATTCGTTTTATTGAAAATTTTACATTTTTCTTTAGTTATTATAATTTTATTAAAACTTTATTCTTAGTTATTGTAGATTTATTATAACTTAATTAAAATTATTGTTATTTTAATGAATTCTGAATAATCGTGCATGAGCATGGCGACAAATGAGAAAAAAATACAACACTCGGACAAAACAAAAAAAATTTAAAAAGGTGAAAGGAATAGATCTATTTTTCAAAGTCGTTTGAAATGAAATCTCGAAATAGTGGCATGTATGCACTCCAAATTGGTGTTGCTATTTATTGATATTCATAGATTTGCGCGCAATCCAGTGGCAATAATAAGTGTAATGATTATGAAACTTAAATATTAAAAAGAAGTTTATTATCCAACGAAATGTATAGTAACACATTGCTAGTTCGTTCTTTAATCATTTGATTTCATTTGCGTCCGACTCATCAGATGCTTATTAGTTATTCTCTACTTCCATTTTGCTAAGCGCCCTCTTCAGTATGTTGTTATTATAATACTTAGAAAACTTTATTCTAACAAAAAACTTTTACGTTGTTATTTTAACTTCTAATGAACATTATAATTTAGTTTTGAAATTATTTTATCATTTCCAAAATTAGAAGTTACTTTAACTTATTTGTAACATTAATATTCTGTATGTACAATGTTTTTAAGACTCTCATGGATCGATCAACTAGTTCTGGTTGCAATAACGTTTCATTACTGTTATTATAGCAAGTGTAACTAAATTAGCTACAATTCAGTTACATTAAATGCAGATGTAACATATATGAAGTAGACGCCATATTTTTCGCTGTTTAAGTCTTCCACTTGAAGACGCTTTGTCACATTCAAAAAAGAAATTGAATTTTCCACTATTGAATACATTTTCTTGCAGAAAGTTCCATGCAGAAATTCAGAAGAATTATATAAAAATAAATTTCAATGACTTTTATTAATTTCTTTTGCGTTAATAAAATTTCAAATTTTTGGGGTTTTCCTATTTTTTTGGCGAATTTTCATTTTTCCGAAGGCGCGTGAATTTTCCGGCGCTAAAATGCTAACATTCATCAGCAAAATGATCTTCGTTGCGAAAATGTGGCCTACAAAAAATATTATATTCGCTTTTTCAAACAGCCTACGATTTCATAGCTGAAAATATATATATACCTACATATTTGACTCATATTAACTTGTGACATTATTCTGTGTTTGCGCATAGAAAAATGCACAGAAAAGTCACTACAACTAAAGTATTCTTGCAGTATATTTTTTTGTAACTTCTGCATAGTTTCAGAAACGTTTATCTTACAGTCTTACAAGAAAGTTACAAGAACAAACTGATTGTTAACAAAATGTTACGGTAACCTCCTTTTCGCTTCTAATATTAGTCGCATTAATCTTCAAAAATATCAAATGTTGTTACATTAACAACATCACGCTGTTATAAAGGATCAATATTGTAACATTTTTTGTTACATAAACTTAAAGGAAACATAGTAATAACTAACTAACAACAGGATTTCATTTTCTGTGTAACATTGTATAAAAGTTAGGTGAAAACTACTTGGCTACAGTAACTATATTTACTCGTTGATAAACCCCTACAGTAATCCTTATGCAACAAGTTTGTTGCAAATTTTGACGAATTTCGCGGCTATTTTAGTCTCAGCAACGGTATCATTACATATAAGTACACAAAATTGTAACCATTTTCACGTTGAAAATGTTGTATTGCAACCAAATTGTGCTACCCGGGAAGCATCGGTGGTAAAATAATCGTCCTCTTCAATGTCCTTATCGCTTGCTTGGTCGCACAAGTCATCGTGAACTTTCAGGTAACTTGCCCAATAACTTTCGACGAGCTGTAAACGCGCTTCATAAAACTGTTTCGTCCGTTTATCTTTACCAGTCTTTTGCGAATTTGAAATACCGTTTGCAATTCGCCTGGCAATCGAGGCGGCTTTTGATTTTAAACTAGTGATCGTACTCATTGTTTTAGTTATTAAATGCTTACAGTAAGTATAACCGGTTTTGAGTTTATAAGAATCCGCACGTATTTTACCACTAATGTCTAGTTACATACACTTCATAATATGAGCTCGCAAGCATGTTCAAAATTTAAGCACTAAATTGATCAGTAACACTAAGATGTTTATTAGTCTGAAATTAATTCAATGAAGTCAATTAGAGAATTGCAATGAACAGCTAGATGACCGCTAGTTTAATGTTCTTAATGTTCAGTTGTTTTGATGTGATTGGATAAAGTGTCCTTATCACTTATGGTATTTCACTTATGGTATTTAGCAACGAGAAAAAAATTGGAAAGAGCTTACCAACGTTTCGCTGTTATCAACTCTGGTGAAGCATACGATGCACCCATTGTCTGTATGAGTTGACCTTGAGAGTCCAAGGTGACTTTGACCTTCACAAATAACGAAATATCTGCGTGCACTATGCTCTGAATTTATGCACTTATGAGTAAACGACTTGAGTATAGCACCAAAGTAATTAGAATTAGTTTTGTCACCACACTGCTTTTGCGAGTAAAGAGTTAATTGAATGCAAGCGTTTACGTAATTGTTAAGCCGCGAAGACGACCACGTGTAATTACGTTAAGTATATTTACCGGCACGGCAAAGACCCATGATCCGGCTCGAAGGACCAAATGTTCACGACGGTGAAAGGATGTTTGTTCCTGCAATAGGGTTTCAGGAGTTTAAGTCAAACGACTCATACAAAAAAACAATGCGGTTGAAACTAAATTTATTGGGCACAAATCGATCAGCACTATACTACAGTTCACTAACAACTCTCTCCGTCTGAATTACTGTACGATAAACTGAATTACTGTAATTCAACTTCTAATTGAGCTCAGTTTCCGGTCCCACATTGATCATACCATTTCCCGAGCGAATGCTGTACTTGGCTTTGTGAAACGTTGGTCTAGGGAATTTTCTAACCCCCACCTCTCCAAAGTCTTGTACACATCTCTAGTTAGGCCTATCCTCGAGTATGCCTCTCAGATTTGGTCCCCGTCCCATTCCTCCTACATCCTAAAGATTGAATCCGTTCAGAGAAGATTTCTTCGCTTTGCCCTACGGAGCCTCCCTTGGTCTGATCCCATACATCTTCCTCCCTATGAAGATCGTTTGCGGCTCATTGATCTTCAGCCGTTATACCTTAGGCGCGATATCGCCGACATCCTCTTCCTCCATCAACTTATGTCGGGTATTATTGACTGCCCTTCTCTGCTTCAATCGATCTGCGTCAACACAAATCCCCGTAACCTTCGTTCGGTTCGCCTATTTCGTCCCCTCTGCCACCGCACTTTTAATATCATTTAATATCATTCATTTTCCAAGTACAATTTTTTCGTAGCAAAACTAGAATAAAGAATTCTAAAATATGAATTCGATGGGAATAGCAAGGATGATCGCTATGATACCAATATTCTAATTTATTTGAACAAATATGAACAAGATTTTTAAGGATATTTTGCTGATGCGACTTATTTTCAAAGAATGTTTTGAATATTTTCACTTGCTCTTTGCATAATTTGAAAAATTCCTCTGTAGGAATAATTAAAGCTCCAAAATCAGAAGTGCTGGAATAATTTTTGTAATGAACTAGCCATTCTGCGGAGCGCGTTAAGTCAGTGGTATTTGACACAGTGCAAGATTTACAAATTTCAGAGTTATGACATAATCCCTTTTTGAAAATTTTCGAGAGCACGTAGCCAGCGAAGTACATTGTTGCATTGTCTGAAATGCTATTTTCAATTGAAGTATGTATTTGATAACACCAAACTGTTTTCTGGAAAAGTAGATGTTTCCATGGTCGGTTCCATTTCTGGTTGATAATTTGCTTCAATCATTTCTTCAACATTGTCATTGATGGGATTAACAATAGCGTTCCAGTCTAATTGAAGGTTTTCGGTATCATCTTCTTCACAATTTCCGAACTTGGACGAATAAATTAATTTCACAGACACAACTCTGCTGATAATTTCGTTAAACTCAGCAACTGTCGGATTTTTCTTTATATAACGGACCACACTGAACAAATTTTCCAACCGATCTTGGTTCAATTTGTTGGTGCACAAAAAGAATACATTTTCAGAATTTGTGAAAATATCATCCGACAGTTGCAAAATTGCTTCAATCGATTGCGACAGACCATTGAGACAGTTTATTTTACCTTTATTAGAACCTGCATCAAAATAAAGTCCTTTAATATAATGCTTCATTTCTTTTAAATAATTCATCGAAATATTATTTTCTTTTAAAGCGGATTTGTAAGGGTTTTGAGCGTTTAACGATTTACTGTTGCAGCAATCGAACAGGTTATTTAATTTTTGGAAACAATCTGCAGTTGAAAGGGCTTCTTCTTTTATATCATCACTAAATTTGTTTAATTGTGAAGCAGTCTTTATAGCGGCTGCTGTGCTAGCGCTAATAGCCTGCACAGCTAGTTTGACATTCATTTTTTCAAATCTGTTTGGGCAAATATGTTTGTCGGTTAGTTTTGGACACATTTTTGTATTAGAGCTCTTCTCAATATTATATAGTTCCCTTAGAATATTCCAATTAGCTCTTTTACCTTGGGACGTTACTAAATCATAATTCATAAGATTATTCCTAATAGATTTGAATAAATGTGGGATGTCGAACAAACAATAATATTTTTTATTATTATGCTTAAAATATGGTTCTTCTATTGTTATACTCAAATTTTTATATGTTTTTTGATTTGCTGTTGCTTGATCGCATACAAGTGCTCTAACATTAACTTCCATCATATCACAGATACTAATAATTTCAAACAATTTTTCTTTAATAATATTGGTGGGTGCATTATTTTCTACAACTATATAATATAGAGTCTGCTTCTAATTTCCAAAAAGAGAACCTAACATAAAGGTACATATAGACTTGCCGATTTTAGGTTGTCGACCCTCATCTCCTTTTCCAAAATCTACAAAACCATCGATTCTATCATATTTTTTATTATATCTGAGATCCCGTTTTATACTCATTTCATCGAACATTAAAATTACCTGCCTCGATTTCTCGTCAAGTCCAGTTATGGATTCTTTAATTACTGTAAACAGTTGAAAATTAGGTCCAGGCATTAATTCTTTAATCGGAAGCCATACATATATAGAACTCAAAGACGGCAAACGCAATTTCAATTTATCTCTTAAGAAATTGTAAACAGCGTTGGATTTAAAAAATATTGCTTGTGATAGAATGTTTTCCTCGCTACTGTATTGCCTATGAGAACCTAATAGCATTTTACAAACAGTTTTCGTGTTAGAATTAACTTCCAAAGAATCCATCTGATCGATAATGTTTTGGAAATTTATCTCAGATGATCCTCTATCAATTTTTGCTTTTAACCTTCTTATTTTACATTGAAAATTTTTGCATAATGATTTGTAGTTCTTAATCAATGATTTCAATTTATTATTTTCTTTTATTAATTTGTTTTCCCTACGCCGATGGTATTGCACATTTTTCTCTATATTATGGCAAAATTTGCAGGTACTCTCAATAATTGTAGTTGAAGTTGATGGAATTGGAAAAGAACATACACAATTCAAATCTTCCAAACATAAATCGCTAGATTCATGTACCTGATTTGTGATAGCGTCTTCCTGTTCATCAATTTCAATTAATTTAAGGCTTAGAATCGCAAAAGGATATAATTTCTTTTTTCCAAAAAATTGCTTTTCGAAATGTAAATCGCAAATTTTTAGGTTTTTTAGCATCGAAATCTTTTCAGAAGATGTCCAGCATATTTTAAGCCACCCTTCATATCGTGCTGTATTTCTGGGTGGAAAAGAAAACAGCCTTCTTTCTGAATCAGTTGAAGTAGCATTACAACCAATGATACAACACCTGCGCACCTGTGAAGGCATTATGATCTTACAAAAAATCGTAAAATCGTAATCTCAGAAAAACCGAGTCAATATCAAAACAAGTCAAGAATCAAAGCAACAAAATTTATTAAAAATCAAATCCAAGTTCAATAGCAAATATTCAGTTATCCAGTAATCAAAGGCCTATAATTCGAAATCCAAATCGTCACCCAAAATCAATCGCAAAGGTAATTTGATAGCAAATTCAACGCAGTGTAAATCACCAAAATCACAAAACACGAACGGCTTCCTGAAATCGAAATAACCGAATGGCAGTCTGCTGCTTTCTCAGCTCGTCCCTTAAATTTTTCAGCGCGCGCCGACGTCAAGTGCTAAGAAATGTGCAAAGAATATCAGAGCAGCATGTCCCCCTTGCCTCACTGATGGGTACGGTTCCCTTTCCTAAAAGCGTCTCGCTGCTCCGATGTCGCCGCACACGACCAAAGCACACACAAGAAGAACGAGGGAAAAGAGCTTTATTTCGGCACTAAGAGCTTTATTTCAGAAATATATTTCTGATTTTCTTGGGAGCAAAATTTTACATGCGACTGGACATCTAGTGTATTAAGTTTGTCTATGGTACGGGCTTAATGAACCGTTGTCTAGAATGCTGAACAAGGCTAATGCTTCCCCTTTCTTCGACTTCCATGTCACGAAGGACGCTCTGAAAAAAATTCTTCAGCGGTCCTAGTATTCCCGGTTGTCGTTTCCTCCCACCTTATTTCAATCTTGACTTTCAATCCTGCCCTTCCCTTTTCCCCTTACCCTTCTTTGTCTTTCTCTAGTGTTATCTCTTTATTTTTCTTTGTAGCTTGTATTAAGCGAATCAATAAATAAGCAGAGAAATTATTGCATCAACAGTTTCTACAGTAAAAGAATTACTTTTCTTATTTTTAATTAAATTTATATCACTAAATCGTCTCGCAGCTGCTGCACTACTGTGAGGGAGGCTTAGTAAATCCATTACAAATGCAGTTACATTTTCCCATGAGAAGGGATGTTCAATTACAAAAAACCCAGCAAACAGCAGATACATGCTTTAAAGATTCATTTATTTAAACAAAGTAAGAACAAAAGGAAGTAATAATCATACATCATCATAAGGTTCCTAGGAACTAAAACGAAAACAAATAATTACAAAAACAAATTTACATAGAATTCGCTCGTTTCGAGTTAATGAGGTCGGGTTCTTCATTTCAGGTGGGTGTTTTGTAATTGAACATCCCTTCTCACCAGTAGGTATCCAGGTGAAATAGTACCTGCCTCATGAGCCTTACGCTGTAAGATGTAAGAAACTCAAGTAGGATTGGTATAAACTCCCAGTTCCAGCCAAAACTGGACAATAATTAGTAATTTTTTTTGATACAATGTGGAGTATACATGCGTTTTGTAGGTAATTAAATTTCCTACAACTTTTATTCTGATACTTGTTTTCCTAGTATTGGCCATAACTGAATTACAGTGTTTTAAAGTTAGAAGTTTGACAAATTTCCGGAAAATGCGATTTTTTTAAGTTTTTTTAAAAGCGCATATCTCTGTAAATAAGTATTCTAGAAACAAAATTTAAAACGTAAATTATAGGTAATTTAATTCTCTACAACATTGTGTAAAACTCTTTTCTAGCTAAAATGCACCTAAACGAAGATATAAGCGAAAATCTAAAGAAATTGCCGATTCTTTTCGGTTTTTTCAATATGGCGGCGGGCGCGGAGGAGGTAGAATTGTGCATTTTGCATTTTAAACACTCACTAACCATCCTAGATAACATATCAAAAATTTAGAACTACCGGACCGTTTGTAAGTTAACCCCGCAATTTTAGTCTCTATTCACTGGACTAAGTTTTCCCTTTCCTGTAAAATGCAGGATTAAAATCGCAGACTGTGAGGGCATGGAAGCCCGGTAATGCAGAGCACAAATTGGTCCCCAACTTTTCATATAATTTCGTAATATTAACGATTCTTGGGGAATTCCCCGAACCAATGTGCATTGTTATTTGTAAATCGTTGTAAATAAATCTCATATTGCCGAGCATTATGATAAAAATGTCTGTATCAGAACATCTTATCGTAACGTGAACATTAAAATCTAGCTTGCAAACATGGAATACAATTTTTGTATCAGCTTCTTCGTGATCTGGACAAGATAGGTTATGGTCGACGGTTTTTACAACTGCATCACATTCAACTTCATATTGGTAACAAAGGTCGTGATTAATATGAATTGTCTTAGCACCTATATAGCTAGTCATATAATTATTTTTCCAGTTGTCACAAAGAAATTCCACTAGGGCAGTTTTGAAATAGGTGTTCTTAAGTTCCTTTGCAAAATTAGCTGGGCGTACTTGGTCAGGACCATTTATACGGTACTGTTGCCCTCTTATCCTCCCTTTTAACAAGTACTCGTTGTCTTTAATTGATGGTGAAAAGTAACGATCGAATGCAATTACAACAATGCGCGCATTATTTTTAGTGAACATTTGAAGGAATTTTTTTGGAAATATTCCCAAATGTAGACTTTCATTGCATGAAGCATAAAAAACCCATCAAAAATTACTACGTCAGATCTTTGTGGTGTGTTGTTGTCTGTTTCTTTTTGTAGAATTTTTATCAAAACTGATTTATCTGTTTTACAAATGACCCCATCTGCATGACACATAGTTAAAGGAACTGGCGTTTGTGGATACGACAAAACTTTATCGATATTTAATGTTTGCTCAAGAGAAATTAATAGCAACTGGGCAAATAAGTCGCGTTGCATTCGCACGTGTAGTAGTTTTCCAGAAATAGCAACTTTTTTTTTGGTACTGCATCCACGAAAGTCAAAATTTTATTCTTTTTTATCGGTTTTTCAAATCTTTCTACATCTTCAGAACATTTTTTAATAAATTGTTCACGTAGTTCGTTTCCACGGTGCTCAACATTGAGCAAAAATTGTTCAGTGGCTCACCACTGATCTGAGCATCGCGTAGCCTGAAACTAGAGAAGCCATAGCAGCATATACATGGCAAACTTTCAGAAGGAGCTAGCTGCCCATGCGTACTACCGTCATATTCTCTTCCTACATATCATTGAAAGCTACAAAAGGTTTTGGGTCAAGATGATAACTCACCTGGCCTGCAGCTGCAGTTATGCGAAGGTCATGACATATCTTGAGGAACGGCACATCCACTGCAATACCTCCAGGTGTTTCCTTCAAAACACGCATAGCTTTCCTTTTCCGGTCGGTGACGCAGTAGGTATGCGTATGATACGTGATTTCAGACGACATACCATCAAAACCTCTGATAGTTGTGCGAAGCACATCATAATCAGATGTCCTTGTGTACGTTGGTAGTCTGACATGTCCTCAACTGAGCTCCATTTATATCCTTCTGGCATATAAGACATAACATTTCGTAGTCTATTCCTGCGGAAGATCGCGTTTTTCGCTTCGTTTCGGCAAAGGAGGAATGTCCAACAGGCTTCAGTGCACTTATCTTGTTTTTATTCGTGAACATAGAGTAGCAAGCATAATGTGTCACTATGGTAGAAATTTCATCATCTTCAAGTTTAGTCATTGCTTCCTCAAGGTTCACAATGGGTGTTACGTTCTTGTCCATCTTAGTTTTCCGTTCACTAAGTGCGGCACATAACCGGCATATCCCATTTTCTTTCGTCGGGCGCAGAACCTATGTACTCTTTGCCTGACATAGCGCGCATAGAGTCAGTGAGATTTTTTTCTTATTTCAATTAAAACGGAGTAGAATTGCACTCACCAAAAAAAAAAATTGTCAGTTGGTTTAATTAGGCCTTCGGCTTCTCTGATAGTTTAGTATTGTATTACCGTATTATTCGCGTACCATTCCAAGACGTTTGGCAGTTTTTAAGTAGCAGTATCCTGCAAAATATCTTATAGCAGCATTGTTAATTATGTACTCCTCGGAAGTAAAATCTCTATCCATTGGACTTTCCGAAATTGAATTGATAGGATTAAGGAATGTTTCATTCATTGTTCCACTATCAGATTGACCTTTAGACATACACATATTTTCATCTAAAACTGCTTGCGAATCTATATTTAATATATCTTCATCATCGTCTTCGCAATTAGAAAATTTAGATGAAAATAATAATTAAAGTGAAACTATTTTGCCGAATAATGCTCCAAACTCAAATAATGTTGGATTGCTTTTGTTACTGTTTCTGCTTCTTATTTGTGAAAAGAAATTTTTTAAAGGGTCTTGATTAAATTTATTAGTTTTAATAAAATTAATCTGTGGATAAAAATCAAAAAGTTATTGTCTTAGATCTTGGACAGATTTAATTGTTATTAAAAGTCCCTTAAAACAATGAGATTGGTCCCTTTTCTTTGTAGGTTTTATGAGAAGAACATAGGAGTACATTTCGGACAAAAAAATAAAATTGGGGGTATTTCGAGTAAGAGGAGGCGTTCAATTCAGAATATCAAAGAGTTTATTCATTTTTTCTAAAAATTTTGAAGTTGATGTTGCTATAGCATTCAGGTCTTCGGGTACTTGTTTAAATTTAATAAAACTTTTATTCCAACTGCCACACTTCTGCTTAATATTTGAACGGCTAAATAAACTGTCATTTTCTGAAAATCGTTTGGATATATACGAGATGAGGTAAGTTTAGGATAAATTTTAGTTGTTTAAGTTTTTTCTATATTATACAAGAAAACTATTATTTGCCATCTAATTTCACCATCGGGAGTAATTAAATTGGAATTTATTAAATTATTACGTAATCTTTTAAATAAATGTGGTACGTCGTACCAAAGACTATATAAACATTGTTTATATAGTCTTTGGTCGTACAGTGCGTAAAGATTTTTCCCATTAATTGTAAACAAAGTTTTCTCTGGAGTAATATTTAATTTCTTAAAAAATTGCATGTTTGTGGGTCTTTGATAACACACCACCGCTCTCACATTAAGTCCAATATGTTCAGCAATTTTTAAACACTTTTCAGTTTCTATTTCAATACGTTCTGATGGTATAGCGCCTGGACATGCAACGTAGTAAACTGTGACTTTAAAATTACCAACCAAACTTCTAAACATAAAGACACAAACAGATTTGGCTAAAGTTTCTGACCTACTGTCGCCATAATAAAGGAAACCATCTATTCTATATTTATATTTATTATAAACTAAATTAGTTTGTATATACATTTCATCGAAAATTAAAGCAACATTATTTTCCTCTATTAGTAATTTTGAAATAGCTTTACTAATTTCAATTAGAACAGACTCGTTAGGTCCTGGAGATAAACTTTTTATTGTGATCCAATTATAAAGTGAGGCAATTGATGGCAAATGAAGACCAAATGATGCAAATTTTACACAACGGTTTTGTTTAACGTCTACAGTTCTTTTACTGTGGACCGAAAATTCAATAATACGGTTCTTGTACCGTAATATTGAGCGCTGAATGATGGAAAGAAAAGTGAATTATAATAAGTTGGTAAATACGGTGCTTGTACCGCAATACCACTGCCGATGCTGAAAATGAAAATGATTAAAAGACTTGCACACTTCGCCTTGAAAATTACGACTAACTTTATTCAAAATTGGTTCTTAATTTATAACAATCAATATTCCTTAGCTTGAGAATTTATTCAGTAGCTTTCTTCCCAGGCGCAATTGCAAATGCAGCAAATTCCGATCAGGTAAGTGACGACACGAAAAAATGCATGAGTGCAAGCTCGCGGGCAGTGACCGAAATTTGACGCTGCCTTGGAAGAACGTTACTGAGTGGCGATGACCTCGGTTTTGTTTAGGTATGCCTAAACATCCTCCCCCGCGATAAATAAGATTAACATAGGAATTTATTATAAGTATGGGAGAGAATAACAACTATATTTATATGCAAATGCTACAAGATTTAATTAATAACCTAAATTGGCTTAACCCTAAATGCTACGTTCTACCTCGAAGTTGAAACTCATAGGCGCTGTATTGGTTGGTGCGGACGTCCGCGGTCTTGGCGTCGGTTTGCTGAATCTTTGGCAGAATCGATGTCGGTGGTGCCAGATAAAGAGGATCATCGCTACGCATGAGATGAGAAAACCAATGTAGCCTATTGAAAACTGGTGTATATCTTGGGGTCTCATTTGCTCAGGGAGTGCGTTGCTCATTTCCAGAAGTTGTTGCTTGATGGCTTCCAATTCCCTAACTGCTGGTTGATAGTGTTGGTTCTCGTGTAGTATAGGTGCCAATTCTTCTGGTGTTACTACTTCTGTTAGGTTAATGGTTGGAACATATGACATCTTCACTATACTGGGATATACGTGGTGTCCTTGAATCGTTACTAATGGTTGCCTGATGACGCATTGGCTTCCTATTTGTAGTATTCCGGATCCCGAGATGGACCTCTGGGTATGGTTATTTCCGCATACTACGTTGAGTGTTGTTTTTTCCCTTAGGGCATAGATCCAGCGGTTAGGGTTATGGAGCTGTATCCAATGGGGTCTGTCCTCAGCTCTCTTTACCTCGCATGAAGTGTAGTTAGGCGTGTTGGTCAAAAGCTGGACTTCGCAAGCGCAAAAGGGCGATCCTATCTGGTGTATCGGGTGCCTCTGCTTGCACAGGTAGTTCCCAGCGGCCATGGTAATGCAAAAATGGAAATCTTCTTCTGATAAGGTGTAATATCGATCCCTATGCAAGTTGATGATCAGGTAAGACGTAGTTGGCTGGATCGTTATCCAAGTACCGTTGACTATCATCGGCACTGGAATGACCTTGTATATCTCAAAGGTTTCTAGTACCACGAGGGGTAGCGTTAGTCTGAAGACTATGTGCTTGGCTGTGGCCCTTCCTTCGACCTTGAAAAGGTTGTATAGTTTGAGTATGTCGTCCTGATCTATAGGCAGTTGCAGCGAACTAGGTAGGTTGTTTTTTATAACATTTAGCTCGTTTTTCAGTTGTTCCGGGGAGATCAGTTGTGGATTTAGCTTGCCATGCTGGGTATCCGTCAACACCTCTATTATTGATTCCTGTGTTCTTTGTACGTTTGAGCCGACTAGCATCAATCGTAGAGCTAAAGTAGTGAAAATTTGGGTAATCCGTTCTTGGTAAATCACTTTGTCGAGGTTAGTGATGTGTTGAGTTACTCGTCCTACGTAGGCTTCAAGCTCCTTAAACTGTTTGGCTATAGCTTCTTGGTCTCTCGCCATAATGTTGATAGTAGTATCGATGATCGACGTTTGGTTCCTTACTACGTTGGCCAAATGAATTTCGTTATTCTGAAGTTTATCAATCGTTGTTGACATTTCTTCCGCGTATTTTGAATCTAATACGCCGAAGAGTGCGTTTGCCACGTTCCCGATGAAATTAATGGCTCCTCTTTTTGATCTGGTTCTATCGTCATGAGGTTGCAGCAGCTTGTTTGCATGTGCTAGATTTTCGCTCAAATGTTGAAAATGTTGAACTAGATTCAGACATTCGTGGTTATCGGTCATCTGCGTACAAATTGCTGCCATCGAGCTAGTATAGGCTTGGAACGACTGAAACTCCTGCCAGTAAGGTTCCATGTTGTAATATGCAATCAAGTTCCACTCGTTTGAGAATATCTTGACGTCTCCAAGACCTTCAAAGTATATGCCGGGGTGTGAGCTGAAGGGTGTTATCAACGTAGGAGAGGCCTTGATTGCTGGCATGAAACACACCAGCAGTATGCTTAGCATCGCTGTGCTCCACGTTGTTCGAATCCTCTTTACATCTGCCTTGTTGCTGCTGCTACTTATCATTGAAGAGGATGATTCATGATCTCCTGATGAAGATTGCGCATCCGGACCCCTCGTTCGTTTCACAGGCTTGGTTTTGACAGTAGGTGCCGGCTGTTGCTTGGTAAGGTCAGCTGTCTCGTCGGTTGGCGCTGCACTGTTTATCCCCTTATCAACCTTATCTTCGGTCTGTATCGGAAGTGGCGCTAACCTGTGTATGGCGCGACGCACTACACCGTTAGTTGTACGGACGTCTGCTACCCGAACCACGTTGTCGGCACCCTTGATGGTCTTGATTACTCGGCCTAGTGGCCAATTTAGTGGGGGGCGATTGTCTTCCTTGATTATGACCATCGTACCTGGCTCAATGTTTTGAAATTGTTGCTTCCACTTATATCTCTGTTGAAGCTGGTTGAGATATTCATTGGACCAGCGCCGCCAGAAATCTTCCTTAACATGGGAAACCAATTTCCAACGAGTGAGTAGGCCTTTAGTTTGGGGTGTTGCCTCTGGATCTACTGTGCTTGTGAGAGGCTCGCCTATTAAGAAGTGCCCTGGGGTGAGTGCACTGATATCATTAGGGTCCGCCGACATAGGTGTAATTGGTCGTGAGTTCAGTATGGCTTCCACTTCAACTACAGCTGTCTCTAACTCTTCATAAGTTAACGATGCTCCGCCTAGTGATCGTACAAGCAAATACTTAGCCGATTTTACGGCCGCTTCCCATAGCCCGCCGAAATGCGGTGCTCTAGGTGGGATGAAGTGGAAATCTGTTCCCGACGCCGTGCTCGTTTCTTGTATTCTCCTTTGCGCTTCTGTAGATAAGATGGCTTGTTTGAGCTCTTGAAGCTCGTTGTTGGCGCCCACAAAATTAGTTGCGTTATCGCAATAAATGTTCCTGCAGTGCCCTCTTCTGGCCGTAAATCTTTTGAGTGCTCCCAGAAACCCTTGCGTGGTTAAATCAGTAACCAGCTCCAAGTGTGTTGCCTTGGTGGCGAAGCAACAGAAGACGGATATGTAAGATTTTTGAGGCCGTTTTCCTCTCAACTTGAAGTGTGTCCATATTGGGCCACAAAAATCTACTCCGGAGTTCAGGAAGGGTCTGGCCGGTTGTACTCTATCCGCAGGTAAGTTACCCATAATTTGTGAGAGAAGCTTTGGTTTTGCTCTTGTGCATCGTACACATGCTTGGACAATGGAGCGGGCTAGGGTCTTTGCCTTGATTGGCCAAAACCTTTGTCTACATATTGCCATCATTGTCTGTGGACCTGCATGTCGATGTTCCTTGTGAATGTCTCCTAGAAGCAATCTTGTATAGGGGTGTGCGTACGGGAGTAACACCGGGTGCTTGGCATCGTACGGAATGGCTGCGGATTCTAACCGTCCTCCTACTCGTAGAATTCCTTGCTGATCTAGGAACGGTGTTAATGAATTTAGTGGGCTGTTCTTGTTTACGGTTCCGTGTAGCCTCAGGTGCTCTATATCCCACTTGAACTCTTCTTCTTGCATAGCCTTTAATATTATTAGTTCGGCTTCGTGTAGCTCCTGTGTGTTGAGTGATTCCTTGATATCTGATGACCGAACCTTGTTCCTTCTCATCTGGTTAAGATATTTGATGTTTCTAATGAATCTGCGCACATAAGCTACAATTCGTTTTAGCCTTCGGAATGAATTTTTGTGGTCTATTGAGCTTAACAGTGCACTCGGCGTGATTTTAATGACTGGAAGTGCGGTACGGGTTTCTGTTTTATACGGCTTTGGCCAAAGCGATTGAGCACCATGTAAGAAAGTTGGCCCATAGAACCATATGTTGCATTCCTTCAACTTCTCCGGCGCTATTCCCCTAGATAATATATCAGCCGGATTATCCTTTGATCTCACGTGACGCCATTGTAGCGGAATTGTATTCTCTTGTATTGCTGATACTCGATTAGCGACAAAGGTGTGGAATGATGACGCGGTGGAGTTGATCCACGCTATGACAATCTCTGAATCGGTCCAATAATAGAATGGAACGTCACTCAAATTCAGATCCTTCTTCACTCTGTTTCCAAGCTCAGCTCCTAATTTCGCTGCACATAGTTCCAGTCTAGGGATAGTTGTTGAGGGCTTTATAGGCGCTACCCTAGACTTAGCACACAATAGACGTACCGCTACTACCTGGTCCTTGTTTGTAGACCTGATGTATACTGCTGCACCATAAGCCTTTTCTGAAGCGTCGGTGAACACATGTACTTGTGTTGAAACTGGTGTCTGCTGAGCGAAAACATGCCGTGGGAAGTTGATGTTGTTGAGCTCCTTCAGTCCCTCTCGAAATTTCGTCCATGTTGTGTGCAGCTCTTGAGGAAGTGCGGCATCCCAATCTAATTTAATTGTCCACAGCTTTTGCAGAAACATCTTGGCAATTATTACAACTGGACCCATAATTCCCAATGGATCAAAAAGATGAGCAATATCTGAATAAGCCGTTCTTTTGGTTATCCGCCTATTTTCATGCCATGACGTCTTGATACAAAACAGGTCTGCCTTTGGTAACCATGTAAGACCTACTGTTTTAACATGTTCTTCAACCTTGCTGTTAAAATCTAATTCGAGTTCTTTATCGGCTTCAGGAATGTTTTTGAGTAGTTGTGGATGATTGGCGCACCACTTCCTTAATTTGAATCCTCCAGAGGTGAGGATCGATTGCAATTGCTGTTGTATCTCGAGAGCCGTGCGCAGACTGTCGCTTCCCGTCATGACGTCGTCAACATAGAAGTCGCGGCGTAGTGCTTCGGCTCCCAAAGGGTATTGATCTGAATTTTCCTTTGCCAAGCTTTGCAAACACCTTGTAGCCAGATATGGTGCCGAAGAGGTACCGTAGGTTACCGTTGATAATTGGAAACACTTAAGCTTTTGAGCTTGATCCTCCCGCCACCAGATAAGCTGAAATTTCTGGTCTTTCTCATCCATTTCGATTTGGCGGAACATCTTCTCGATATCCGCTGTCATTACAAACCTTGGCAAGCGAAATCTTAACAGTATCGAAAACAGATCATCTTGCACCCTTGGCCCAGCAGCAAGAATGTCATTTAATGATACATTCGAAGATGTTTTGGCCGAAGCGTCGAAGACCACTCTGAGTTTGGTTGTGGTGCTATCAGGTTTGATGACGCAATGGTGAGGAAGGAAGTAATATGGCTTTTGGATATTATTAAAGTCTATTTCCTTCATGTGGCCTAATCTTTTATACTCAGCCAAAAATTCCACGTATTGTGTTTTCAATGTCTCATTCTTCATCAGTTTTTGTTCGAGCGCCATGAATCGGCGAAACGCGATCTCCTTGGACTCACCAAGCGCTTGTGGGTGCTCCAGAAATGGAAGCCTGACAATGTAGTGCCCATTTTCTGGATTTCTCCGAGTTGTTTCATTAAAATACATCTCACACTTCTTCTCTGATGCCGTCATTTGCTGAGTGCCTGATTCCGCCTCTTCCAGTAGCCAGAATTTCTCCACTTGCTGTTCAATTCCGCCACATTCACTCACTATTCCACAGAGGACTTCGTTTTGATATTCCTCCTGCACCTTGCCAGCTACTGTCCAACCAAAGACGGTATTCTGAAGTAGTGGTAGTGTGGATCCTAGTTTCACTTGACCCACAGAGAGAATCGAAAAGTATATGTCAGCTCCTATCAGCAAATCCACATCAGCTGGTGTTCCAAATTTAGGGTCCGCGAGTGTAATGTTGGAGGGAATTGTCCATGCAGAGCTGTCTATGAATCGAGTTGGTTGTGGCGATATGATTTGCGCCAATACGTGAGCTTCGATTCTGGTACTGAAACCGTTTATAGGAGATTTGATCCCCAAATTGACTCTTCTTTGGGATTGGTGCGAGCGTTTACCGATCCCTTCTATGTTTATTAGTTCCGGTGTCTGAACTAACTGTAATCGTTTGACCACTCTGTCAGTTATGAAATTTAACTGTGAACCTGAGTCGAGGATAGCTCTGCACGTTATGCTTCGATCCTTCCCCAATAATTCCACCATAACGGTGCTTAACATGACGTATCCCTTGCTGTTGGCTGACTGAGTAGTTAAGGACACTGGCTGATTGCTGTTGTCCCCAAATCCATGCCTTGTGGACGTCGCCACTGTCGTTGATTCGTGGATAGAGCTTGTGGCATTCGCTACTGAATTGGGTTTTGCCACTGCATTCTCTAAGTGAAGTAGAGTGTTATGCTTCTTTGAACATTTTGTGCATGCTCTCGATGAACAACTTGTCGCATTATGGCCGGGCTTCAGGCAATTAATGCACAGGTTGGCTCCTCTTACCCAACCTAACCGCTTATTGGTGGCTAGTTGCAGAAACTTGGAGCAGGAGTATAGTGGGTGTTGTCCCTTGCAATACGAGCATTGCCATCCTACCACTTTGGTTGCTGCCAATGATTTCAACGGCCTGTTCCTGACCTGGTCCTCCAGTCCTGATCTTCCCTTGTCTCTAGATCCAAGTGCTTGAAGGGCTTGGAAACGTGTCTCAAGGAAGTTAAGAAGCTCCTTGATTGACTGTATCTGTTTGGGCTCTTTTAATGATTGTTCATACAACCCGTGCGTCGTTTTGTCGAGCTTTTTCACTAGCATATGTACTAGTAATGGATCCCATTGTGCTGTGGCTATTCCAAGACTCTCTAGTCCCAATAAGCATTCTTGAGTTGTATCATGTAGAGATCTGATTGAAGATATGCTCTCAATAGTCTGACTTGGTTGTGACAATAATTTGTTCAAAAATGCGGACACGAGTAATCTTTTATTTTCATAGCGATCCCTCACGATTTGCCAGGCAGCTTCATAATTCGCTTCGGATACGTTCAGGTGTCGGATTAGCTTCTCCGCTTCACCTTGCAGGCTAGTTTTTAAGTACCACATCTTTTGGCAGCTGGCAATGGGTTGATTGTGCACGACCTCACTGAAAAGGTCATGGAATTGTGACCATTTGAGGTAATCTCCATCAAACTTTGGCAAACAAATTTTAGGCAGCGACATGAGTGAGGATGTCGATGCAGGCGGTTGTGGCAATGCATCCTGACTTCTTATGTTGGAAGTGATTTGTGGGTTACGAACTTGCACTGATTGCAAGGAGTGCAATGATTCAGCCAGATTAATCATTGTGTTCTGTACTCGCTGCTCTAGCGCTAGATACCCCTCCACATCGTATTCTGCGGGGTTAAATACTCCTGTGCCCATGATTTCATGGTGAATGGTTTCAATTTGATTCCAATAATGTTGAATCGCAGTACGTTTCATTTCATAAAATTGACTTGATCGTGTAACTCCTTCTGCTGGCAAACTGTGCAAAGTATTGCGAAGTGAATCTAATATTGACTTTTGTTTACGTATAAGTACGCTTGAATTTGATTGCCTGTCCAGATCAGAGTTCTTGGGACCGAGTCCCGACATATTATCAGGCCCCTCGGGACAGAGTTCCGGCTTATCATCAAGAAGATTGGGACTGTGTCCCGGCTTATCTTCAGGAACATTGGGACTAGGCTTCGGCTTATCCTGTAATAGGTTCAGTCTAGCAGCGATATCTTGTTGGACTTCGCCGCAAATCTCGCGAACATTGTCAAAATATCGTTTAACGAAGTAAGGGTGCTCGAGATTTTTCTCATAATTTTCTCTTATCGATGAGTCCGTGGCATCGAACTTATCCCACAATTCGTCTAATTTTTCCCGTCTTTTTTGAAGGTATTCCGCCGTTTTGCGGCTGCCGGAATCCTTGCTATAATTGCTTGCTATCCTAAGGATTTCTTCACCGTACTCTTGTTGTTTGGCAGCGAGCTCGTCAAGACTCATGGTGAAAATTAATGTTGTTTAACGTGAAATCAAATTAAAGTGAATTCAGATTGTAACTAACGTGATGATCACGTCGGGGTCACCAAAATGTTTAACGTCTACAGTTCTTTTACTGTGGACCGAAAATTCAATAATACGGTTCTTGTACCGTAATATTGAGCGCTGAATGATGGAAAGAAAAGTGAATTATAATAAGTTGGTAAATACGGTGCTTGTACCGCAATACCACTGCCGATGCTGAAAATGAAAATGATTAAAAGACTTGCACACTTCGCCTTGAAAATTACGACTAACTTTATTCAAAATTGGTTCTTAATTTATAACAATCAATATTCCTTAGCTTGAGAATTTATTCAGTAGCTTTCTTCCCAGGCGCAATTGCAAATGCAGCAAATTCCGATCAGGTAAGTGACGACACGAAAAAATGCATGAGTGCAAGCTCGCGGGCAGTGACCGAAATTTGACGCTGCCTGGGAAGAACGTTACTGAGTGGCGATGACCTCGGTTTTGTTTAGGTATGCCTAAACAGGTTTATTATTTCCAATAGAAAGGGAATATTTTATGGAGATTAAAAATTCCATTACTCAAAAACTAATTGAGATAAATTCATGCAATAAAATGTATTCTATTGAGTAATATTAGAGCATTATATATTCCCAGTTTTATGATAAAAGTTTGCACGGTTTCGGAAATATGATTTTTTCAATATTTGTTTCCTCAATTCAAAATACGTTGATCGGACCCACCACGAGCTGCTAGGTCCGTTGTCACTTGATTTTTGAACCAAATTTAATCAATTTATCTCCAGTAGTTTCCGACAAAATGCCTGGACGGCAGACAGGGGACGGCGAACAGACGGATTTTTTTTTCGTTTTTTGAAACGTAAAATGGCAAAATTTCCAAAATTTGTTCTTCATAACAGTCAAATACTTTTTTAGTTTAAATTAGCATCTTTTTTAATGCAAAATATGTCAGTTCTTCGATAAATATGTATTGGAAAATCTAAACGTGAGTGTATCATTGTCACACGATTAAATATAGATCATTAGAAAGGTATAACTCCCTAATTTTAAAAGAAAATGGGCAAAATTGTATGGAGCGTGGCCTATTTGCGGCCAACATTAATTTTGATATTTCTTGATATAGTTTGGTCCTACTATTACTATGCAGAAGTTTTATCGCCGCCATGTACTTCTAAAAGGGATAAAATATATTTTTGTTTTGAATAGATTTACTATGTTACCTGGCTTATGTTCAGTGCAAATACGGCACCTACGACCCTCACGCCACCGCACATTAGTGCCGAAAATTCATTTCTTTAGCCAAAACCTCAAATGTGGTTAGAATAGAACGAAATCGGTGTTCCGTGGGTTCTTCGACAAGCTGAGTCGATTTTTGAGGCTTACAGTATAGTATGTCTGTCTGTTTGTCTGTCTGTCTGTACGAACGATAACTTGAAAACGGTTATAGTTAGAAGATTGAAATTCGGTACAACAATGTTTCGTTGAAATTGTAAGGTCAAGTTCGAAGATAATCAAAATCAGGCAACACATTCTTGGTGTTGCCATATAAGGCTGACTTTTGCTCTATGCAATCTTTACATTTAAATATTTTTTTTCCTAAATGAAATGCAATGTAACGCCCATACCAAAAGTTGCTACTGAGTGACAGTACTTTCATTTGACACTAATTTTATTGGTGGCCGCCGATAGCCCAAAAACGCCGATATTCCTTTGCGTAAAAAGCCTACAAAGCTTGAGGTTATTCTTGAGAAATGAAATTTTTCCAAGTTTAAACCATTCTACTGACTCAGTGGCTCATTAGATTGTCTAGTGTATAACCTTGTTAGAAAGGTACATTTATTATCTTTCCAATAAGGTATAAAACATTAAGCTATCCAAGTAGTTTCAGAGATATTGGCATTTTAGTGCAACACCCTCGCCACGATCCAAGAACTAGAAAATTCCCTCTAAATCGGAAGGGGATGGGGATAGAATTTTTTCGTTCAACAATTTTTTGTTCGCCATGAGGTCTCCTATCACCCTGTTTCGGGTTGACCATCTTCGCTGTTACACCCTGCTTAGCAATCCTAAATTATCAATTTTGACTTTTTTTGAACAATGCAGATTTCAACCTAATACGCCTCAGCAGATTGCAGCCATACCGTACGTCCGACAGAAAAAGTGTAGATATAAAAATTAATCAGCATTGAAAGAGCTACACTTTATCAATAGTTCTGGCGATTTTACTTAAAATAAGACGATTGAAAAATTCAAAAAATGATCTGCTAACTTCACATAGCAGCTGTTATAATTGTATAACAGCAAGCTTATAACAGTATATAATAAGAACTATTGCTAAAAAGTATCAGGAACTATAGAACTCATGTACATGCGAACGTAAGTCACTTTTAATTTTGATCTGCTGGAAAATGATCTGCTAAGTTCCCGGACATTAAACATTCGACCTATCACCCGACTTAAAATCGGAACGATATAAGAAATTTTCCATAAGTCAAGAAAGATTCCGCTCCTTAAGGAAGAATTTAAAATTATGCACAAAGTGCTAGGGACTCGGCACAATTTCTCAAGACAATAGGATGGAGTCCATCAGGTCCACCACTAGCAGTAACATCTATTAACCTCAACTTGTCCAACACCTCAGAGACATCAAACTGTAACAAACTAATATCTATAGGAACATTATTGATATCATAATCCTCAAGAGTGAGACCCAAATTTGAAGAAGCAAAAACAGACTCAAAGAAATCAGCAAATAGATTACAGGAGGAATTTAAATTAGAGGAGGTTTTATCTCCCATTTTTATAACATTTGGGATGCCAGCACAAATTCTCCTACTTTTCAGGTAAAACCAGAAGAATTTTGAATTCCGCTTAATGTTTTGCTCTGTGCACATGATGTAGTTCCTGAATAGAAATTTATGTAGAAACTCAATCTCACGACTGAGTCGATTGAGTACAGTTCTAATATCTAAAGACAGAGTTCTCCGATATAATTTATACATCTTGTTTTTTGTATTCTTTAGTCTAAGAAGCCCCTTAGTAAACCAAGGTCAGGTGGATGTGTACCAGAAACATTTTTTTTAATTGGCACAAACCGTTTAAATGCGGCATCTAGTAAATTGCAAAATAGTTCATAATTACAATAAGTAGAATCGAAGCTCAAAATGGAATGCGAATCCCTGTATTAAAGTAAATGTTCAATTCCCGAAAATTAGCATTCTAAAAATTGTGGGATTCGGAATGAAAATGATCAGCCTTTACAAAAATGAAAAAGTTAAGATTACTTAAGAAAGCATTATGATATAAGTCAATAGGAACCAAAGGATTAGTAACTATATCTACATTACAATAAATTTCATTATCAACGAGAAAAAGATCCAGAATTCTATTAAGACAATTTCCATGCAAGTTAGTTTGCTTAACATTAAGGCAAAATGACAAATCCAGCAGAGTAATCTCCGATGATGACTTAACATTGAGAGGAACGGCCAAATCATCATCCTCGACCCAGTTCCATATAATATTTGGCAGATTGAAATCACCGAGAACACAAGTAAACTGATTAATTATTATTGAAATTCGACACAATGTTGCTGATGTTTAGAACATGATTCTTGTATACAAAATCCGCACTAACAGGAGGAATGTAAATCAATAAAATAAATAATTGTTTATCTCCAAAATTACCAACTCGCACACATAATTGTTCGATTAACACTGTCATTAGAGAGCGGAATTCTACAAGCAGTAATATTTGGGGGCACGGTGGCCCCGTCAAGTCGAGCAAAAAAGCGGCACGGCCGTACCATCCTTTTCTCGAAACAGTTCAGGCCATTTTCGACCCCCTATAACTCCGTTGTGGATAAAACTAGAATCCTGAATTTTCAGTAACCAAGCAGGCATTGTATAAACACGGTATATTTGAAATTAAAAAATGATTAAAAAAATTATCTTTGATAATGCAAGTCGTAATAGTGTATATGTATGCATATGTATATAATGCAATTTTCTGTATGAGGCTCTCGCTTACATGCTGGCGGTTGCATGCGGGGTCGTGAGGACTATCGCAAGTTCGTTCTGCGGAGGGAAGCGGAGGATAGGAGGAGGATGTGGACGCCTGTGGGTGGTAGGATGGAGGACCGACGATGACTGACGGACGAGGAATGATGGAGGAGGACGCATAGCCCGAACTTGTCGACGCGACGACGCGTGCGAATAGGCGCGGTCGTTTTGGTTCTGTTGGAGCTACTGAGAAGGGCCGTTCTTTTATATTGTAGACCCTTTCGGGTGCCTTTTGCGCAGAATCTACAAATTGCATTTGTTCGAAGAACTACCATGATGATGTTGGCACATCATCTGCCGCAGAAACAAACGGGGAATGAGGTGGCGAGAAAGAAAGGCTCGAGGATTAATTTAACCCATATAATTCATTTTATTATTATTCACTTAACTTCAGAAATAAACTCGATCATTTTTCTACTTTAATGCTCCCAAAAATAGTACTAATTCTCCGACCAATCCACTGTCAACACAAAAAAAAGAAACTAAATAACTTTTGGGGTGAGGAGGCCCGTATTCCGGCGCACGAACTACAAATCAGTGATAAAAGTAGACACCAAGGCAATTAAATTTTTCAGGTACGCAGAGGGGAGAACTGTGGCCACATTTCTTTCTCTGGATTTCAACTATTATTTGATTCTTTTTCTTTTTTCTTTCTTTTAGTTATCCAACTTTAACGTTTGGGGTTCGCCCCCTTCTAAGGGATGTCGCAGCGCAAGACGGGGCTTTCTCACCCTTACAAAGATCTTGACAAACCTTTGCTGAACAAAACTTATGAGGAAATGAAGGGAGATTGTCGGAATTCCACTTGGAATAGATACTCGAAATGAAAAAATAAAAAAACTACTCTCGCGACCAGTGATTCCACACTGTCGGAAAGAAATTCCTGACACTAAATAAATTTACAACTAAAACAGAGAAGAAAAGAAAGCTAAATGCATAAACGACAAATGGATGTTAATTTGGGGGGGACTTGCCGGGGTCCTATTTCCTTCACTCGTCTCGCTCGTCTGGGGGTTGTCGTCCTGTCTGTGGTATCCTGCTGTCCTCTGGTTATGCTGTGGGACCGGCGCCGCGGGGACAAGGCGCCACTCGTCCGCCAAGCGGGGAACACTACACTTGCCACAAAACTAATCACGTGGACACGTACTGGTTAAACTGGGGCACTTCGAAGGCACTTTTCTGGGCCGGTGGGTCTCTTCCGCTTGGAATAAGTCCTTTTCACTGGTTTTCTCACGCCTCTTTCAATATTGGAACCGCCACTGTGGCGCAACAGCACTGTTACAGAAGTTTGTGTGTTCACAACTAATTTCTTAACACATCAATTGACTGCGGGAATTTCCGCGCAAAAATAGTAAATTCTCACAATATTTGGAACTGAAGCGGATCTTAATGATTATCGATAACTTTATTACTTCCGTACACCACGAAACTCCCTCGTTTTTTCCTTTACCTTATTCCTTTTTTTCTTTTTCTTTTCTCCTCGTGCCCGCGATCGTTCGTTCCGCTTGTCTCTCGCCAACTGACTCTCAGCCGAGCCGTTGCCCGTCGCCAGTCGTCCCACACGGCTTCCCTCACCCACACATGCGCGTCAGCCTTCTAGAAGTTTCGCCGGAAGCACGTTGTTTTTCCGAATTTGTGCTCAGCTAACCTCTAGAAGGCATGCGTTGGGCGCATGTGCGTGTCCGTGCAGGCGACTAGTGCTGCCACTGATGTGTCTCAGCTGACCTTGGCCTTGTCGCCAGGGTTCAATCGACTGAGCACATCATGGTTGACGGCTAGGCGTTTGATTTTCAATACGGCCGACCACAACAAACCTTGAGGCACTCCATGGTATATTACTTTCATTTCACTCAAATTTGAATTAATTTTGACACATTGTTTTCTCCCTTGCAAATAACTCTCAAACCATTTAAATGGTATACCTCTTACCCCACACTGATACAATTTAGATAATAGAATTTTATGATTGACAGTGTCAAACGCCTTCTTTATATCCAAAAAGATCCCAGTTACTTTTTTCCCCAAATTTAGGCCATTAATTATTTCACCCATAAAATTTTGCAATGCATCCTCAGTACTTTTTCCCTCCCTGAAACCGAATTGCTTTATGCTAAAAAATTTTGTTTTCTCAAGAAATACAATTAATCTCTTTTTCATTAACTTCTCGATTACCTTAGAGAAAACAGGAAGCAGCGATATTGGTCTAAAATTATTTAAACAAGATTTGCTGCCTGACTTGTGCACCGGAATAAATACTGCCTCTTTTTGCTTATCATGAAAAATTCCTGTATAGAAACTTAAATTAATTATATGCAAAATTACATCAACTATTTTCAAATGCACTGCCTTAATAAGAGAAGAGCTGAAGCCATCAATGCCTGGGGACGAACTATTTTTTAGAGAATTTATTACTTTGATTAAGTCATCAGGTAGAACTGGGCTCAAATACATTGAAATAATAGTTGATTTCGGTTTGAATAAATTCTTATAGTGCAGTGCGTGGATATGTTCACGTATTCAACCCTTAATGGGGTAAACTGAGGTTTGAAAGTTTGTATGAATATTCCACATTTTTGAAGTAAGAAAATCATAAAAGTTGGTATGGCTTTTTGGTTAGAAAGAAAGTTAAATAAGAACTACCGACTGCTATCTCAATTCAACTCCCCAAAAACCGCCCTTGACTGAAGAAAACTGAACAACTATTATTTTAACCCGTCCTACGGTAAATGGTTCTATGTAATTTGTGTCACATTTGAGGGCAGTTGTAAATTGAAAAAATAATAGGATGTACATTATATTATGATTTTCACCGTCCCGGGTGAAACCGGGTAAACCTGCTATACACATAATATATAGATATAAATATTTACACGCTAGCGGCCGTATTTGTGAAGATAATGGGACCAAATTTTATTGTGTTACTTCTGGGGTTAATAGCTCGGTTAATTTCGTTAATGAGCAAAATCGACCCAAGGGGTTGGCCGGAGGAAGGGGGTTGAAATTTAAAAAAAAATATATCTTGGCCCCTATGAAGTTTAGAGAGAGAGACTTTATTTGCATAAAACAGAGTACTCTCTATGAGGTTAATATGGCGTTTACACCGACGAGGTTACGTCGCTTTTCGAGGTTTCGGCGGTAACCAGGTACTTAATCACGAGATTTCCCATACAAATCGTAACCTCCTCGCTCACGAGATTAGAATGAAACCTCGCACTTAATCTCCTCAATTCAATGCACGAACCCGAACCCGAACGATTCAGCGCAATTCAGCAAACAGCTGTTTGAGAAATCGGACTTTTGTGACAGATGTCAAGATTCGAAATTCAAGATTGACTGTTTTTTCGTGAGTATGGAAACTTTAAACAAGGAGAAAAGAAAGAAAAAAGTACGAGTTGCATGGTCCATAAAAGACGAGGAAATGCTCGTTGCCTTATGGGAAGAAAGAATTGCTGAAATTCGGGGGACAAGGAAAAATAACCACATATACGCAGAAATGTGTAGGGAGTTTGGAAAAAGGGGAAAGAATTTTACTTGTGAAGAAATTAGGACAAAAATGCACAATTTGACAAATAAATATCGGTAAATATCATATTAGTATATATATAAGTATAATACAATATTCATTTGAATGCATATTTGCTTTGTTATTTTTACAGTGACGAAAAAACTCGGATTGGTGCATCTGGTGGTTCTCCATCAGAGTGGCCACTTTACAACCAATTACACGCCCTTCTCGGCAACTTTCGGATCAATAATATCAACGCGCTAATGGAGGATAATTCTGGTAAGTAAAAGACAAACGTAGCAATGTATTTGTTATTAAAAGTCTATAAATTTAAATCATCTTTCTATTTATCTGAAGCAATAATGGCATATCCCCGAATGGACGATACATTGTCGTCTCAGATGACTTCGTCATCCTCATACACGGACGATGTGTCACTGGAGTCGTGCGGATCCAGGGAGTCCAACGTAGCGGGTACTTCCAGCCTTTCGCCTGAGCCAGATTGCTCGCCTGTAAAAAAAATTAAACAACATGAACAAATTTTTAAAAAATTGGACGAAGCGAACAAACAAATGGCAGAGGATCTGAAATATGTAAAGGGTGTGGACAAAAATATGATATCTCTCCAAGAGGAATTAAAAAGCATAGAAAAAGAAAGGAATGAAATTTTGAAAGGCATGGCAGAAGACTCGAAGCAATTTCACCAAGATCTATTAAGTGTTTTGAGAACAAATTATTGAATAAAGTGTATACTTACAGATATATGTAGCTATTGCATTTCTTATTTCTCCTGCTTCATACTCAAAATCCGTAAATGCATCTACTGTTTCTGGTTGTTCTAGGTGATGTTCTCTTTCATACCTCCGTTGGCTCGTTATCCATGTTTGATTAATTGAAACGTTATTGCTATTCAAGTAATTATGTAGAACACAACAACATTTAATAATTAATGGAGCCTTATCAACATCATTGTCTAATCCTTTTCCGATACGTCTAAAACGCGCCTTTACGTGGCCAAAAGCATTTTCAACTACTCTTCTGCATTTTGATAAGGCATAATTAAAAGACTTTTCTTTTCCGTCTGCAGTTGTATGAAAAGGATAAGGCTTCATTAAAGAATCCGAAAATCGAAAAGCTGAATCTCCCATTATTACAAGTGGAACTTCAACTCCTGATATGGTCTTTCGTTTTGCTTTCAATATGGGATTATTAAGCATCTTTTTAAGATTGGACTTTTCAAATATTTGAGAGTCGTTACAACGACCGGGAACACCAACATTGATGTACAGAAATCTATATCTGAAGCCAAAAAGAATAATATCAAACCGATATTCACTGAAAGATAATTCAATAAATCAAGTAAATCACCTGTAGTCGACAAGTGCCAGCAAAACTGTCGAATACCAGCCTTTGTAGTTGTAATAATCTACGGCGTCTTTTGAATGGGGTCTTACTTCAATGTGACATCCATCTGAATTATTAATGAAAAAAACAATTTATTATTAACAAATTGCGACCGGAATTGTATTTTAGAAAGTATACCAATTGCCCCAAAACATTGTGGGAATCCTAAACATTCGAAACCACGGACACAATCAGATAATTTTTCTTCCGTAATAAATTGACCATTTAGGTATTCAGGACCCAGAACATTCCACACTTCAGTGCAAAATTCCTGCAATATATTGCAAACGCTCGCTTTTGAAACACCGAATAAGTGTCCAATCGTTGCATATTCTGCTGATGATCTCAGAGTATATAACGCAATTGCAATCCTTTTTTCTAATAGAATGCATTGTCTATAATTTGTGTCAGTTTTCCGTAGACGTTGCAATTTACAACATAGATTATCAAAACAACTTCTATTCATCCTAGAACTTTCTTTGAAAAATTCTTCATCATTATTTGGTACATCTTCCTCCCAGAAACAACCACGTCGTTCCTGCCAAAAAAAAGTTAATTTATCGTAATGAATGAATATTACTTTTATAAGATATATTGCTACTTACTTTAGTCCAAATTCTTCTGTTCACTTTACAATTAAGTAACGTGAGTAACATCATTCTCCTATTATGCAGAAACATGATTTTTCTTAATTTTTCTCGACGTTTCTTCTTGAAGTAGCTCAGTATTGCATACTGTCCTTGTAGGCACTTATCGAAAAACTTCAACTTATTCATTATTTCTTTGTTAATTAAAGAAATTACAACAATTTCGTTCATATTGTTATTATCTCTGCCTTTCTTTCAAATAAAATAAACAAAGATGACATGCAAATGTCAGAGTTAAGCTTGTCACGGCGGTGTAAACACTTTGAGATTAACTTAATCAAACCTCGAGTTAATCTCCAGTGTAAACGCCGTATTACGTCGCTTTTCGAGGTTTCGGGGGTAACCAGGTACATAATCACGAGATTTCACATACAAATCGTAACCTCCTCGCTCACCAGATTAGAATGAAACCTCGCACTTAATCTCCTCAATTCAATGCACGAACCCGGACCCGAACGATTCAGCGCAATTCAGCAAACAGCTGTTTGATAAATCGGACTTTTGTGACTGCTGTCAAGATTTGAAATTCAAGATTAAAGACAGTTTGCTGCGTACATAGTTGATATTTACATATGTTGTGTACTACACGGGGTTATAGGCGGCTCGAGCGGGTTTAGTCTTTCTAAATTTCAGGCAGGGGCGACGGCGATTACCAATGATGGTGGAGACTGGGACCTTTCCTACAATTCGCCATCAATGGACTGCTGGGTTCGCGGATTTCTTGGATTGGGGCCAGGCTTGGGTTTCCAAAGACCTGGGATCGGGTACATTTGGCTGCGAGCAGAGCCGCAAGCCGGGGGAAGGTTCTAGAGTGGCCGTGGCAAGCAACGAAGCCGTTTGGTTGGGGGAAGGAGGCCGCGCCGAAGCTGCGTGCCGTTGTGTAGTGGGTTAGGAAGGTTTAAGTTTACCTGGGTGACTTGAAGTGTTGAACCTGAAAACTTGGTAAAGGTATTACTGATTAAAACCGGCGTGACTTCTGCTAAACAAGATTTAATTAAACTGAATCTCTTAATGCTAATTACATGTTATTTTTATACATAATTAATTCAATAAACACTTATCCCTACTCCAATTAATTTTTATTGATTAACTGCTGAATTGACACTAACTTTTGGAAAACACATCTCACGTGTTGCATTTCACCGTTGCAACGTGACCGCCACTTTTGACAAATAACTAGGTGCCGATTTCGCCCAATTGCAAACAAAAAGACAATTACCTTTGATCGATGCAATTACGATCGGAATTTGGTGATAGTGCTGATTTACTTTACTTATTGTTTTTTATTTAGATGGGAGTAGCCGGAGTTCAATATGCTCATTTATGCTGACTCCCATCTTTTTGCTTCTTTAGCGTTCTTTGTAAAGTTAGTTGTTAACGGCTTGCGCTTTTTGTTTTCTTTTTTTGTTTGCGGTAACGTGACGCGTTACCATATTGTTTACTTTTTTCAAAGTTAGCGCTTATCACCGCCGGCTCAAGCATATACTTAATTCCGTGGGTTTGACCTTGTACAGTTATGTACAATGTTTGTTTATTATTCTTGGGGTAGGTCGTTACCCATTGTCGCGTTTGCGGATCTGGGTTATGTTTACGTTTTAGGTTGATTTGTAGTTAATTGCTTTTTCGCTTGCTTGTGGGAAACCGATCACAACACATATTTTTTCGTGAACATGGAAAGTTTGAAGCAGAAAAGAAAGAAAAAAGCTATTATTTCTGCCTTGCTGTCAAATAAAGTAAACAAAGATGACATGCAAATGTCAGAGTTAATCTAACCTCGAGTTAATCTCCAGTGTAAACGCCCTATAACGGTACGAATGGCGGTGGGGGTGGAAATTCGAATTTTTCTAAACCACGTCTTGTGGGGTATCGTTGAAATGCTCTCGATGAGTAGTTTATAAATCCATAACTAGTTTCTCGTTTTTAAAATAAATGATCCCAATAAACGTAATCAAAATACTTCGAAATCTACCTCAGCCTGTAGACCTGCCTAAATGGATTTTTTCTCTTTTAGGTGTTCTTCGACTTTTGCGTAATCTTGTATGTCCTTTAGAATTAATTTTATACCGGTTGATATCAGCTTGCAATTGTAATTTTTTATGTAAAGGCTATATAGGATTACCCGGATGGTTTCTTTTGGGAGGGTAGGAAATATGATTGGGGGTGCTTTTATTTTGGTGGTTTCCTCGTCCGCTGATAGCGTGTCTTCGCTGTCATTGCTGTTGTGATTAGCAAGCAGGCTGAATGTATTATTCGATACCATTTTGTTCAATTACTTTCAAGCTTGCGTTGTTTTATTCTGTCTCTAACTAACGATTCATTGCGGCTTGTTGTGCACTGGTGCTTTAATGAATTAAACGCTTCGGCGGTATATAAAAACTTTATTCATATTCTAATAACTAATTGTTTTAACTTCTAAATTACAAACTAATCACTCTTAACTCTGGCTTGTGACGGCACCGGCAGAGGAACGATATCGGAGCTGGCGCAGTGGCGACTGAAAAACTCAGTGTTTGAACGCGGGACTTGAAGTCCGTAATCACAGCAATTTACTGTTGTTTTTGCGGTTTCGTGAAATGATCACTACAGGCTCGTCTTCGGGGCCATTAACAGGATCACTATGTATCACTGTATCACTTATTATTCTTTGCACTGACTTTTCACTAGGAACTTGCCTCACTGCACTCACGCGTTAGTTTACTATGTGAATGGATCGAAGATCGATCGCCAACTATTTCAGAATAGGATTGCATGTATTCGATCAAATCCCGAAAGGAGTACTGACATTCGTCCTCACTTTCCAAATACAGAGTTCCTGAAAAGCTTCCCGCTTAACTGAGTCTTCTGGGCGCCCAGCATTGCCTGAAATATGCCGAAGAGTATGCGGATAAGTCCCCGGACGACTAAAAAAGGTATAACAAGCATGATGGTATCGAGCCTTACTCTCAACTATAGGTCAATTTCAGTGTTGACTCTACACAGCACTTTGTCTGCCCAAAATCAATTGTTGTAACAACACTGTACGGCGCGTTACGTTCTGGGTGCTTCAGTTCTTCGTTTGCTCTTATTTCTCGTTCGCACAATAGGCATTGGTGTTTGAAATTGAATTCGCTGAGTAACGAACGGGCTTTCCGCTTAGTGTCACGTTAATGGGCCATAAGGTAACGCGACGGATGTATGCTTTCCGACAGTTAACTTGAACCAGTGCATTATTCAAATGTTTGATTAAAGCCGCAACTTCATCATCACGCGTTTCACTGCAACGACGTATGGTATCAATTCCTCTTTCTACACAATCTAAAGTACCTTCCTTAGTGCATTGGCATAAAACACAGATGATTCCATCCATGATGATACGGATATCAATATGATATGAAATAAACTACAATAACACTACTTGCGATTCTAAATAAATACACGAAAACAAGAATATCCAACTTAATGTAAATAAAATTACGAACTCTACTGAAGTATTCACTTTTAGGCAACGCTCCGGATTAACGCTTTATACAATTTGGAAAAAGTTGGACCAATTTTCAACCGAGTTGCATCTGTATACCTACTGATTTATGATATTTTTTGTGATTGCCGCTTTGAACAGTGTATATGTTCCAAATTTCAGGGTTCTAGATCGATTGGAACTATACCATCTTTTTATGAAACGCCTGTATCTTGGAAACTAACCATCTAAAGATTTAAAATGGTGCTTCCTTTTGATAATCTCAACTACCCTGAAAAATTTCAGTACTATACCTTGACTATCTTCGTCGATTGAACAAATTTTATTAATGTTACGTTAAGTATCGTAACCAAAATACCAAAATACGCACGTAATTGGGCCCATTTATCCTTTTTGAAGAAGATAATTTCTAAAATCTGAATTTTTGACGTGCTGTAGATAGATAGTGGGTGGTCCGAAATAATTGGTTTTTGTCTCATTCCACGCAAAATTCAATGGTCTGCAAATTTTATATGGAATACTTTTATGATAAACAGGTAATTTTGGAAGATATTTTCGCAAAACTGGCGTTGAAACGAAAGTTTTTAAGAAATGTGAAAAATTGGTCCAACTTTGACGTATTGTACTTTGGTAGGCGGAAGTCCAAAAAATTCACTCTTCAAGCGCATAATATCGCAGCCTTCTTCTATTTTTCGTATCAAGTGGTCGCGGCTTACAATCTCTTCATCATAGACAAGGTCTTTTAACCTACACAAAAACAGTCGACCGATGTTAGATCCGGAGATTTTGTGGGCCACAGTATTGGACCATTTCTACGAATCCACCGATTTAGATAATGTCTATCAAAATATTTCCCTGCCAATCTTGCGTAGTGTGCAGGACAACTGTCGTTTTGATAAATCATGTTTCTTCTCAAGTCCAGAGGCAAATTCTCTAAGAAATTAGGCAACTCGTTTTCTAAAAACTTAAAATAGTTACCCTCATTTAAATTGTCTGGTAGTAAATGTGGCCCAAGAAAAACACTACCAATTACACCGGCCCAAAAGTTAACAGAGAATCTCCTTTGCTAACATACTTGTTTTTTCAGATGTGGATTATGCCCTTCCAACTGCCAGTAATGTTTATTATGGAAGTTTGTAACACCATCTTTATCGAATTTATGGCTCGTTCATACAGGGAAAGTTTACAGACGGAAGGCATCTTTTGTGTCCACTTTCCTACCAACACTTGAAACTTTTTATGACTGTCTGTGACTGTGTCAACCCAAGCTGTCAAATGTGAAACTTAATGGCGTGCTCATGCAATTTAGTAGTAGAAAATTTTTGTAAAATGATGTGGAACAGTGATGAAATAAAGAAATTTTTAGAAGTGTACGAGAAATATGAACTGTTGTGGAATATACTGCCCTTGGAGCCATTTTATTTCTGTACCGGCTGACAAGTAAATTTTCCATGTGTGAACAAAATAAGTGGAGCAAGTTTGGATCAGGTACTTTCCGTCTGCAAACTTTCCCTGTGTGAACCATTAGATTCGTCTGCCAGTGAAATACTTTTCAGGAATGTGGTGTCTTCCATATTTTGGTCGAGCAAATAACGGTAAAAAAAAGATGCGGCCTGCTGGGTCTCCTTCTTGGAATTAATCAAAGTGGGGTTTGTTCTCCTCACGTATTACAAGCCACACTTTCCACGTAGACAGATTTAATTGATGTCTGAGGTGAAGTTTTTTAACTACCTGTCTCAAACTCGTCGTTGGATCAGCTTGAAATGCATCTGACATCAACTCATCCAGTTCCACGTATATTGCCTGAATGGTACACCTTGTTCTCTAAAATTTAAATTGCCACTTCCTCTAAGCCTACTGAAGGTGTCACGGAACACCTTTGCATTTAGCAAAGAGAGAGTTCTGGAGCCTTAGTTGCACTTCCATTAGCACGTCCGTAGTCCGTACATAAAAATTATGTCCGCATGTTCATAACTCGTAAACGTAATTATCAAAATTTTTAATTAAAATCAAGAACCAAAAGCAAGACAACCCAATGTAAATGGATTCAACTCTAATTAAAGCAAAACTTCAAAACAAATATCGTGGAAACATGAATGAAACAGACAGTATTAGTCAATTAATGTCAACACGTGCTGGAAAAAAACGGTTTTTGTGTTAAGTCGTTTGCACAAGTCGAGACACGTATGTAGAAAGCAACCGCTCGAATACGAGAAATTCTCCTCGTGTAAAACAAACTTAAGATTTGATTCTTTTTTCTTCATCAGGCTATCGACTAACTACAGCTACCGGTTAACAAAATTTTTGGGGTTTAATAACGGGCTATTATTTTGAAAATCTAAGTGGTCGTTCACAATATTTTGTCCAATATATTTTGCCTTTTTAATTTCAAAAATTTCTGCTTTTGTCAAGACTTCTCCTCCGTCTATATTGCGTAATAATTTAATATTATTAGGACCAATCTTATGGTTATTTTCTTTTAAATGCTTAGAAATAGCTGACTGCGGCTTCATACTTCGTGCCCCAGCAATATGTTCCGTCAGTCTCCTTTTTACCTTACCCACATATATTCCAGAACAGTCACTACAATTAATTTGATATACTAGATTTTCAAAATAATAGCCCGTTATTAAACCCCAAAAATTTTTTTAACCGGTAGCTGTAGTTGGTCGATAGCCTGATGATGCCTCGATAGGGCGAAACGCGTCGCACTCTTTTGTAAAATAAAATAAATTATAAGGGTTTACAAGTGTATTTTCTCTAAAATATGGAAAAGTTTAAGCAAGTGCCTTCGAAAAAATCTTTAAAAAGAAAAGTTATAAAGGAACCGAGCTTGCAAATACTTGTGCAACCTTTATAAAAACAAATACTTCCTAAAGACATTATTGGGTTTTATAATAAAAAAGTAAAAGGTGTACTTACGTTCTCTAATAAATCAAATACCTACTTAAAAATACACTTAAAAACTTTTTTAGGAAATAGAAAACTTACATATTATGTAGTGATCGCAGGGAAATATTCCAAACAAAATATACGTTATCGAAGAGTTCCCTGCGGCTGCACAATCAATTGGTCATTTGATTCTTAGTCCTTCGTGTTAAGTGCGCTGGTTTATTTAATTTTCGACGAACCGTCAATTTTCTAAAGAACTTCGTTTCCACCAGATGTTCTGGGTTGTAAAAGGTATCCTTTTGGCACATATTTTCATCAAGGACAGTTTCATAAAGATCTTTTTTTCCGGTATAACCAAGTAGTCATTTAATTATTGGTTCTTCGTTTTAAATGCGCAGGTTATTTAAATCACGACCAACCGGATATTTTTCAAAAGAGTCTATTTCCGACAGAGGTCCTGATTGTAAAAATGTCTTGTTTCTGATCATAGCATGCTGCAGTCGCTTGATCTTCAGCGAGTATATAAAATTGAGTTCATGATTTCCAGAGAAATCCTTTCTGGTATGTACCTGAGAGATTAAAGACAAGAAGGATCATCTCTTCTAGGTTCATTGCAGTGCATATAATTCCTTGATTACATCAAAACTTGCATTTCCTTCAGATGTGCAAATATCACTAGATAAGAACAGGTTTCTCAGAGATTTGATAAGGTGAGGAACATCATATAATGCAAATATTTTATTTGAATTTACATGGAAATCGGCTTTTCCTTCGTAACTCCTAAGGAAGAGTAACATTTTCTATTACTTGCTCTTTGATTACATGTAACTGCTCTTACTCTAAGCCCAGCTGTTTCTATAATTTTTATATTTTCTTCTAAAATTAATTTTAAATCATCACCATTCATTCCGATATCGGACCCAAAATAATTAAACTCCATTTTCCAATTCGTTACTAAGCCTCTCAACATAAAATCGCATACTTGCTTTCCAATTAATTTTTTTCTTTTAAATCCTAAATCTTTTAAGCCATCTATTAAGTCCAAACTGGCGTTATAATTAAGCTCTTTACATATGGATACTTCGTCAAAAAGCAAAACTATATCCCTACTCATTTCGTCAAGAGTTTTAAACTTTTCAATCATGAAATTAAATGCACTATTTTTTAAACCCGGTTGCAAATTTTTAACCGGAGACCATCTATGCAAAGTAGATATATGTGGCAAGTTGATTTCAATTTTATTTCTTAAAAATTGATAGCTAGATTGGGAAACGTAAAAATGTTTTGTGCCAAATTCTTTTCTTCTTTTCAATATCTTTTGCCTTTTCTTCTAATAATAATTTTGCATAATGTTTTGCAATCTTCAAAAATAGACAGAGAATCAATTGTACGTCTTATAGTTTTTTTTCGAAATTCTTTTAAATCGTTTTTTATACACTCTCTGTTAAATCTCGTAAGGATTTAATATGAAAGATAGGGTGGAATCAAGAAAATATGCCTTTGCCAAAGTAAAACACTGAGTTAAAAAACAATTAAGAATTAATTTATTGAAGTTCAATATTTATAAATTCATTTGCAAGGTATAACCTAATTCAATTTCAATTTCAAACAAACTAATCTAATATTCCTGGTGTGAACGATGCTTTAATTCCGTGGTTCTTGTCGATCAGTATTTGGGGAGTCTGCAGCCGCTGTGAAGATGTACTCGTTAAATTATTCTGTAAACGCGTAGAAATACTCCCGTCACCTGAACAAACTCAGTTCATGGTTTACACAGTACTTGCACGTTGGACGTTTTGAACAATCACAGTTCACGGTTAGTATGGCCAGTTCAGCCTTGTGGGGAAAGAGTATATCGGCAAGTTCAGCCTTGGAGGAAAGAGTATATCGGCAAGTTCAGCCTTGTGGAGGAAAGATTAATTATCGGCAAGTTCAGCCTTTTGGAGGAAAGAGTATATCGGCAAGTTCAGCCTTGTGGAGGAAAGATTATTGGCAAGTTCAGCCTTTTGGAGGAAGTGTGGCAATTTCAGCCTTGGGGGAACTAGGGAATGTTAGCAAACTCAGCTAATTGGGTACTTACCAAACTCAGGCAAGTTGTTCCAGTCAAACTCAGACTTAGACTGATTTGTTCTTAGGAACGCGTGTACTTTTATAGCAGAAAGGTCTCTCCTGAGTTGAGAGCTTTATGATGTGTTGTAGAAAAAGTGGTCGAAACTTGATCGATAGTTACCGACAGTTATCGACAATTGATCGAAAAGTGATCAGCTGTTTTTGTTGCCATGAGCTGTCATTTGTCATTTGTTGTGAGTTTGCGTACATTAAATGAGTGAGGTTTAAACACTCTCTTTTGCTTCAATGTTTTTTTTAAAATTTTCATTTATTTTTTGTACAACGAAATATTTTTTTTATAATAATCACAATTTTTCACATTGGTTTTGCAATTCGAACACACACGTTCTTCATATTCTGGTGAACTAGACGGTCTCATTCGTTTGTTCGGAGGCGAATTCAAAGAATCTTCCTCAATTTCTTGAATTTGCATTTGTGAAGAAGAGAGGTTCAAAGTTGGGATAGCTTCCAGACGTAATTTTTTAGTTCCCAGGTATTCAGGCAATAAATGTTCGGAGCAAATTTTCAAATTTTTTCGACTGGAGTCTTCAACTTCACATTTTTGCCGCCATATTTGTCCCAACACTGTATCATTGCTTGGAAAACTGAACATATGTAGTCCAGGATTATGTCTTCGAGATATTTTGCAGACAAGACATTTCTCTCCGCTTTTTAAAAAATTGTTCCCTATTTTTCCTTCCATTTAATTTTGGTTTTAAATCCAATTTAAAATATTTTAATAGAGCTATTGTATGTTGTTGGATAGCTAGTAAAGTGTAGATGTAAGATGTTTTTAGAATGTTACGCAGATCAAGTTCCATAAAAATTTTTTTTTCAATATCGTAATGTTTGTCACAAGAAATTGTAAAAATTGTCAATTTCACACAGTTTCAGAGCCCTAACTTTTATATGTTTATAGATTGTTTTTTGTTTTATGCTATTTATGAATTATCACAATGTCTACAAATAAGGAAAAATAATAAAACCATATTCCATACATTCGTTTTTGTTTAAATAATTTTCAAAATTGTCTATCCCGTGTTATTTCAAAAGTTAATAAAATTGTAAATATCTTGAAAATGGTGCACTTTTGGGCTATAGTTTCATGTGTCATTTAATAGACAATAACTCCACCTCCACTTAAAGGGATCGTGACATATTTCCGGTAACCCTGTCTAATTCAATTAAAGTTATGCAAAATTTATGGTATTAATTGTACCTAAAGAGTAATTATAAGCCGTTCCACAACCAATAGATGAATATATAATTGAAATATAAATTAAATTCACCTTTGGCTTTTTATTTCGAACTACTCCACCATCACTTTCAAGAAGTAGGACGAATTCTTGTCCTTTTTCAAATTCAACTTCCTGGATTAGTTCGCAAAATTTATAAAAGTTTCCCCTCGAATTGCACCGTTAAATGCGCTTGTGGTTCGGCATTGTAATTTCAGCACACAAATATTTTCTGGACCTTTCCTGTAAATATATAGAAACATAGAATATATTTTTAAAAAAATGTTTTTTTAAGTACCTTTTTGATCCAGTGATGCTCGTAATATTTCAGAAATTCTTTAAATTCATCCGAATAATAAGTGTTTGAGTGGTTTTTTAATGCTGTAAATGAATCCAATATTTGTGACGCCGTAGAGCTAAAAACTTGTAGGGGAGCGGCGGACAATCCTATAGTTTTGAGTTTAGAGCTCTTAAGGATATTTAAAGGAGGTTTAGATCAGGAGTGAAGGCATGAGTTGAAAGGAAATTTACTAAACTTTGTTATTACAGAAGCAATCATTATTCAGTTGTAGATATTTTCGGAGATATAGCTCAAAAACTGCAGGGACCTGCAGGGACTATTAAAAGTGTAACATCTGCCTGGAAAAATAAAGTAAATACAATAGATATTCGATACTTTTCAAAAATTTATAAGAATAATAGGTTAAGTTTGATCAAAAATTTAAAAATTCTTGATCGGTTTAATCATCATAGTCGAAATCGCATTGAATGCATATAATGGAAATATTATCACATTTCAAGTGCTTTTTCAGGTTTTCTTCGGCACTAGAAGGAAGGACAAAATATGTCGTAAGCTAAAGGGGCAATAAAACATTTAAAAACTATACCATTTTTGTCAATGAACAAACCTAATAAATGCGCCACTTTGTACGAACCGCGTGCGCCACATTGGATTTTTTCTGTTATTTTGAAAAATGATCGAAGTTATAAGAAAAATTGAAGATAATCCAAAATCAATTATGATGCTTAAAAGAGGATATCACAGTGAGTCTTTGCATATAAAGTTTTCATAAATGTCTTAAAAATAGTAGATGTTGTGAAGGAATGAAAAAAATTTATAAAAAAACTTGAAAAATGGGTTTTTTTAATTTTTTTCACAAGATCTATTAAATGCGCACTTGATCGCACATGTTACTTCGACAAAGTTGGGTTACTAAATAACACACTTATGACACCGGACAGATTTCATCTACCAATTGCTATAATACCCAAAAAGGCTCTGCGCCACTATGTACGCCGCGCCGCTCCCCTACTAAATTGTTCTTGCCGCTGCATCTCTTTTGATAAGATTCCGTAATTTGTTAATTTGCGATGATTTCTTTTTTAACGCTTGGCAAAAATGAAACCAACAGGCTTTCATTTGCGCCTCGGCCACTTTCACATATTCGTTCCTCCACTTCCTTTCTTCCTAAATGTCCTTTGCTATGAGCCATCTTGATGATTTCTTCGTGCATCGCAGTTGGTACAACTAATAGCTCTTGTCCTTTGGCAAATTTATAAAGTACTTTGTTGCGCATTGTCAATACATCAAAAATCGGGTTCAAAGTGTCATCGTCTCGTTGCGCGCGCTGGATTTTTGCCAGCGTGTTCTCTGCAGCTGATAACACCACTACTGCATATCGTTTGAGGGCGTATACGTGTTGCATCTGTTCGGCTGACCTATTCTTGACCTCATAATTAAACTCCTGCAGTTCCATTATCCACCAAGCTACTCGTGGCACCACCTCCTGTTTGTCTTTCTTGCTCTGATATGCTTGGCAATCCGTGACAATCGTAAACTTCTTATAGCGAAACAAAACTCTTAAAAACTGACAGGTTGCTCAGTAGCGCATTAACATGTATCCATGAAAGAGCTGATATAATTTTTTGTGGTGCGCGTGCATTATTATTCCTTAATAAAATCAAATATCTTTGCGCATGCAACTGAGTTTTCCAATTCTACTAATTCATTGTCTATTGGCTGCTCGAAACCAAGAATTTCGCTTAAATTTTCATTATCATTATTGATATTTATATTTTTTACGTTGTTTATTAAGTCTAACACTTCCTTTTCAAAATTTGCTTGAGCAATTACAATTTCTTGCAACATATCTTGATATTTATGCGTATTTTGCAATACATTCACACAAGAAAAAAAAGCTTCTGTAGTCCTTTTCACATTTTAATTCCCCATTGGCTCTCCAAGTTTTAAATAGTAAAATGCAACAGTAGAATGCATGATAATACCTTTCGTGTTCTTTTTTTCACGTTGAATTTATAATGATTTATTAAATAATTATTTTGACGAAGTCGCAAAAATTTTTCGCCGTATTTGTAATAATGTGCGGCTTTACTTTTTGGTTTAGTTTTAACAAGATCATACCAGGAGAGGAAATCATAAAGGCATATATTTTCAATTTCTTTTGGTCGTTCGGGATAGTAGACGTCAACCCAACTTGGACCAAAATGTCTTCATCATCTTCTTGCAATTTATCTAACTGTTGTTTAGTTTTAAGTTTACGTGCTCTATTCATTGACACGTCAATCCATCTAATTACCATTTTTCGATCAGTTGCATATAAGGAAAGTTGAGGAAGCGTATCGGCTGCTGCGAGAGCACCACACTCCCCATTGCACAATGCTCACATTTCCATGCTCCAAAGATTGGTAGCAGCAGGTTTATTTTGAAGAAATTGAGTGAAGTCTTCTGTATGCGACTTCTCCGATTTTGTCGTGTATTTTGTAATATATTGTGTTAAAGTGGCACTTTTTTCAAAAATGTATTAAATTTCCATATTACTGCACCAGGATAACAAAATTGCGGGATTATAATAATTTATGTTAACTTCTACTTCAGTTCTTGGTAAATCAGACAGACGGGCTTTCCGGAATCTTCCACGACCCACAATGGACACTGCAAAATAAAATCCGGTATCACTTTTCGTCCAAATCCAAATCGGCAAACTAGGTATGTTTTGTTACTTTTACCATGTTTGAGCGGCTGACAATACTTGTTGCATTTGTGTCTTTGGTTTGTGGTTACCCTTTTGAATAAAGTTGAAAATCCTAGTTTATCTGGAATGCTAATGTCGTGCCTGACATAATCATTGGGAATAACAATCCCCACCTGATCTTGGCAAGAAAGATATTAACAGCTAAGGAATTGGAACCAATTGGTTGGCGAACATTATTGGGATGGACGATTTCGGGAGACTTTGACAGAATGCAATTGGATCAATGACCTCCTGTTTGGGCCGCAGTTGCGTAGGAAACGATGAACTATACAATTTGATAAAAAGCTTCCTCAAATCAAGGGAAAGAACTTGGATGAAAAGCGAGCCTATGCAATTTTAGAAGAAACAAGTGAAAGTGAAGTTTCCAGAGAGTGAAACTGCCGCATTCCGTCGATTGCGGTACACCGAATCAAAAATGCAAGATCCTCAATTCGAACGGTTCTATAAGGATAAGATAGCTGAGTATTTATCTAAGGGGTATATTAAGAAGTTGAATCAACATGAAGTACAAGAACGAAGTGACAAAACGTATGTGGGATTATATTCTGAAAGAAGTTTAAGCTATTTAAAACAAACTTTATTATTACTAGCTCTATGCCCTGATACAAAATTCAATAATTCAATATAGCAAAATATAAAAGCCGATTCCCCCCAGGCGCCGGTCTGATTGCTTCCGCAGCTCGATCGGAAAAGGAACTCTCTGTCAACCGGTTGTCTCCTCGATGGCTGAAGGAGTCGGATTCTGGTGTTAAGTGATGTGAAGAAAGGTCGGGTGCGTTCGATTCGCTGACAAATCCCACATTCGGCCATCCTGCGTAATTTCGTCTCGAAATGGTCCTCTAGGTGGTGGCCGAGGGTGTAATCATCGAGTTTTCGACGTGAGCTTCTTGGTAATCTTCTTTGTAACTTCTTCGTATACCTCTTGGAACTTCTTGTACTTCTTACTTTTCGATGCGATGACTTCTTCGTAAACTTCTTTGCAACTTCTGGTGCTTCTTATTAATTTTTGATGCATTAATTGACTTCTTCGTAAACTTCTTTGTAACTTCTTGTGCTTCTTATTACATCGTTGATGCCTTCATTGACTTCTTTGTAAACTTCATTCTATATTCTTCGTATACTTCTTGTGCTTCTTATTAAATCTTCCATGGGTTACTTAGGTTGTTTGCGTAATTGTTTGTAGCTTGTTCGTAACAGTGCTTTGTGGTCGACCTGGGTGGGGGAATTCATAATTATTAATTTATAAGTGTGATTAGTTCTGGGCTGTAGTTTGGGCATCGACTTCGAAGCTTGAGGGTGTGCCCGGTTCTTCATGGTCGCTTCCGAGTTCATCCTCCGTTTCTTCATCGTCGGAGTTGAATGGTACGTATGGCTTCATATAATCCACCGCGGTGGTAGTTTCGTTCGCTCCTTCATGGTTCCCATTCTTCTTTACCCTGTAGCGCTCATTGGGTCTGACTTCCCTGACTTTGTACGGTCCTAGATACTTAGGTTTAAGCTTGAGTCCGGTGCCAAATTGAGTTCTGCGAATGGCCACGATATCATCCCGCTTGTATACAGTCGGCTTCTTCCTTTTCTTGTTGTAGCTCTTTGAGTTTTCTTCTTGCACTCTTCTAATATTGCTTATTGCCAACTGGCGTCTCTCGTCTCTTTCCTGCTGAAATAGTCTTATCATTTCTTCCTCAACTGCTTCGTCCAGTCTATAATCTTCATTTAACTTCATTTTTACCCCGAAAAGTACTTCGAACGGGGTCATTCCAACGCTTCGCTGCAATGAACTGTTGATCCAGCTTTGAACTTTACTTAATTGCTTGTACCATTCTGTCTCTGCTTCTAGGGAAAGCTTGGTAAGAATGGCGATTACTATGCTGTGGATTCGCTCTATCTGTCCGTTTCCTCTTGGCACGCCTGTCGTAATTGCTATTCTATCTATTTGCTGCTTTTTGCAGTAGTTCGCGAAGTCTGTAGACGTGAAAGTGGTACCTCTGTCTGTAACGATTCTAGTTGGATTGCCGAAAGTAGCTTGGTGTTGGGTGAGCTTCTGGATCGCTTCGGCCGTTGTCGTGCTTTTGGTGGGGAACAGCCATATGAACTTGGTGAATCCATCTATGATCGCCAGGATGTATTTGTACCCTTTCTTTGTTTGAGTCATCGGTCCTAAGTGGTCTACGTGGAGGGTCTCCAGAGGAACAGTTCCCTTAGGGATGGGATGCAGGTATCCCTCCTTACGGTCCCGTTTTGACGCCAGTATACATGGAATACAGCAGCTGATAAAATCTTCTAACTTTTTCTTCAATTTTGGGATGTGATATTTTTGAGATAGCGCGTGAGTCATCTTCCTAACTCCAAAATGTCCCTTCTCATGTTCGGATCTAATTACTTCGTTCTGCATTCCTTTTGGGATTACTAGTAGCTTCGTGCCGTTATCGTATTTAAATAACACTCCACCTTCTAAAACATAATCTTCAAACGTGTCGTGTTTTAGGATTTCGATAATTGCTCTTACGGCGTCGTCCTTCCTTTGAACAGCGTGAACTTTAGTCAGTAGGTGTTCTTCTATCGTTAATACGGTGACAGGGTTCCTGCTGAGCGCGTCGACATGTTTCATTCGCACTCCTGGTCTGTGCTCCAATGTATAGTCGAACTCGGACAGAAACATTGCCCAGCGCGCTATTTTAGGCGAGATTTCCTTTTTCTCCATTGTGCATCGGACAGCGGAGCAGTCCGTAATCAACTTAAACCGGATACCTAACAAGTATACTCTAAACTTTTTTACGGCATTAATTATTGCTAACATCTCCAACATATAGCTACTATACTTCTCTTCGGCGACTGAAGTCTTCTTGCTGTAGTAGTATACGGGGTGTAGGTTACCATCGTTTGGTGATCGTTGCATCAGTATCGCGCCGTATCCCGCTTTACTCGCGTCAGTATGCAGCTCCGTGCCAGCGGCGCGAGGGTCATATATTCGCAAGACAGGTCTATTACAAAGTCTTCGTTTTAGTTCCGTGAATGCTTCCTTCTGTTCTGCTCCAAAGTTAAAATTCGACTCTATCCTCAGCAAATCGGACAACGGGCGCGCTATTAGGGCATAATCTTCCACAAATTTTCGGAAGTACCCCGTAAGCCCCAAAAAACTTTGTACTCCTCTTGTGTTTGTTGGTTGGGGGAATTGTTGCACTGCGGTGATCTTTTCTTTACCTGGTGAGACCTCGCCATTTCCTATCTCGTAGCCCAGGTATGCTATCGTCTTCTTGAGAAACTTACATTTGGTCCACTTAATATCAAGGTTATTTCGCTCAGCTATATCCAGAACCTCTTGCAAGACAACTAGCGCTTCCTTTTCTTCTTCGGATGGTATGATTATGTCGTCAATGTAAATCAGAATTCGTCTGGATCTGATCCAGGGGGCAAAGATTGTACTTATAAACTTCTGAAATTGAGTTGGCGACGTACACAAGCTAAAGAGTGCTCTTGTGAATTCATACTGCCCCCTAGGGGTCACGAAAGATGTGTATTTGCGTGAAGTTTCCTCGATACGCATGTGGAAGAATCCATTTCTTAGGTCAAGAGTGGTGAAGACTCGGGCTTTGTTTAGTTGGTCGATCTGGTCCTCTATCAACGGTAGTGGAAAGTGGTCTCTAACTATCACTTTGTTTAATCGTCGGTAGTCAACGCAGATTCTGGTAGATCCGTCCTTCTTTTTCACAAGGACTATAGGACTGCTAAACTCTGAATTGCTTTCGGTAATTATCCCTTCATTTAGCCACTCCTCAATTTGCCGGTCCACCAGTTCCATCTCCATGGGCGAGAGTCGTCGCGGTCTGTGCTGGATCGGGGTTTCATCTTTTAGTACTATCCTCATTTCGAAGTTATTGTTCACGTTCTTCACGGTTGGGCTGTACTTTTCGACCATACACCTCACTTGTTCTTCATAATCCTTGTTCAACACAGGACCAATATCCAGGTCATTGTTCTCTACTATGTTTAAGCAGGCAAATTCATTTGGGGTGTTGTGAATCTGTTCAAGCGATATGCAATCGGGGGTCACGGTTAGCTTCGCTCTATTTAATAGCGTTCTGCCTACAATAATATCCTTCGGTAATATGTTCCCGGCTACGACGTGTAATTTCTCCTCAAGCTCTAATTCATCTATTACCACATCCACCATGAAGCAACCGATGGTATAAATTGCATTTGATCCCACTCCGCGGAAGGTGATCGGATCTGAAAGACGAGGCATCCCTAGTTTCCTAAAAACTTCTTCTGAAATAAAACTTAATTCACTGCCTGTGTCTATGAAAACATTGAATTCTACATTTCTAATCTTAATGGGTTTTAGCATATTCATTCGTAATACCTCGTTACTGATGAAAGCGACTTCCTTTTTGTTTTCCGTACCACTTCTTCTTGGACACTCCTTACTTTTATGTCCGAATAAATTACACATGAAACATTTGTCGCCAGCAGCTTTCTTCCGACAATTTTTTGCGATGTGACCTTTGGCACCACATGCGTAGCATCTCGTTTCATTAGCCGCCCCGGAATTGGTGCTCCTCCTCGGCGGGTCCCGCTTATAATTAGCGTTGACACTCTTCTTGCTATCTTCACAAACCTTTGCAAATACGCGGAGTTTTTCCTTGAATCCTCGCGTATGTCGCTCGCCCCATGTAAAATGAACTTCAGACTTGCATCTTCCTCGATCCCGTCTATGACATACTTGATGATGGCGTTCTCCTCCAGCTTAGCCTTTCGACCTAGCTCCCGGATGGAATAAAAGTACTCCTCATATGTCTCGGTAGATTTCTTCTTTCGTTTTCGCAACAGCTCATGCAATTCAGCGGTGTTTTCCTTTGCGCTAAATTCGGCTAACAGAAACGATCGCAGTTCTCTCCAGGTGTTTAATCCGTCACTCGCCTTAATGGCTAGTTTAGCTGTTCCCTCCAGACATCTTTTGGCAAACACTATCTGCTTTAATTCGGACCACCCGAAGATCTCGGCGCTATTTTCGAAATCGTTAATCCAGGTTTCGATACTGATGCTGTTCTCACGTCCACTAAACTTAGTCAAAGATTGTTCGATGTCGTTGAAGGTAAGATTATTGCCGGAGTCAGCACCCTCGGAAACACGAGAACTTCTTCCAACGGACGAAGATTGAAGTATATCCACCTGCCTTCTTAAGATTTCTAATTCCTGCTCTTTAATTTTCTCACGCAATTCCCTTATAGTGTCTTCTTTAATCGCCAGACCTCTTTTCAATGCAGTTCTTGATTCCTCTGGGTCATCATCACTTTCAATGTCGCCCCGCGTAGTGCTCGACAAAATTCTTTTCTTTCTTCTGCCCATTCTGCTAATTCACACTTAAATTATGAAATTTGTTTTCCCCAAGTAATTAAGAAGCATAGGAGAAGCAATTGAGAAGCGAAGAAGAAATCAGTTTACCTAAAAATTGTGTAATGGATTGTTGATATTGATTTCGTTAATCCGCTCGCCGTTTTCTCTGCTACTCGTTTACGCCGGAGATGAAGTAAGCAATTGTCACTGATGACTGTACTTCATGCACCTGCATGTCACGTGTGAAATTGAAGTTTTAGGTTAGCGCTCTTACGGCTAAAATTGATCAATTAATGCACTTGATTTGCGACAGCAACAACTTTGCTCATTCGATTTGTTTCGATTTTGGACTCACCCGTCAATGAAATAATTAACTTTACCTTACATCCCAGTTCCCTTTTGATTAGTGATGTTTTTGTCCGGCGGCTTCGTTGCGACTCCTTAATCCTTTTGAGATGAACTCCTTCAGGATGCTGCGGTTTCCTCAATGTTTTGGCTCTTGGGGAGATGCAATCCCACGTTGCGGCACCACTGGATAATTGGAATCGGCTTTTGTCTAATTAAATCGGCTTTTGTCTAATTAAATCCCGGTTGAGCCCCCAGAAATTATGTGGGATTATATTCTGAAAGAAGTTTAAGCTATTTAAAACAAACTTTATTATTATTAGCTCTATGCCCTGATACAAAATTCAATAATTCAATATAGCAAAATATAAAAGCCGATTCCCCCCAGGCGCCGGGGGATTGCTTCCGCAGCTCGATCGGAAAAGGAACTCTCTGTCAACCGGTTGTCTCCTCGATGGCTGAAGGAGTCGGATTCTGGTGTTAAGTGATGTGAAGAAAGGTCGGGTGCGTTCGATTCGCTGACAAATCCCACACGTATATCATACCCCACTTTGGAATAACTAATCCGAACAAACCCAACAAGTTCCGATTTATAATGGATGCGAAGGACAAGTCAAATGGCGGTTCTTTAAACGACATGCTATTGAACGGACCAGTTTTAATTAGATCTTTGGTTGGAGTTTTGTGGAATTTCCGTCGTCATCGAATTGCGCTAACAGGAGATATAATTATAGCGGGCATGTTCCACAGGGTTCGAATAAGAGAAGAAGATTGTGACAGTCAACGATTTCTATGGTGAGATGGCGATATCAACCGACCAGCTGATCACTACAGGATGAAAGTGATGATCATTGGTGCAACTTCGTCCCCATCATCGGCAATTTTTTTTTAAAACAAAAATGCATCCTTGTTTGAGAAGGAGTATCCACATGCCGCCAGTATCATAGTTAATGACTTTTATGTGGACGACTGCTTAACGGGAGGAAATAACGTGGAACAGGTTATTAATCTGAGAAAACAGATTACTGAAATCTGTTCTGCCGGAAACTTCGTCGTTTGCAAGTGGCTATCTAACACACCAGAGGTGGTGAAGTGAAGAGTATCCCAGGCGAGCTGCGAACGCAAAACTACTTAGCTTCAAAAATTCATAACTCAAAAAGTATTTGAAAAAAAAAAAGTCATATTGTTAATTAGCACAGTATAAAGAATCAATAAAAAAAAATCATTGAATTCTGAGAACATGTGTGTCATTTCGTCTTTTTTTTTGGATGAATTGATATGTAATGACCCTTAAGAGTCTTTGGTTCGACTGTTTATATTCACAACAAAGTGAGAAAAACGAAATTTGATGAAAAATCAATAAAAAGTATATTTGTGGGATATGAACCAAACGGATATAAAGTTTGGAATGTGAAAAGGGGAAAATTTAACACGGTGAGAGATATAATATTCGATGAAATAAATTTTGTTAAAACTAGGCCTGCGATTAATATTGAAGGGGATAATTTAGGAAAATCCCAAGATGAAACTGATTCACAAGACTTAGGGTCAAAATCAGTAATTGAAGAGCAGAAATCTGATGTATATAAATCAGAATTAGAACCTAGTAAGAAAATGTCTAAAATAAATGAAGAAAGAAATAAATCTGTAATAGAAGCAGATAAAAATTTATAGTCCCCAACCACTAATAATGATAAAAATGAAGTGTCCACAGAAATTAGGAGGAGTGAAAGGATCAGAAACCGTTCTTTTGTATCTTATAACGAGTATGATATACCTGACGAGTGTTTAATGTGTGCCAAATCTTTAGTTTGCAGTATTCCTACCTGTTACAAAGAAATAAAGAATAGAGATGATAGAGTTCAATGTGAACAGGCAATAAAAGAAGAGCTTAATTCACTTGTAATTAATAAAACATGGAATATAGTGAAACCTATGAACAAAAATATTGTTATTGTTTGATTGCAAATGGGTGTTCAATATTAAAAATGATGAGAAAGGAAATCCTTTTAAATATAAAGCGAGGCTTGTAGCTCGTGGTTTTAGTCAGGAATATTTAGCTGATTACAACGAAACATTCGCACCAGTGCAGTGGCTCGAATTTCAAGTTTTAGATTTATATTAGCATTTTAAAACCAATATAATTTACAAGTTCATCACATGGATGTGAAAACGGCTTTCCTGAACGGAACATTAAAAGAGGAAATATACATGAAAGTTTCTGAATAAAGGAACCATTTCTAAAAATATTTATGTAGTTCTATATGTGGATGATTTAGTGATTTCTACAGCTTGTATAGAGACAATGAACAGTTTTAAACTCTATCTAATGAACAAATTTAAAATGACGGATTCAAAAAAAATTAAACTATTTTTAGGAATTAGAATCACGAGAAATGAAAATACAATCGCTATGGATCAAAGTGGATATATAAAGACTATTTTGAATAAATTTAATATGTTGGATTGCAAACCAACTAATATACCACTTGAAAGTAAATTAAATTTTGTAGCTTTAAATTCAGACGAAAAATAAGATGCTCCGTGTGGGAATTTGGTAGGGTCTCTAATGTACGTAATGCTATGTACAAGACCGGATTTAAGTACAGCAGTAACTATTTTAAGTAGATTTTTGAATAAAAATAATGTAGAGCTGTGGCAATGCTTTAAAAAGGTGCTTAGGTATTTGACAAATAAAATTGATATTAAATTAAAATATACGAAAGGTGATTTTAATGATATACTATGTGGATACGTTGATTCCGATTGGGGAGGAAGTGATGTTACCGGCAGAAAAAGTAATACAGGTTATTTATTTAAACTTTTTGAACGGTGTACCATTTCTTGGTGCACAAGAAAACAGCTATCAGTTGCAACTTCATCTACTGAAGCTGAGTATATGGCTCTCTTTGAAGGTGTCAGAGAAGCATTCTTTTTAAAATCATTAGTTGTCAGTTTAAATATAGACATGTCTAAACAAATCGTTATATACGAAGACAACAATGGTTGTATAAGTATAGCTACTAATCCATCTAGCCACAAACGGTCAAAACACATATTAAATATCATTTTTCACGTGAGCAAGTTGAGAAAAATGTATTTAAATCAGGGAGTCATCATAACGTTGTATATAACGTTATATTTTCGGTCAGAACTATACCGGTTCATTTTCCACAAAATAAAACGATATTTTTATACCAAAATTATTTCGGTTGCATTGAACCGAAATCACTCCGACCGAAAAGATTTCGGTCCAGTTGACACGTTTCGGTTGGACTTTTTCAAATAAAGGTCTGATCATAAAAGTGTTTACCTACCTGTGACCCGGCCCATACACGACAGAATTTTTCCTCAAACTTCGTCTGAAAAAGTCCAATTTTGACCGTGTATGGCGGGATTTGCGGGTTTCACGAAAATTTTGCGAAAATATCTAAAATTCCAAATCTTTTCATATTCTAGGGGCTAGACCAGTTTTATGAGGGGTTCACGGCTGAAAAGTTGCTGAGGGTTAAAAAATTTCAGAAAACATTTGGCCGTGTGTAGCCAGCGGACCAACAAACCAGGATTGCAAACAGTTTTAAGGAAAAAATCTGTCAATCGAATTAAAAAGTTTTAGGTAGATTCGTTGTCGATGGCAATGCATTAGTATCAAAATTTCACCCAATTACCAAAGAAGTTAGAAGGAATAGATGTAATCATAAAGCTATGTAAAAATGTGTTGTGAGGTCTAGGAAATATTCATCGTGCATAATTACATGACACATTGTCCTCGAATATCTTTTCGCAATTGCGCAAGGTGATAATTTGCTGCGGTAACTGACACAGGTCCCTTTTTGTCAAAAATTCTGCATATTATATTTTCGTTCTGAAACACGTGTTGGAAAATCCATCTGAATCTCCGTTTTATGACAGGTTACAGGACTGCTCAACAACAAGCAAGATCCGCGCCTGGCTATAAAGAGCCGAAAACTACTCAGCAACTAGCACAGATGCTAATCCTCAAGTGGACCGATATATTCAAAGACCTTTATTTTTCGGTCCTGGCAGACCGAAACAGAAAACAACCGAAATGAAACGTTCAAGGTTGTAACAAAATTTTTACGAAACGTTCCATCGCAAACGTTTTACGTTTCGGTCGGAGTATAACGTTTGGTTTGAACCTTTTCATATTTTGGTATATCGGTCAGGTACCCTGATTATTAAATTAAGTTATATTCCAACAGGTAAACAACTAGCCGATATATTGACAAAACCGTTACCCGCAGTTAAATTTACAGAGCTAAGGAATGGGCTTGGACTGGATAGTACTTGGACTGAATAATTTTATAATAGTAATAAATGATTTTGTTTTTTATTAAGTAAAATGGTCTGGTTGGGTTTTTGGGTATTTCCCAATCCTTGCAACAAATGTTGGACCATATATGTTAATCTCCCACACACGAACACACACAAGGAATATATGGCACGAATATGATAATATCTTTTATGTTTATATATTAGATATACGTTTTATTATTAGTAAAACTAATGTTATTATTTTAATTGCAACGTTCATCTAATTGACAAAGTGTGAACTGGAAAAAATGGAATAAATAACAGATTTCTCGTTTAATATAGTGCTGTGAAGTGTAAAAAAGTGATGAATGTGTTTGACTGAGCTGGTGGCGGGTTTTTTGGTTTAAAATAATATATTGGATATAAATACAGCAAAATCCCGAAAAATGACATGGAATTTTTTCATCGTAAAACGTAATTTTACCCAAAACTATAATACTCGTATATATTATGAGTCCGACAACATTTTACTTACACATTCTTGCGTTTTTAACTAAAATACATGTATCCACAAAATTTCATTAAAATCCGCCTGCACAAGTCGCGAAAGTTAATCTGTTCCCGAATCAATCAATCTGAAGGAAAGAGATCGAGAGAGATATGAAGAGGAAGAAAACGTAAGAACGAACAAAGGAGAGTAGTATAAACGTATCCAGTATCTGAAAAGCCCGCACTCGAATTGATAATGAAATTCCTAATGAAAGCAGTAACTTCTGTTGCATCAAGTTTAAACCAGTGCCGCTAAACGTGTTACACTACATGAACTGGAAAATATCGGCACCTAACCTATAATTTACTTCCGAATCAATATCACGGTTCCTTCCGAAGTTCCTTTTTTCACATATCATATGTTCTTATCGAGTTTCTTACTGTGAAACACGAGATCAAACTAAAATTTCACTCACCTGGGCATTGTCTCCTGTACCACTCACCACCAATTTCTTGCGACATCTCTGATGTTTTTCAACACAAACAATCCTAAACGGAATTAAACAAGGAAAGGTTTACAAATTGCACTTTTGCATCCACGATGCATCATACGATGTTACTTCAATAAATACCTCTTGTTGACTTTAACGGAAAACCTCGCGGAAAACACTACGTTAACTTGCTGCTCCTTACTATTACACAGCGCATACTCTCCAGCTTCTGTGGAGTCAGTTCTACAATCCGCTACAGTAAAGAAAATTAAAGCAGGTCTACCCGGCGTTCTACCACAGATAAAAAGAAGGTGTTGCCCACAGAACGTGTTGCCCGATTTTGATCATCTTCGAACATGATCTTACAATTTCAACGAAATATTGTTATACCGAATTTCAATCTTCTAACTATGACCGTTTTCAAGTTATCGTTCGTACAGACAGACAGCAAACAGACAGACATACTATACTGTAAGCTTCAAAAATCGACTCAGCATGTCGAAGAACCCACGGAACACCGATTTCGTTCTATTCTAACCACATTTGAGGTTTTGGCTAAAGAAATGAATTTTCGGCACTAATGTGCGGTGGCGTGAGGGTCGTAGGTGCCGCGCCGTCCGCGCTGTCCTTTGGTTACGTTTGTGTCATTGTGCACTGTGTGATTATTTATCTTAATTATTAATAAATACTGCTAGATTATTTATTTCACTTTTATTTTTCATATTTGCACTGAACATAAGCCAGGATACATAGTAAATCTATTCAAAACAAAAATATATTTTATCCCTTTTAGAAGTACATGGCGGCGATAAAACTTCTGCATAGTAATAGTAGGACCAAACTATATCAAGAAATATCAAAATTAATGTTGGCCCAGCTCCATACAATTTTGCCCATTTTCTTTTAAAATTAGGGAGTTATACCTTTCTAATGATCTATATTTAATCGTGTGACAATGATACACTCACGTTTAGATTTTCCAATACATATTTATCGAAGAACTGACATATTTTGCATTAAAAAAGATGCTAACTTCGATTTTTTTTTTTTAAATAGAGTTAGCAACAATACGAAAATACCTTTGTACATACCTTGAGGAATATTGTCCATTTTTTGCAAAGAATTCAGTCACTCTTAAGTTAACAAAATAAATTTAAGAAACTCTAGGACACATTAATTGAAATTGCATAATGTCCCTAAACGTACTTGACGTACATATATGTGTAAACCTTCATTATTGCTCCCAGAATGGGGATAGGTGATAAACGAATGCATTTTTGAAGTCTGGTAATTAAGTATTGGAATTCTGTTAATCATTAGGTATGCAAAAAATTAGGTAATTGGACCGTGATTTTTTTCCGTCGAGCTTATATGAAAATAAGTGCTACGATAAGAAAAGGCAGCATTACATAGGCGATGGTTATACCCCGTTCGCACTGCACCCAAAATTATGTGATTGTGAAAGCTTAGTAATTTGTGACTGAAGTAATTCTGTTTATTTGACACTTTGGAATTTATTGAATTAACCTTCATCCGTCCCTTAAAATAAAACACAGTAAAGTCCCTAGGGTCTTTTTTGACCCGTAATCTATTTTCTATTTAAAAAAAGATCAGTTTTTTTTTTTTTTATTAAAATGAGTTTATTGAGAACATTAATAAAGAACAATATTACAAAATATATTTCACTTTACGCCATTTGGACATAGGCAAGAGATTCGACTGTGAATTTTACATAAAAAAGAACTATGTAGTACATGTACATTGTACATCCTTAACATTTTAAGCTATGTTTATTTTCTGAATTTTTACAAAAACGGCATCGGCCACGTTTTGGTGCAGTTTTCACTCTTGATGCCCTTGATGGTGCCTCCATTGATGTCTCTGGTCTTTGCATACTAGATCCTGTAATACTAGGCATCAGTTGGGTAGCATTCACAGATGAAGATGAACTCTTCTGGCGATATGTCGCTTTACTAGTGATTCGCCAACATTTTCGATGAACCATCGTCTTCTGTGGTGTTTTGTAATGTTCCAATCTGGCTCTACATTTGTAAAAAGCACGAAAGCATTCAGCAGGGATATATCCAAGATATTGTAGAAAAGAACCATTGGCCACCTATTTGTATTCCTGCGAGAGCTGGGCCACCTCCTTTTGTAGCATTGTAATTCATAATAATTTTTGGTTTTTTCTCGTTTTTATTTTCAACTTCTTTGGTTTTATGAAATGTGCTTTGCAGAAGAACGCATTTATTTTTTCGTGGAATGTACGAAACCATTGTTGTATCGTGTGTAAATACAAACATGGAATTATATAAAGCTTTTCCTTTCAAATCAAGAAGAATATGTGGGATTGATGTTTTATTTGTATCATTGTAATATTTCTCCTTAGTAACTTTTGTCCAAGCGTAAAAAAATTTTCAACTGTAACATTTCGGCCTCTGAGCTCTGTTGTGCATAAATCCAAAACGACACGCATACCTTGATTTCTTTTAGGTGCCGCATTAGCTATCTTTCCTGTATAAAGTTGAATATTCCATACGAAGTTAGTTTTACTATCGCAAAGTAGCCAAAATTTAATGCCATATTTGGTGGGCAAGCAAACAATCGCGTAAACTCACCACACAGTATCTGATTGACTACAAAGGAAACACAAAATATCAAAAAAATCTCACAATTACGTTTTACAGTTCGGGTAAATTTCGCACGCACGCGCTGCAAAATGTAAACATATGAATGAGAAATGTCAAATTGACGTGCTGAATTGCGATTAAAGCTTTTTCCAGGTTTGTGTACCCGGTTTTGAGGTAATTATGTTCATAATTTTACCAAAATCACATAGTTTTCAAGAGGTGATTTGCAAAGTATTTCAATGTATGGGAAATCAACCTAATTTCCTTCGTGATTTTCATCAAAATTACCAAAACAGTCAAAATCATGTACTGGCTCAGTGTGAACGGGTTATTATACACAACTTGACTTCCCACTGTGTACTCAATTTAGTAGCATGCTCTGAATATAATATAGGAATATAGATAGCAATGAGGAAATCGAAGTTTACAGCTTCTAACAATGTGCACTTGTGCATTGAAATTACCACTTTAAGTTCTGCTAGCTTTTATAATTACATGCAAATGAAAGAGTTTTCTCTACAATTGCATAGGATAAAGCTTTATCGAAGACAGAACACAGAACAAAAAAAGAAGATGTTGGCGGGAAGCTTTTTTCCTGTTGGATTTTTCTTTATATTAATTACTTCTCCTTCTTATGTTACTTAACGTAACAAAATATATGCTAAAGCCTGACCAAAAGATATATCTATGATTTAAAATAATAACCACGTGATTTGGATATGTGGTTCTGGACTTATAAAGACACGAACGGAAAAGCTCTTTGGCCATTTATAATATATATATACAGGGTGTTCCGTAATTAGTTGATACCAGGTATACCACGTTATTCCTTGTGATGACCTGAGTAAAAAATTGTATGGGCATTTTGGTGGGTGAAGCTTAGTTTCCGTGGTAGAAATTATTAATGCGGGGGCGGTACATTTTTGAACTTGCTAAATAAAATTGCTTATATCTTCCTAGAAATCTGGCCGATTTGAACAAAAGTAGTTTTAAACAAAAGGTAATGAAAGTACCTATTTAAAACTAGCAAGGATTTTTATTTTCTTTCTCATTAAAAAAATATAGCTGTACTCTTTTTTGGAAAAATTGTATTTTTCAGGTAGAAATTCCGAGAAAACCCCGTTTTATTTCAAAATTTTTTCAGTACCGTCGTTTTTTTTTCACTTAGTATGAAACCGCATCACCCTACCCCTGTCCCTTTCGAGGTAGTACCCTCATCCATATCACAAGTCGGAACCAATGAAAACAGATTATGAGTACAATGTGGGAGTTATTTCTGCTTATGTTTTAAAAATTGTGGTGTGGACGTGATTTTAGTACAGTTATAAACTAATCTCGAACTGGCAGGCATTGAAGAAGCATTTAATAGTAACTGCAGAAGTAAATTTCAGGAAAGTTATTTCTTTAATTTGGTTTTTGAATTGTGTTTAAGATTTGACTTAAATAAGTTTTAGAAGGTATGAATTTTTCCAATGAGGAATATCCGGATATGCACCTTGTGTATGGTGAAGCTAGAAGAAACCGGACTGCAGCAAGAATATTGTATGCAGAAAGGTTTCCAAACAGACAACTTCCTAGTTTGAACACATTTGTGAATACGGACAGAAGACTTAGAGAAAATGGATCTTTCAGTACGCGAAGAATGGACGCAGGAAGGCCTTCACAAATACGAAGTAATTTAGACGAGAACGTAATGGACCTTATTAGACGAGATCCTACTATCAGCATCAGAAGAATTGCAGCAAGACTACAGCAATCGTCGACAACCATTTGGCGAATTCTGCATGAAATGATGAATGTCATCATCATCCTTTTCATTTTCAGCGGGTGCAAGCATTGGAAGAAGGAGATTCTTCTAATCGTTTAAATTTTTGTCGTTGGTTGCGCCAGGAACATATGAATAATGTATTATTCATTTCTAAGATACTTTTTACAGATGAAGCAACTTTTACGAGGAACGGAATATTTAACTACCACAATCTTCATATGTGGTCCCAAACAAATCCTCATGGAATACTTCAACTAAGGCATCAACGAGGATTTAAAATTAATGTTTGGTGTGGTATCATTTCCAATTGTCTAATAGGTCCATTTGAATTACCTACAATTAACGGTGATATTTATTTAGATTTTTTAAAAAATGAAATTGAAGATGCTTTAGATGAACTGATAACACTGGATACGAGAAGGACGATGTGGTTTATGCACGATGGAGCTCCTGCACATTTTTCTGTGCAAGTTAGGGAATTTTTAAACACTAATTACCGCGAAAGATGGATTGGACGTGGAGGACCTATTGCTTGGCCAGCACGGTCACCTGATTTAACCCCATTGGATTTTTATCTATGGGGTCATTTAAAAAATAGAGTTTATAGTGTAGAAATAAATTCAAGAGAAGATTTGTGGAATAGAATAGTAAGTGCATGTCTAGAATTAAGAACAAATAGTGATGTATTTAGTAGAATTAGGCAAAACTTAGTTCTTAGGTTAAATTGTTGTATTGACGAAAATGGTAATCACTTTGAGCATTTATTATAAATAAAAACAAATAAAAATCATCACAATCACGTTTTTTTATTTTAACTCTAAGGAAAAAAATTAATTTTATAGCTTTTCTCAGTGTTTACCAGACCTTTATTGACAGCCATAAATCATAATCTGTTTTCATTGATTCCGACTTGTGATATGGATGAGGGTACTACCTGGAAAGGGACAGGGGTAGGGTGATGCGGTTTTTTCTGTTGTAAAGAGGACTTATGGTTCTTTCATACTAACTGAAAAAAAAAACGACGGTACTGAAAAAATTTTGAAATAAAACGGGGTTTTCTCGGAATTTCTACCTGAAAAATACAATTTTTCCGAAAAAGAGTACAGCTATATTTTTTTAATGAGAAAGAAAATAAAAATCCTTGCTAGTTTTAAATAGGTACTTTCATTACCTTTTGTTTAAAACTACTTTTGTTCAAATCGGCCAGATTTCTAGGAAGATATAAGGG
>OY720107.1:18761284-18911541 GCA_963082835.1 Leptogaster cylindrica
TATAGAAGAAATAGATGAAGAAACTCTTTTATTAAAAAACATGTATAACGTCCCCTTATTGCAAAATTGTGACAACAGAAAAATTGTGTTAACAGGTAATTTTCTAATAAGTTTTAGTAATTGTACTTTAGGAGTATTAAACAAAGAATTCTACAATAAAAAAATATCATTCCTAGATAAGTATTACTATCCATCAAGACAAATAAAGCAGACTTTTACTAAGCCAATCAATTTTTCTAAAATTGGTTTTGAAACTTTTAATAATATAGAAGAAATAACTTGGCCAGCGTTCCTTCTTTAAGTATATTTTCTATATTCTTAGTGAATGGAATGTTTCCTTTAGTTACCGTACTGTTTCACCTCTGCGAAATATATCAACATAATCGAAGGCTCCAATGAATTTAAGCTATTCTTCACGCTAAAAAAACTGGCCAAGTTAAAATTTGCTTATGAGATGAAGAACTTGGCCACTTTCATATCACTACTTTCATTGGCCAAAGAACTTGGCACCTTTTATTTCAGTAATTTGTTTGGCTAAAGAGCTTGGCTCTTTTTATCTCAATACATAAGATGGCGAAACTTTTTGCAAGATCGATTGATTGAGGGGATTGGCCACCTTTTTTACACGGCGTGTTTTTGTTGGGATAAATACTTTTTAGTTTTTAGACATATTATATTTATTGAATATATAAATTGTTTTTATTTGTAATTTTTTTTAAAATTCTGTACTGTATAACAACACTTAAATAATAAACATTATGAATATTTTAAATTTCATATAAAAATATTTATTTACTTTATAAGAGGTTCACCGTTTAAAGTAAGGACTTCTCGTTTAAATAAATTTAGTGCATAAGCACGCTGTCTCCTTTCATAGCCTTCATCAGAGTTATTAAAATACTCATATCTCGCAAAAATTTGTCTTCGTCTTTCACGACTATAATGTATTTTTAACGTAAAAGACAGTACATCGTCCAGCAATTCTTTAGAGACACCATTTTGGTAACAAAATGTCACCAGTTTTAAACGATTTTTGTCGTTTAAATTGTTATTCCAAAACATTTCTCGAATATATACAGGCCATGTTACAGCATTCCCAATAACGTCCTGCAGCAACAACCAAGGATTATTTGAAAAGTTTTGCTCTGAATTGATGTCGTCTGTTTTGAATATTCAAAAAATTCTATTAAAATATTTTTGATGCTCACAAGTTCTTTGAAATACTTTTGAATATTTTTATTTATGAACCATATAAATATAACTAATTACATAATATTGTCTTAAAATTGTTTAAGTGAGAGCTCGTTTGCTCTACTATGCAACTATTATTGAAGTAGGTGCAATCGGTACTTGAACCAATACACCAGAGTTGCTGTTGCTGGAATTAAAGGGAAGGTATTTCGGTACTTGAACCAAAACACCAAACTTTAAAGAGTGAAACGCACCTCGATGGTAAAAGAACGACTAACTTTATTAATGAATAAAACATATTTATATTGTAACTTAAAATTACTTAACAAATAGGAAATTCATATTCTGCAGATTAATAATTTGAACTAGGTTACATGGCACGTGAGTTCATGCGACCGATTGTAAAATGCAACATAAGCTTTCGCAATGTGTCGAATTGCAAGCTCAGTAGAAGTGCGCTCGCATGAACTCACGTGAACTCAATTTTGGCAACTAAGTGTTTACAATTTTATATGACCTAGAACTATTCTGTTTACTCATAAGCAATTAATTATTATTGATTGCGAATTAATTGATTATGATTAAACATCTTCCCACGCGTTGAACAAATGTTCAAAACAATGTCCATATTAATTTACACTACTTGGATACTAAAATCTAGGGGATCTGCTGATTGATACGTTGGTTTATGTTGACTTGTAGTGCTATTGCTTACGTTTTTCCTGCATCTAAGAACTATCCAGGTAATCGCGAACACTATGCCCAGTAGTAGCGCAATATATCCGACGGTGAAATGGTGGTAGGAGTAGAACTGAAGCCTTTGTAGCACCTCCTGATGTTTTTGGAATGATATATCTTCCTTTAGAGCTTCTAGTTCCTCCAGGTGGGCTTGGTAAGGGATTGTGTCACCCTTGATCTTGTCTAGGTGCTCCGGTGTTGCAATCTCGGTGAGCTTTGCGAACTTCGTGTAAGATGTTTTAACGCTGGTGTTGTATGTGTTCGTTCCGTGAATGGTAAGCAATCCGTGCTTAATACTGCAATCAGGCAGTGATGTTAAATGACCGGAGCCTTTTAACTTGAGAGGGATCGTTTCATTTTTGCAGATCACCATTCTAGTAGTTTCCTTCTCTACCGCAAATATCCATTGATTCGGGTGATTTAGTTTGATCCACACGGGTGAGGTGTCAATCTTTTCAATGCTGCATTGACCAGGTGACATATGGTTGAACAAGTTAACTTCGCAGCGACAATGATCAGCTAATTTGTGGTAGACTGGATGGTTCTGGGCACATAAATAATTTGTTTCTCCTAAAGTCGTGCATGCTGTTAGTTCTTTATCTGTCATCGGATAATACTGATCTCTTTGTGCGTTGAACGCAATATAACTTGCACACGGTTGAATTTCGATGAACGTTGTGTTGAAGACTGGAATTGGCACTAGCTTGAAGAGATCGAAATCCTGAAGGCTGAAATTAGTGACAATTGAATGGCTAGTAGCGTGAATAGTTGTGACAACTGTAACTCATAGGAATCTTCTCCTGTTTTGTGGATCCGATTTATCAGTTGCGTTATATGATCATCGATTTCCTTGAACTTTCTTGCTGCTGCAAGTTGATCCCTTCTCATTATGTTGACGGTTGAGTCCACTATAGATGTTTGATTTTTCAAGAGCATTAAAAGATGATCTTCGTTGTTGTTAATGTTATCGATGGTTGCAGACATCTTCTTTGCATATTCAGAGTCCAGAACGCCGAATAGAGAGTTTGCCATGTTTCCAATGAAGTCCACAGCTCCTCGTTTATGCCTATTCGCCGTTAATAACGTGTGCTCTAGCTCTAACTCGTCTTTTGTGTGCCGAAATTGTGTGACAGTTTGCATGCAACTATGATTGTTCTTGAACTGCTCACATAGATGACATAATGCGTTTGTGCCATTTGCAAATGTATTGAATTCCATCCAGTATGGTCTTAAATCGTAGTAGACCACCAAATTCCATTCTGTTGAAATAGGGCTAGTTGTGCCAATGTTTTCAAAGTATATCCCTGGCTCTGGATCAAACTCTTGTATAGTGATTGGTGAGCAATGTGTAACGGGCAAAATTAGGCAAGCTAGTAACAGCGTAACTATCGAGGTACCATATGAACTGCGTAGTTTCTTTTTAGGAGACTCACTTTCTGTTCCATCCTGCGTACCGTCTTCCCTTGTATGATTCTTTTTTTGTTCGATACTGGACGAATCTTTTGGTTCATCATCTTCACTCATCTCCTCTTGCTCCGAGTTTTCGGTGTCTACAGGCAATGGTGATAGTTTATGAATTGGTCTGCGATTAACACCGGTGGCTGTTTTAATGTCTGCTACCCGCACAAAGCCATCACTACCCTTATAAGTTTCAATAATTCTGCCCAGCGGCCAATTCATAACAGGCACGTTGTCCTCCTTCACGATTACCACGCAACCAGGCTTGATGTTTTGGCAACGTTCCTTCCATTTATATCGATGCTGGAGCTCGTTTAAGTATTCTCGCGACCAACGTCTCCAGAATTCCTGTTTGATGTGCGTTACTAACTTCCATCTTGTTAGTAGACTTGCTTTTACTGGTTCTGCATTCGCGTCAATTGTTGACGTTGGCCAATGAGGAAATGGCCAGGTGTAAGCGCCGTGAGATCATTGGGATCTGTTGACATTGGTGTTAGTGGCCTTGAATTCAAAATTGCCTCAATCTCTACTATCACTGTTTCAAGCTCTTCATATGTGAGAGATCCAGCGGCAGTTGTTTTCAAAAGCAGATGTTTCGCTGACTTGACTGCTGCCTCCCAAAGCCCACCAAAATGTGGCGCCCGTGGAGGGATAAAGTGAAAATCGATTCCCCTTTTGCTGCATATTGCCACAATGCGTTGTTGCGCCTTTTCAGAGTATATGGACTCGGCTAGTTCTTTCAACTCGTTCCTGGCGCCCACAAAGTTTGTTGCATTATCGCAATACAATTTCCGGCAGTTGCCTCTTCTTCCCAGGAATCGATTTAGTGCTCCAATGAAAGCGTCTGTTGTGAGATCGCTTACTAATTCCAGATGTACGGCCTTCGTTGCGAAACAGCAAAACACGGCAAGATAAGCCTTTTGCGGCCTTTTTCCTCGAATTTTATAATGAATCCATAGAGGACCACAAAAATCGACTCCAGAATTAACGAATGGTCTTGCAGGTTGTGTCCTTGTGGCCGGCAAATTTCCCATAATTTGTTCTGCCACTTTCGGTTTTGCCCTTGCACATTTTACACAATGTTGAACTACGGAAATTGTATCATTTCCGTGAAGGAAGGTGGGACCATAGAACCACATATGGCATGCTTCTAACGAAGAAGGCTCCAATCCTCTAGATAAAATGTCTGCAGGATTCTCTTTTGACTTCACATGCCGCCATTGTGAGGCGCTAGTCAGCTCGTGAATGAGTGAAATCCGATTTGCCACGAATGTTGGCAGTCGCGCTGTTGAGTTTATCCAGGCTAGGACAACTTCTGAGTCCGTCCAGTAATAAATTGCTGCATCTTGTAGCGACAAGTCACTCTTCACTCTGTCAGTGAGTTTTGCTGCTAAATATGCTGCACACAGTTCTAATCTCGGAATGGTTTGCCTTTGCAACGGGGCTACTCTAGATTTTGCACATAGCAGTCGAACTACTATTCCACCATTTTGATTGACCGATCGAATGTACACTACTGCACCAAATGCCTTTTCCGAGGCGTCAGCGAACACATGCAATTGTTTACTTTTGGGGAGTCCATTCGAAAATACGTGCCGTGGGATGGTAATATTGTTCAATGAAGCTAATGCAGAGCGGAATGTTAACCACCTCGAATGGTATTCCATAGGTAACGCAGCGTCCCAGTCAACCTTGAGTTGCCATAGCTGTTGTGCAAAGATTTTTGCTGTGACAATCACTGGTGCCAACAACCCTAACGGATCATATAGTTTCGCAATATCTGAGGTAACGATTCTTTTTGTCACTTTTGTTCCTTGATTCGTGATCGCTTTGATCCTGAACTGATCAGATTTTGGAAGCCATTTTAACCCTAGCGTTTTTATGACTTCCTCTGAATCATTTCCAAAGTCAAGATTTATTTCTTGATCTTGCGGGGGTACACCTTCCAGTAGTCGAGCATGATTAGCGCACCACTTTCTCAATTTGAACCCCGCACTTTTGAGAATGGATGACACTTCATGCTGCATTGCTATTGCTGTGGATAATGTATCAGCGCCAGTAATACAGTCATCCACATAAAAACCTTTCTGGATCACTTCCGCCCCTATTGGGTGCTTAACTGCGTTATCTTTCCCCAATTTTGACAGACATTTTGTTGCCAGATACGGTGCCGGCCTTGTTCCGTACGTGACCGTACACAACTTGTAACTTTTCAAGGGCTGGTCCGATTCATTCCTCCAGAAAATCAGTTGATATTGCTGATCATCATCATGTACTAGTATTTGACGGTACATTTTCTCGATATCCGCGGTGAACACAAAACGCGGCATGCGGAATCGTAATAGTATCGAGAACAGTTCACTTTGTACCTTCGGTCCAGTATGTAGTATATCATTTAACGACCGTTGCGATGTAGATTTCATAGATGCATCAAACACGACCCTTAACTTAGTCATGCTACTTTCTGGCCTTAAAACGCAGTGATGGGGAATGAAGTAGTGGCCATCTTTGATTCTGTCAGTTACTTCCTTCATATGTCCGAGGTTGATGTATTCTCTCATGAAATCCACATACTGTGCCTTTAGCACTGCGTCCTTGGCTAGCTTTCGTTCTAAGGCGTAAAATCGATTTAATGCGACTGACTTAGAGTCGCCTAGCGCTGCAGGGTTCTCCCGGAATGGTAACCTAACGACAAAGCGTCCGTCGGGATTTCTGGCTACGGTTTGATAAAAATGCGATTCGCATTGCTTTTCTTCTTGAGAAAGATTTTCGGCGATCGGTTCCACTTCCTCTAGCTTCCAGAACCTTTCGATCAGAAGATTTGTTGAGTCTTCCACAGTGCATACCCCGCATGTTGCCACAGATGACGATAGTTCTTGTTCCAATTTACCTGCAACCACCCACCCCAACACTGTATTTTGTAGGACGGGCAGTTTGTCAGACAATTTAATCTGCCCAATGCAAAGTAGCTGATGATAAAATTCTGCTCCAAGAAGCACGTCGACCGCCCTGGTGAGATTGAAACCTGGATCAGCCAACTTGATATTTTTCGGAATGCTCCAAGAATCCGTGGCAAATGATTGCATCGGTTGTGGTGGTACAATCTCTGATAGCACGAATGCTTCCAGCCTTGTGGCAAAACCGCTTTGTGTTGATTCCAGAGCCACATTAATTCGTTGCTGAGATCTTTCTTTCCCTTTTCCAATACCATGTAGACAAATGGTATCACATTTTGTTGGAAGATTCAACTTTTTCACGATTCTTTTTGTTATCAAATTCACCTGGGATCCTGAATCAAGTAGGGCTCGACATTCAATCGCTTTCCCTTCCTTGCTCACTAGTTTGATCGTTGCTGTCCCTAATAGAACATAGCTTTGCTTGTGTTCATTCGTTACCGTTGCTACTGTACTTGACCCAATAGCGCTGCCATGAGCTGATGATGCTACTGCTGCTGAAGAGGACTTGCTTCCATCTCCTGAGGGTTCGTCTGTATGCACCAGGGTGTTATGCTTCTTACTGCACTTGGTGCATCCACGTGACGTGCAGCTCTCATACCCATGCCCGAACTTCAGGCAGTTAAGGCACAATTTATGTTTGCGAACTAACGCCAGTCGACCTTGAGTGTTAAGTTGAAGAAACTTGTTACACGCAAATAAAGGATGATTTCCTTTGCAGACCGGGCATCCCTTCCGGGTTGAAACTACTGATGCCAGTGTCCTTGATACCCCTTGCTTCTTGACGTGGTCTTCAGCCCTAGCTTTATTGCCAAGAGCTTCTAATGACTGAAAACGGATTTCAAGGAACGAAAGAAACTCTTTCACGGATTGAACCTCCCTAGGTTTTGAAATTGATTGTTCATATAAGACGTGGGTTGCTTGATCCAACTTTTTGATCAGTATATGTAACAAAAGTGGATCCCAATTATTTGTTGAGATACCTAAATTCTGCAGCCCCATCAGACACTCCTGTGTGGTGTCATGAAGTGACTTGATTGCAGCGGCGGACGAATTTCCACTCGACTGCGCAGGCTGCGACAATAATTTGCTAATTAGTGCTGTCACTAATAATCTGCGATTATCATATCGATCCTTTAACGTTTGCCAGGCAGCTGCATAACTTTCTTCTGATGCTGTGAAGTGACGAATTAGTTTTTCTGCCTCTCCTGACAAATTTGTCTTTAGGTACCACATCTTCTGACAATTTGGCATCACCTGACTGTGAACCATTTCATTGAACAAATCATGGAATTGACGCCATTTCAAATAGTCGCCATCAAACTTTGGCAGCGTAAGTTTTGGTAGATTTATCATGTTTGGTTGTGCTGTCACCACAGAGGCACCTGAACTGTTCACGTTGATGTTGAACTCGTCGAGCTTAGTAGCCAGCCGTACCAAGCATTTCTCGACATTTTCTTCCATACGGGTAAACTCCTCAGCGCAATACCCGTGATCTGTGGGATCTGCGCTTAGCTCATAAATCAATCTATCAGCTTCCTCAAGTTGAAGCCATTGATTTTTGATAGTACTGATTTTTAATTCGTAGTACTGTTTTGGATGTTCGTGATGATCTCTCTGAACAGAGTCAAGCATGCGCTGCAACGTAGCCAGAATGCGCTGAGACCGTCTGATGCTTCCCAAAACCGGAGCCGACTTTTCGTCGTCTTGTTGACTTGCGTCTGATATTGTGGGCTTTGAAGACCCAGGACCAGGATCCATTGGAATGTCCACGAGGCTTTGGAACAATGCGATCTTCTGACAAAAGGTCGCTTTGTACTGTTCGTACAGGTTTTTAATTGCGTTGTAATAATCCTCAGTGAAATACGAATGCGTCAGTTGAGCGGGTGAGATGCCTCTTATTTCATTGTCTGTCGCCTCAAAAGCTGACCAGGAAGTTTCAAGACGCCGAAGTCGCTCTTCGTAATATCTCAGGTCCTTTCGGGCATCTGAATCTTTACCATAATTGCTGATAATTCGCTGAATTTCTTTTCCGCACTGCGACTGTTGTGCCGCTAACGAGTCCATCAACGAATCCATTGCCGCAGACTCGTAGAGTGAATTAATTTGCGCTGAGACTCGATCTGTTGTGTGTATCAATTGTAATCTAAGCGTTTCACCTAGATCACGTCGGGGTCACCAAATGTTTAAGTGAGAGCTCGTTTGCTCTACTATGCAACTATTATTGAAGTAGGTGCAATCGGTACTTGAACCAATACACCAGAGTTGCTGTTGCTGGAATTAAAGGGAAGGTATTTCGGTACTTGAACCAAAACACCAAACTTTAAAGAGTGAAACGCACCTCGATGGTAAAAGAACGACTAACTTTATTAATGAATAAAACATATTTATATTGTAACTTAAAATTACTTAACAAATAGGAAATTCATATTCTGCAGATTAATATTTTGAACTAGGTTACATGGCACGTGAGTTCATGCGACCGATTGTAAAATGCAACATAAGCTTTCGCAATGTGTCGAATTGCAAGCTCAGTAGAAGTGCGCTCGCATGAACTCACGTGAACTCAATTTTGGCAACTAAGTGTTTACAATTTTATATGACCTAGAACTATTCTGTTTACTCATAAGCAATTAATTATTATTGATTGCGAATTAATTGATTATGATTAAACAAAAATAATATTATAAATTTAAAAAGCAAGTAATAATAAATTATAATAAGTAAATTCTGTAATATTCTAGACAAGCAGAATTTAAATCGCCATAAATAGTGATGTCGATCTAAATTCAGCTATATAAAAGTAAGCGCTGAATCACGTAATGGAAGAAAATGTACAACAAATGGTAATTATTTTTTTTTTATTTCCTCATTTAAATCTAACTAAATAACGTAATATTGTTTTGTAATATTATTATAAATTTAAAATAAGGTAAATGGTAAATTATAATCCCAACAAAAACACTCCGTGTAAAAAAGGTGGCCAAGTCCCCTCAATCAATCGATCTTGCAAAAAGTTTCGCCATTTTATGTATTGAGATAAAAAGAGCCAAGTTCTTTAGCCAAACAAATTACTGAAATAAAAGGTGCCAAGTTCTTTGGCCAATGAAAGTAGTGATATGAAAGTGGCCAAGTTCTTCATCTCATAAGCAAATTTTAACTTGGCCAGTTTTTTTAGCGTGAAGAATAGCTTAAATTCATCGGAGCCTTCGATTATGTTGATATATTTCGCAGAGGTGAAAGAGCACGGTAACTATAGGAAATATTCCATTCACTAAGAATATAGAAAGTATAATTGAAGAAGGAACGCTGGCCAAGTTAAAATTTGCTTATGAGATGAAGAACTTCGCCACTTTCATATCAGTACTTTCATTGGCCAAAGAACTTGGCTCCTTTTATTTCAGTAATTTGTTTGGCTAAAGAACTTGGCTCTTTTTATCTCAATACATAAGATGGCGAAACTTTTTGCAAGATCGATTGATTGAGGGGACTTGGCCACCTTTTTTACACGGAGTGTTTTTGTTGGGATATATATATTATGAATGGCCGATTCACATTTTTCGCTAATTTTAGGGTGCTCTATTTTGGCCCCTAAAGAAGCCAGAAAGTTGTATTTGCAAAATTTGGTAGATTGGCCCCAGGCAAGGCCAAGAAAAAAATTTGGTTGACCTAGGTCCAACAGGAGCGCTACAGCAACAGCTCAAAAATGCCAATTTTGCGGTTTTCTCTGGTTCGAGAATATCTACTGGGCAGCGCACGAGGCAACTTGGCGCGTGCGCTACCGCGCACGTTGATAATTAATTTTCTAACATGTGTAAATAGTAAAATCTTCATTCTTGACGAACGCAGTCAATCAGCAAATTGCCACCAATTGCTTATTGCGATAACTGACAGCGAAAAACTGTCAAACTTCCAAATAAGTAAACAATTGTAATTGTTCGAAGTACATTTGAACGACTCACTTTTTTTAAAGAAAATTTTAGAATTAGAACTAAAATTAAATTTATAACACTAATGCGTGCTTGTCTGGAAGTAAATTAAATCGGAAGTATAAGTAGCATTTTTTTCTTTAAATTACGAAGTTTATTAAGTCAAATGTAATTTAATGATTTGATCCTTTTTTTCAGATTAGAACGGGATAAGAACAGAATTAATAAGTGTTAAAACCTTTTGTAAACCTTTTTTTGTAAATTTTATATGGACAAAATGTGTTAAAATGGTGAGAAATGGCCTAAAGTGACATATAATTTTTACAGTTTTGAAGTTAAATATTTCGAAAACTAAATGGAATTCCTAAGAAATTCCTCCGGATTCGTCACTTTTAGGTCAAAATACATGTCCATTGTCCATACATAATTTCATTAAAATCGGGGGCTTCCTTGTGTCTTGTAAACTTGTTCCCAGTACTAAATGAGTATTAAATCGTGGTATATTTTGTTCCACAAATTTCCGACATGGCCGGGCTGGCATGTCGCTGGCCCGGCGAATGAAAAATGCTCATAGCTTTTTTGTGATGAGTACTAAATCTAGTACTTGAGTACTAAATAGTACTAAATGAGTATTAAATCGTGGTATAATTTTTTTCCCAAATTTCCGACATGGCCGGGCCAGCGACATGGACATAAAATATGATGTTTCTGATTTCTTTTATTAAGCTTTCGTGGACATGGTATGGGGTGGGCGTGAAGAAGGCGTAACATTTCGTAAGCAAGTACACCAAAGAACTATCGTTACCGTTTTATCTCCTAGGTCAGTTGCTTCAATAATTTCTGTGTGACAAGTCATATTCTTATTGTTTTATAAAAAGTTTCAGACGATCAGTTGTGTGAAGTTTGGCAGCCAGTAATTTTGTGTTACTACTTCATTATCTGCAACTTGCAAGGTGGAGCTAGTGATTTTGAATGTTGTATCGTACTGTATATTTGTCGGCTATGATGTATGTATAATGTATATGCATCCATGCCTTTTAAACTGTAATTAGATGTGCATACTGTCCTAAATTTGAATTAAATAGTTGTGTTCATTTGTATGTGGTAAACTTAAAAATGGCTTCCCGTGATCGAGACGTGTCGGCAGAAATTACGAAGCTGGAAGTGTTAAAAGAAAAAAAGTTGCAAAAACAAAAGAACTTGAAGGACAACTTCGTAACTCATTAACGAAGTTTTTGAAAACTGAAGCTCAGAAGAACGTTAGTGAAAACAGGAACCCTGTTACTAGTGGTACATTAGACAGTGCAAGTGAAGAAAGTGATGAGGCACTAGAGCTTTCACATTTATTAACGGACTCAACATCTGCGGTCCCATCATCGTCATCCTCCCAGCCAGAACAATGTTCACTTCAACTACCTCAACAACCGTTACCGGTAGATCTGTATTCGATACCACCATCTTCGGAAGAAGAGGAAACTTTTCAATCCATATCTGAAGAAAGAGATGAACGCAAAGTCATCAATGAGGTAAGCGACCCGTATTTATGGCCAAATCATTTCACGCAGTCAGAGAGAACGAAAATTGTTGAGAAGGGTCCTGTATATATTAAAAATACAAATTTCCCAAAAAATGAAATCGGGCGACATTTTAGTAACGTTCACTACACTAGGCAATTACCAAATGGCGAGCTACAACAACGGCGCGGCGATGGTTAGTGTACTCTGAATCAAATGATTCTGTGCACTGCTTTGCATGCCGTTTATTTTCAAATTCTCCCGTAAGTGCTTTAAGTTCCAAGGGAGGTATAAATGATTGGCAACACCTAAGCGTAATTTAAAAAAAAAAAGAACACGAAAATAACAAAGCTCACAGGGAGTGTATAATAAAATGGTTTGATTTGGACAAATTTTTGAAAACCAATAAAACCATTGACCGTGAGACTGAAGCTCAGCGCTGAAAGGATATTATGGAAAGACTTTTAGCAATCGTGTAGTTTTTGGCTTCTCACTATTTGGCATTTAGAGGTCATAAAAAAACATTTACTTCAGACAAAAGTGGTAACTTTTTAGATATTGTCAAGTTAATCGCTAAATTTGATCCTACATTAAGAGAATACTTAAGTCAAGTTTTCAAGAAAACCATCGCGAGAAATCATTACCTGGGAAAAAACCCAAAATAAGTTTATACAGTTAATGGCAGGCCATGTCATATCCAAGATAACTGAAAAGATTCTAAAGAACAAATACTATGCAATTATTTTGGATTGTACAAGAGATATTGCCCGAATTGAACAACTATCCGTAATTTTTAACCAACTTCAAAAAGGAGGAGGTTATAAGTTCGACGGCGATTTTTTTTTAAATTTTTGTTCCAGCATAACTTCCAAACGTTTTACCCGATTTTCATTATTTTATTAGATTTAAGAAGCTTGGCGGTGGTACGACTTCAAAAAGTGGGGTTTTTTTATATAAAAAATAAAAATTATTTTATACTTTTTAAGTGTAAGTTTTTTTGAAGTCGGTTCAATTTTTTTTTAAAAAGAGTTTTTAAGGACGACAGACAAGGAGACTGCTGAAATTTGAAGAACATTTCATAGGGTATATTGTAGTTGGAACAACAACAGTTAAAGGTTTAATTGGCTATTTGTTAACCAAACTAAGCAAACTCGGCTTGTCTTTAAAAAAGTGCAGAGGACAGAGCTACGATAATGGCTCAAATATGCGTGGAATACAGAATGGTGTTCAATGGAAAATTTTGGACATGAACCCTTTAGCTTTTTTTGTACCTTGTGGTAGCCATAGTTGGAACTTGGTTTTAGGAGACGCTGCGACATCTAGCGTGCAAGCTCAGACTTTTTTCGGGACCTTGCAGAGACTGTACATGATTTTTTCATTCTCCAGTCAGAGATGGTCCATACTTAAATAACATGTACAAATTTTACTAAAGCCCATTTCAGAAATAAGGTGGGAATGTAGAGTTGAGTCCGTAAAAGCAGTCTGGTATCAATTGAGCAAAGTTTGTGATGCTCTGTCAGCTTTACGACAAAACAGCACAGATAGCTTACTTATCAGTGAATGCCAATCATTGGAAAATGAAATATCGACTTTTGAATTTATTGTTTCATTAGTGATTTGGTATGACATCCTAGTGAACATTCATTGGATTTGTAAAATGTGGCAAACTCCACACATGAATCTAGATGTAGCAGTAAACCTTTTAACAGTTTTTCTAAAATGGCTAGATGAATATCGGGGGCATGGTTTTGAGTCTGCACTGGTGACAGCTAGAGGGGTGGCAGAAGTAATTGGGCTGCATGCAATGTTCTTTACCATAAAACTGCAAGACAAAGACGGAGGAAGAAATGTTTTGATTATGAATGAAATGGTAATACTTCTGAACTATCACCACAAGATATGTTTAAAATTAATTATTTCAATGTAGTTGTTGACACAATCCGTACCAGTTGTGAGCGGAAGGACGTTCGGATTTTTGTACAAAATAATTACCCTCTCAACGATGCCTGACGAAGGACTAATGGATAACTGCAAAAATCTGCAAGTTGCTCTTTCCGTAAGAGACCAACATGAATAGAAGGAATGGATCCTTAGGCCATTAGGCCGGCCTTAGGCCATTGGAAAGTGATGTTTGACACGGGCAAATTTCAACTGATCAAAGTTCAATTGATGACGGTTCTCATATTTTTCGTGCCGCAGCGCAGGATAGTGTGACTGCGTAGCCTCATCCCACAAAAACGCACACCGCTCAGCGGCATCCCGCGAAACGGGATAGTATGTCGCCAGCCTAAGGCCAAAATCCTTGAGTATATGAACAAACAAATGAGCTTAATATCTAAGTAATTGAACCTTGATATTTCGGAAGTCAAGGATATCATCTATAGTGAACTCGCGGTGTGCATTAGACATGGGTCCTTTGATAAACTGAGTAAACATGGGGATGATTCTCTTTTGTCGGCTTAGTCTAATGATGAGTCAGACGAATTATTCACCACAATTAATCGTCCTAAAAAACGTAAGGTTGCTAGAAAGGTTAAATCTTCAGAGGAAGGGAAAGCTGGTACCGGCAAACCAATCTCTTTAAAAGTTGCTGATGTCTCCAATGTTTCTAAATTGATCAGGGAATCGCTCCCTCTGGTCAAATTTACCATTTCAAAAACGTCCAAGGATATTTAAAGCCAAGTCGGAATCTGAACAAAAAGAAATTTTCGCGGTACTAAAGGCCAAGAAGGTCGATTCATACTCGTTCACCCCACAAAGTGAAAAATCTCGTAATTTGTTAATTAAAGGCCTCCACCACTCCACTAAGTCTTCTGAAGTTATTGCTGAACTTAGTGAAGTTGTGCCTCTAGCCAAGATAATTAAAGTAAAAAATCTTGTTACTCCCAAATCGAAACAAATGGGATGTAAACTTAATTCTTTTGTAGTGACGATTAGTCCCGACACTGACATTAAGGATCTTTGCAATGTAAATTACATTGCTTATCAAAAGATTCGTGGGATAGATTCAGGCCTTCTGGAATATCACAGTGTTTTAATTGCCAAGGTTTCGGTCATGTTGCCAGTTACTGCAACATGTCTTATCGCTGTGTGAAATGCAAGGGAGGACATAATCCAGGTGAGTGCCCTCGCAATAACTTAGCTTCAACTTCAGGGACGGTTAAGGAAAATCCCTTGGACGGACTTTTTTGTACCAACTGTGGTATGAATGGCCACTCGGCCAATTACAGGGGCTGCGCTACGTACAAAAAGATACTGGAAAGCCGGAAATCCAGGAAAGCTCAAATTGTGGGTAAACAAAATGAAGTCAGGACAACGGCGAATAACTATATAAAACCTGGTCAGAACTTTGCTAGTTTGTTTAAGTCTGGTGGTAAACAGGCCCCAGCTAAAACAAACACTTCCAATTTTAATAATACCAATGGCAATAACTCTTCAGAGGTCAATAATTTTATTACACATGAGGTTAAGTCCCTTTTTGGTACGGATCTTTTCTCTCTAATAAATAATGTTCGGAGCTTCATCCCCAAATACAAAACTTTAAATAGCGACATCGAGAAAAAAGTCGCTATTATTCACCTTGTTATCAATTTATTTCCATAAATACTGTTGGTAGCTTAAAACTCATGATCCTCAATGTTAATTCCATTGTTTCTCGCTGTCGGCGAATCTCTCTTGAACGCTTGTTGGCCATGGAAAAACCTGATGTGATGGGTATTGTCGAAACTTGTCTAAACCACAGACACAAGGTATCTTTTGATGGTTATAATTTTCTTAGAAGAGACAAAACTAATTCTACTAGAGGCTCTGGTATTCTCACGAGATCGCAGGTGAAATACACGGTTCTTAGTTTCCCTAGCCAATCGTGCTTTGTGCTTAGTGCTATCTCTATTGATGTAAACAATAGTGAAAAGCTGTTGTTCGTTTCAATATATGTGCACAATGTATGTCCTGCTGAAGTTCTGAAAAGGGAACTTTCTACTTTGGACTCTTTTGCTAGTCAGTTCGACCATGTCATAATTGGTGGTGATTGGAATGCCAGACACCCTTCATGGAATGACCTTACGCTGAATAGCAGGGGAACTTCTTTGCACAACTGGATTGTGAACTACCCCCATGCTAATAATTAATTTACTTATTGTTTCTCAAAATTCTCCTACTTATCCTCGATCTGGGTTCTTTTTAGGGTTCCGTACCCTAAGGGTAAAAACGGGGCCCTATTATTAAGACTTCGCTGTCTGTCCGTCCGTCTGTCTGTCACCAGGCTGTATCTCAAGAACCGCTATAGCTAGGCAGTTGAAATTTTCACAAATTATGTATTCCTGTTGCCGCTATTACAACAAATACTAAAAACAAAATAAAATAAATATTTAAGGGGGGCTCCCATACAAAACACGCCATTTTTTGCCTATTTTTGCTCGAATGGTAACAGGTAGGCACTTGAAATATTCACAAAATACTTAATTTATTACAAATAAAAAAAAAATGTTACAATATGAAATTTTTGTACTACTGTTGTATACCTAGTCAATGGTACGGAACCATTCGTGCGCGAGTCCAACTCGCACTTGGCCGATTTTCAGATTTTTATCTAGTCTCATCTTCTCTTATTAATGGAATTCCGGGGCAAAGCAACTTCACTTGTGAAGTGCTGGTGGCTTAGTCGGATCATCAGGCATGTTGTGATCGGTTTCCCACAAGCAAACGAAAAAGCAATTAACTGTTAATCAAGCCAAAACGTAAACATGATCCAAATCCGCAAACGCGACAATGGGTAACGACCTACCTCAAGAATAATAAACAAACATCGTACATAAATGTACAAGGTCAAACCCACGGAATTAAGTATATGCTTGAGCCGGCTGTGATAAGCGCTAACTTTGAAAAAAGTAAACAATACGGTAACGCGTCACGTTACCGCAAATAAAAAAAGAAAACAAGAAGCGCAAGCCGTTAACAACTAACTTTACAAAGAACGCTAAAGAAGCAAAAAGATGGGAGTCAGCATAAATGAGCATATTGAGCTCGGGCTACTCCCATCTAAATAAAAAACAATAAGTAAAGTAAATCAGCACTATCACCAAATTCCGATCGTAATTGCATCGATCAAAGGTAATTGTCTTTTTTGTTTGCAATTGGGCGAAATCGGCACCTAATTATTTGTCAAAAGTGGCGGTCACGTTGCAACGGTGAAATGCAACACGTGAGATGTGTTTTTCATAAATTAGTGTCAATTTAGCAATTAATCAATAAAAATTAATTGGAGTAGGGATAAGTGTTTATTGAATTAAGTGTATAAAAATAACATGTAATTAGCATTAAGGGATTCAGTTTAATTAAATCTTGTTTAGCAGAAGTCACGCCGGTTTTAATTAAAATTTCCTTACAAAGTTTTCAGGTTCGCCACTTAAAGTTACCCAGGTAATCTTACAACTCACAATCCACTATACAACGGCTCGCAGCTTCGGCCGCGGCCTCCTTCCCCCCAACCAAAGGGCTTCGTTGCTTGCCACGGCCACTCTAGAACCCTTCCCCGGCTTGCGGCCCTGCTCGCAGCCAAATTAACCCGATCCCAGGTCTTTGGAAACCAAAGCCTGGCCCCAATCCAAGAAATCCGCAAACCCAGCGGTCCATTGATGGTGAATTATAGGAAGGAACCCAGTCTCCTCCATCAGTGGTAACCAACGTCGCCCCCGCCTAAAAATCAGAAATACTTGACCCGCTCGAGCCGCCTGTTACCCCGTGTAATACACAACATTTTGGCGCAGCCGGTAGGATCAAGGAAGCCTGGTCAGAGACCATAAGCGCTTGAAAAGCCTTGATTCTGCGATCTGGGACTCGCACGTCCCAAACCCCTCACAGGGAAAAACGGCAGCACGAACGGGCTCAAGTTTTTTTTAAAAAAAAAAAAACGGCAATGCAACCGCTCGCCAAGTAAATTTTAATTGCGGGAATAAAACCCACAAATAAAGCCAAACTATCGTTTCGAATTAATTTCCCTTCGTGGAATTGCACCCAAAAAACAAAGAAAAAAAAAACGTGAACATTAGAATCGGACTCCAGAATGACCGTAGCTTGGCCCAAGGTGCAATCCGACGCCGCCAAATAAGAATTAGCCCGGACTGGGGCAAACATTTTATTCGAGAAATTAAATCCGTAATTAAAAAAAAAAAGAAGAACAATTAAGCTGGGCGAGAAAGATCGTTTACTCTATTACACAACTCTAATTCGTACGTTGGCACCTCAACCAATTGATAAAGATTCATTAGCTTGGAATTTCCGGGTTTACCGTAATTATACCAAGAACAACTATGAATCTTCCCACATTTTAAAGAAAAAAGAAATAAAAAAAAAAGAGCACAACGAAATAAACGAAACCACAGTGCCCATAGTGCACGGCAGTGAAATCTGACGCCGATACGAGCTAAAGATAAGTCACTGTAGAAATAATTGAAATAAAAACTACTTGTTCTCAAGGGGAACTATAAATATGCTTTGCACGAGTACCTACTTTTTTTTTAAAAAAAAAAACAATCAAAAAATGAAAGTTTGGGGAATGGGATTAGCGATTTAAAAGAAAACTACAATTAAGTGCAATTAAAATTGCAACTCAATTAACTTTGCAATTGGGGGCGAAAAACCAAAAAAAAAAAAAAAAAAACTCAATGTTTAGCATGAGCAGAAAAGTAGCGAAACGTGACACGGTGCGACTGATAGCGGAGAAAATGTTCTAACTTGAACTTTAAGTGCACCACATTTTTTTTTTTTAATCTCAACATACAAACGTCACAACATTCATAACGAATGTAAACAGAAATTCCCCTTCTCCCCTTATCAGCAAATGCGTTTAAAGAACATAAATTAACTCGAAAAAATAAATCTGTCGAACAAAGTTTTTTCTTTAATATAAAAGGAAAATTAGGCTGGGTACCGTGAAATAACTTGCGATTTAGCTACCTGAATGAACCCTGAACCTGCCCTGCCGGGAGTAGACCCTTCAATTAATAACCCCGGAGTGCTAGGTATACGTCTGCGGAGCGGGTTAACCCTAAAGGACCCCGCAGCAAACTTAGAGGAGTATCTCGCTAAAGTTTGTAAGAAAGCTGAAGTACCTGGGGGGAAACCGTGCGACGACCCAGCTCTAAATAGGTCAATAAGACTCCAAGAGCAAATCGATCAGCTGAAAGCTGACGCTCTAAGATTAGGTGAGTCCTGGGCAAAGTTCAAGGGGTACAAAGGTAGTTCAACGCCAATAGCAGGCAAGGAAAAACCACGGGAGGTAAACGAACCGGGAGTAGGCCAAGAATCTTTTAACGAGGGAACATACGAGCCAGACGAAGCTGACGCGATCCTCAGCTGGCTGACCTATTCTTTTAGTAACCCTAATTCATCCAGTTTTTACGGGTTCGATTTGGAAGAAGAGTTACAAAAGCTAGAAATGACGGATTACACTGAAGTCGCGAAGTTGGTTACCAAGATGGTACCAACTTTCTCGGGTGTCCCTGGCTCGCATATGACCCATGAGTTACCCATGTTCCTGGGCTGCTGTAAGCAGGTCCTCGCTTGTCTATCGGAGGACAAAAAGAAACATTTTTTTCAAATATTCCCGACGCGATTGAGGGGAGAAGCATACCTGCTCTTCTCAGATGAGGCTCCGACCACAATGAAGGAGATTGAGAAGAAAATGAATCGGGCATATCTGCCCCGGGTAAATTACCAGGAAATGGTAAATAAATTAATCACGGCCCAGCAATACCCGCTGGAAGATTTAGAAGCCTACATTGAAAGACTAAGAACTACCCTTCGGTTCTGCCAAGAGGCAGCCGAGGACAAGTACGGGGAAGCCCAAGCTGCTGTAATGAAAACGCAGTTGGGAGATTTCGCAGCGAATGCACTGCGCGGGGGTGTGACGAACAGTCACATAAGTCAATACCTCCTGACAAACGCGAATGACGATTTTGAGAGCCTCGCAAAGAAGGCTCTAGACATGGAGATGATGCAGCAGAGCATTTTCTCTCTAAGGAGGCCACCGACAAACGGCAGCGAGTATGCCCCTGCCTGGGTCGGAGAAGGGCAAGATCCAAGAAACCCCTATCCATATCCCGGTATGCCGAGGGGACCCCAACGAAACCCCGATGTCGGGTATAGCCAGGACAAACCATCGGGGCAAAACCTTAATTGGGTCCGGAACCCATTTGCCACTGCAAGTCCCGCAAAAAGAACGGCAAGCCCGCTAACCCGCCAAAAACGCAAGGAGGAGTTGGAGGCAAAAATTACATGCAGCTTTTGCAACAGAAGAGGGCATGTCTATGCGGACTGCCTAAAACGAAGGAACACACCGTTTTGCGATAGTTGCAGACGGTACGGGTATGATTTGAGGACGTGCGGAAACACACGCACCTCCCTCCCCGCCCCAGCGGTTAGAGAAAACCGCCCGATCCCAGCCAACAACAGTTTCAATAATCGAAACAATAATTTTAATAACCGTAATAATAATGGTCAACAAGACCCAAACAGGCGTAGGACTTATAACGTGCGTCTCAACTGCGATTGGTGCGGGAGACAAGGACACGACCTAACGACCTGTCCTCACAAAAAGTCCTGGGACTCTAAGCATTCGGGCAACGCGACTCAGTCGGCCCGAAATTCCCAGGACCGACTCTAAAACCCCAGCAGAAAGAAACCGGGTCTACCCAGCCGCCCATTAATGGTGTCCCAGTAGTGGAACTCCCACTAGACATAGGCCTGCACGGCCAAACAAAATTGATAGTGGACACCGGCGCTGAGGTAAGTATAATAAAAGAAAAGTCCATCCAAAACAAGGCAACAATAAACCGGAGCGAACAAGTAACGCTGGAAACTCCATTTGGAACCGGAAAAACCTTGGGAACGTGCAGAGGGAAATTCGTAATTAAGACAAGCGAAATACCCTGCAATTTTCATGTGGCAGAAGACATGCCAAACATGACACAAGATGGACTCCTGGGAAACGATTTCCTAGCAGAACACTGCAATGTTGAAGGACCCGACAAGAAACTCCGATTTCCTCGCACGGAAATCAACCCCAAAGAATTTGCGATTTCGCTTAAAAGTTCTTCGGAATCAGAGCCAAGCACAGCCAAGGCTAAAATCGAGTGCGTAAAACCCGAAGAAGTGTCAAGGGCACTAAAAGACAGGCAAAGCCCGACGAGGGAAACAAAGGCCTGTAGTGACCCGAAAACAGCTACCAAAGTTGGTGCTGTAGGCAATACTTCGAGGGCGATGAGGAAGCACAGGGTAACCCTAGAGGAACCCGTATGCATACCTGCGCGCACAAGAGTGATGGTTAGGATTCCGATGAATTTACGGGAAGAAATGCTCTGTATGTCGCAAGAAATAAGCGATGGAGTCTTCCTAGCGAATAGTATTAATTCAGCGGGAACGCAAGGAGTACTTGTCAGCATCCTCAACACGCGCACACAATCAGTAGAGCTGTCCAGTATGGAATTAGAACTAGCTCCGGCAACTGAGTATGTGCTAGGATCGTTAACCCAACTCAAAGAACCAAAAAACGGCACCGGACAAAAGAATACTGAAGAAACCGTCAACCCCACCCACAAAATAAAACCGCAGCCCAAACAAGGGCGCGAAGAAACGCAACTCCCTACGCGGGAGGCAGGGACGAAGGCCAATGGAACCCAGATCAGAGGTATCCAAGCCACCCTAATGCACTGCCGGGAGTCACGCAAAGCGGACCCCGAAGAAACAAGCGCCAAAGAGCGACTAAACAGGTTAGAGAACGAACTCAACCTAAGCCCCATCCTTGACAAACAGGAACAGCGGGAAATATTGAGAATATGTCAAGACTACAACGACATATTCCACCTAAAGGGGGACAAGTTGACGCACACTGATGCGATTACGCACGAAATTCCAGTGTCACCGGAACAAGCGCCGATTAACCAAAAAATGTATCGCCTGCCCGAGACGCAGCGCGAAATTATCCAAGAGCAGCTAGAAGAAATGCTCGAAAACGACGTGGTCCAACGGAGCAAGAGTCCGTGGAACTCACCGTTACTGGTGGTTCCGAAGAAAGCCGGGCCCGATGGGAAAAAGAGATGGAGGGTAGTAGTAGACTTTCGTAAAGTCAATGACAAAACTGTCGGCGACGCCTACCCCCTTCCCCGAATTGAAGATATCCTGGACCAATTAGGTCACTCGCGATACTTCACAACCCTGGATTTAGCCAGCGGTTACCATCAAGTATTGGTGGATCCCAAGGACCGACCCAAAACCGCATTCAGCACGGGCTATGGTCACTACGAGTTCAAGCGAATGCCCTTCGGCCTAAAAGGGGCCCCGGGCACATTCCAGCGCCTAATGAATTACGTCCTGACGGGACTACAGGGCTTGGAATGTTTCGTTTACCTGGATGACATCGTTATCTACGGGAAAAACTTGGACGACCACAACGCAAAGCTGCGTAAAGTTTTCGACAGGCTGCGCGAGAACAACTTGAAATTACAACCGGAGAAGTGCCAATTCCTCCGGAAAGAAGTCGTGTACTTAGGACATAAATGTTCCAACGAAGGGGCTCTCCCGGACCCTAGCAAAACAGCCTGCGTACAGGAATTCCCTGTTCCACGCACAGTCAGGCAAACGCAATCCTTTCTAGGATTAGCAAACTATTACCGGAAGTTCATTCCAAATTTCTCGAAATTGGCACGACCAATAAACAATTTACTTCGCAAGGACGTAAAATTCACCTGGACTGATAATTGCCAGGAAGCTTTTGAAGCAATTAAAAATGCACTAGTAACACCACCGCTTTTAATTTACCCCGACTTCAACAAGCCATTCAATTTGACAACGGATGCAAGTAGCGAGGCGCTAGGGGCAGTGCTATCTCAAGGTACTGTTGGAAGTGATCAACCCATAGCCTATGCTAGCCGAACGCTAAACAAAGCGGAAAGAAATTACTCCACAATAGCGAAGAAGTTGCTTGCCATTGTCTGGGCAACCAAGAATTTCAGGTGTTACCTTCAAGGGAGGAAATTCACGGTCTACACCGACCATAAACCCTTGAAAGGAGTGTTCAACGTGAAAGATCCGACTTCACGTTTGGTCAGATTCCACCATAAACTATCGGAATTCGACTATAATATCGAATACAAACCCGGTAAATACAACACGAATGCCGACGCACTAAGTCGAATACCGTCAGAAGGGGCCCAAGAGCAAAAAGGGCAGACCCTCACAGTTGCGGCACAAGTACACGAACCTCCAAAAACAGGAGAAGAGACGCTGAAAGTATCAGTAGTCACCCGGGCACAAGCGCGACGCACCCCGGAAGGGACAGAGGGGATACAGTCAACTGCGGAAACCCCGACAGAGACACCCCATGTCCAAAGAGCGAAACAGCCAAAAGAAAAACCCCCCGACGCGGGCGAGACAACAGATACCGGATCAGCTGGAGAAAATAAAACTGTGGAAATAATCACTGATCCGGAAGAAATAAAAACTATACTCCGTGATTACCACGATTCCCTTTTTGGAGGGCATCAGGGAATTACGAAAACGTACAAACGCATCAGACGAAAGTTCTGGTGGAAACGTATGCGTAGGGACATAAAAAGACACATTAAAAGCTGTCCGAAATGCCAGAAAATGAAGGCATCCAAACCCTATAAAATGCCAATGGTGATCACGGACATAGCAGAGAAACCTTTCGACAAGGTCTACCTGGACGTTGTTGGTCCATTAGAGGTCACACATGCAGGAAACAAATATATCCTAACCTTCCAGGATAATCTTACAAAATTCGTAGATTGGTACGCCATCCCGAATGGGGAAGCGGAAACGATAGCGCAAATTTTCTTCGACGAAATCGTCACGCGCTACCGGATTCCCAAAAAGATCGTAACCGACCAAGGAACAAATTTCCTCAGCGATCTATTTAAGCAGGTCTGCAAGCTATTGAAAGTAAAAAAGCTGCAAACCTCCGCGTACCACCCTCAATCCAATGGAGCATTGGAGAGGGCACATCGACCCCTAGTCGAATATCTACGGACCATAGTGGATGAAAATCCCAATACCTGGGATCAATTTCTACGTACTGCGGCGTTTGTTTACAATAACAGCACGCACGAAGGCACGAAATTGACACCCATGGACTGCCTTTACGGCTTTATCGCGGATGTACCCTCAAATTTGAGACGGGAACCAGAACCCGTTTACAATCACGAAAGTTACTATCATCAATTAAGGTACAAATTGCAAAAGTCATACCAAATTGCTCGAAAGAATATTCTGGACGCCAAACGCAAATCAAAAGAGCATTATGACAAAAATGCAAGACCACTGACCCTGCATGTGGGAGACAAGGTCCTCCTAAAGAGTGAGAATCGGAAAAACAAATTCTCAGAGCTCTGGGAAGGACCATACAAAGTGACCTCAGTCGTATCCCCGATTAACACAGAGATAAGGATACGGAAAAGGCTGAAGGTCATACACAACAACCGTCTCAAACCCTACATTGAGTAAAGAACGTCAAAAAAAAAAAAAAAAAGCGCAACTCGACCAAAATACAAACACAAACGCAAAATACCTTCGGTAAAGCAAACTCCAATTCTCAAAAAAAAAAAAAAAGAAAAGAAAAGTAAAAAGAGAAAAAAAAATGGCAAATAGGTAACAATATGAGCAACAACATTAATCACTGCACTAGCGTAGCGAAGCTCAGTAAACGAAAGATACAAACGTGACAATTTTTGTGAAATTGAAACCCCCGAAGAAGCAGAGTAAACCGCCGGGAATAAAAGAAATAAGACACCCGTTGAATTGTTGACATACAGCAAATTACAATCAAACTTCAACGATAAAAATTTAGTCACAGTTTTAGAAAAACAGCAGAAAAATACAACGCGTTTAAATAGAGACAAAGGAGGTGCTAACCAAGGAAGAGTATTGGAACAAGTAAATTTAATTGTACCAAAAAAAAAAAAAGAGAAGAAATAATAATAATATAAAAAAAAAAAAATGAATAAGTTGCGAAAATTGATTAGCGTTTCCCTATTACAGTCAAGAAATGGACAACGAACTGGACAAAAGGTTTGACAAACTATTCGCCCTCGCCAGGGAAGCGCAACGCAGAAGGGAGGACCCCACAGGGATAATCTTATATAAACTCCCTGCCGAAAAGCCGCAACCATGCCGGAAGACCGAGGTGTCCGAGGAAGAAAAAAGGGAGCAGGAGCAAAAGCTGCTGCAGAAGAAATCAGCGGTAGAAGAACACTGGCGACGACTGAAACTCGAGAAAGGGGGGAAACCACCCGTAAAGAGGAAATCCCGAGGGGGAAAACGGCATCGCCTAGCAAATCAGTTAAAGAAGCTAAAGGCACTCAGGGCAGCGGCGGTGACGGCAGAGGAAAAGGAAACCTACAGGAGGCTAGAGCAAAAAACACGTGAAGAAAGCCACACACTGAAAGAGGAAAAAAAGCTAAGCACAGCGCACAAAACAAAAAAATGTACATAAAAACAATGACTCAGAAATAAAAACAAAACCCTAAAGCCTAGTCTGAATCTTTTCTTTACGACCCCTCGCCCCACTCGGTTCCAAACAGAAAAAATTTTTTTGTATATATATGTAAAGAAACATGCTTTTTATTTTTAAACTCCTACAGAAGATAACAATTTGCTTCACATAAATTTTTCGCACTACACTATTTACAATTAAACTAGTTACTAAAACTCCAACGAGGAGTACGGTGGCGGTGGATCAGCCCCTTCCTCATCCTCGTCCTCGTCGGATAGACCCGGGGGACCGATCAAAGGAGGCATCTCACGGGGCCCCATTGTACCCTGGAGTACAAACATCGCCCCTGAAAAAGGAAAACAAAAATATAAACATAACATTAAGCAAAAAGAAAACAACAACAAGAACTCACCCTGGGCAATAAGGCAGTAGGCCCCACCGAGAACCCAGGAGACGGGAAACGTCCCCTCCCTGCGTGGGCCGGTGTAAAGGGGCAGTACCTCTCGGTGCAGGGGATGCCTATACAGGCTAATGGTGCCCCGCCACCCGGGCACCACTCGATGAACTACAAGGGAGGTAACGTTAAATTCCTCCCCATCATCGAATGACACGGTGTCCCCGGCACGCACCGCAATTTGCACAAAAATCCCGTTCATCCTAAAAACAAAGAAAATCTATAAATAATAACAAATAAATTGAAATAATAAATTAAAATTAATAACTAAATAGCAAAAATACTCACCTTCACTAAACGCACTGCACTAGACGAAGAACAATAGTTAAATAGACACGAAAATCCAACTAAACTTATCACAATCCCCAGCGTGGGAAACAGAAAATGCAATCCCAGGTTACTGGAAACCGGGAGTCAAATGTCGAACTCACTCTTCCACAGTACCCGAAACGCGAACTCATTATTTTTTTTTGTTTAATCCACACTTTTCAGGAGAGCAAAAATAAAAAAAAAGGGGAGAAAATGAAATATCTAACAGTAAAGTTAGCACTCATATTGCTGGCATACGTAAATGCCCAGAAAACGAATGAAGAAGCACTCAAGGTCACGGAGGTAGAAAACACGGGGATTCTCCTAGAAGAATTGGGGACATTAGCACCCTACCGAACCACCTGGAGCATCTTTACGGAAATAGATTTGGGGGAACTGGACCTACAAATACAAATGGCGGAGAAAGCGGAAGAACTCATGCACAAACTATGCAACCACAAGGATAACAAAAGGACAATTTGTAAAACATACGAAATGCATGTGCACACCCTGATTACAGACCTAAAGAGGAAAACGGAAGCTATCAAGGAGACAGTCCCGAGGAAAAGGACGACCAGGTCACTTTTCGACGGAATCGGCAATACGATGCACTACCTATTCGGGACCATGGACAGCGAAGATAGTAAACAAATTTACAGCAAACTGGGGCAATTGGAGGAGGATAAGCAGATGCTGGCCGAATTGGAACAAAAACAAATTAGTGTGTTAAAATCAACCCTCGAGAAAGTCCAGAAGCCAATAGACTCACTCGTACAGCGACAGGAGGAGATGATGAACGAGATCATTCGAGCACATAACGACACCAGCGAGACCCAGAAAAGATTGGAACGACAAGAGCTAGTGATGGGTCTCCTGATGCAAACGATTGAAATCGAATTACGACAACAAACCCTTCTGGACATAATAACCACGAGTAAAAATGGACAGATACACCCTCTGTGCGTATCACCAACTACTCTATTAGAGATATACCACAAAGCTCACCCAACATGCGCAAACACGGCAAACTGCTTGGAATTAATATACGGGGTCGCAAGAACACATACGCAACTAATTCAGGACAAGATGGTAGTAAAAATAACCATACCCGTTTTTGAGGCTAGCACAATGAAACTACTGAAGGTGAACGTCTTCCCAATACATAGCAACAAACAGACGCTGATCCCACGGATGGACTACGAGTACGTAGGAAGCAGACTAAAGACTCAAGAGTTCCTACTCATAAAGCAAGAGGAGTACGAAAGGATGACCCAAATAAGGCAACCGGGAGGGACAACGATATATGTAACTGAACTGACGACGCCCATAATTAAAGCAACCCAATCCAGGGAATGCATCATCAAAATATTGCACAACCCACTTGACGACTACGCAAATTGTCAACTAAGGGTGCAAATCCCTCCACAAAACCACCTAACAAAACTAAGCACTCCTAACGTCTGGTTGTTTGCCTTTAAGACGCCACAGGCAATACAGTTGACCTGCATGGATGAAATAATAACAACAAAGCTAACGGGACAAGGAACGTTCTTGATCACCAAACCGTGTGACCTACAAGTAGGAACGAAGACAGTTTACTACCAATTAAAGCAAACCTCATCGACCAAAATAACTCAACCATCAACGTTCCCAAATATAAACCAAACCCAGGAAAGCCTGGGGGCAATCCTGAAGGAGGCACCAAGGGAATTCGTTCTGAACAGCATGATTCCAAACAGTACGATTGAATCCATCTCCCTCGAAAGCGAGATGTATTCCCTCGAGGAGTTGGAACAAGAAATCAAACGAATTAAACAACACCCCCGAATCCAACAGGCCCACGGGTTTGCAATAATATCAATGGGTGGAGTAGGAGCCGTTGCAGCCGTCATCATGACATTACTCATCATCAAACGCCTGTGGAAGAAACGAAAAGAACGCCAGACACCCCCAAACACAACCGTAAATATCCAACCAAGACCAGAAGAAGAGGAAGAAACGGCATACGCCAATGTACCGGAAGAAAACACTGAGGATCAACACAAAAACATTGGAGCAACCATGAACTCCAAGTCAAGGAACCGACCCAAAAAATTCCAACTAGTCTGAACCAGGGATAAGTTTTATTAAATATGATTGTAAAAGCTAGGTAGAATAATAACCATAGGGGTACACAATATCTTGAAATAAGAGAACACATATATATATACAATTGTACGAAGGAAAGTAAACAAAATAAAGTCAAAAACAATAAAGTAATCTAGTAAGGGAAAATAGTAAAATGTAACAAGCTCAGATTAATAGGGAAATAGACTAGAATAAGAATGAATAAAAACTACAAAAAACAGAATAGGGAAAAACCATCTCAGGCACTTCAAAAAAAAAAAATATAAAACAAAAAAAAAATAAATTGAAAATTGAATTGAAAAGGCAATGTAACACGAGTGCAACATGACCCCACCCACTTCAAACACATTTTTTTTTACATAGCTAAATACGGAGAATTATTCCTCTCCCAAGAATAATCCTCTTTTTCAAAAGGGGGGAGGAATGTTGTGATCGGTTTCCCACAAGCAAACGAAAAAGCAATTAACTGTTAATCAAGCCAAAACGTAAACATGATCCAAATCCGCAAACGCGACAATGGGTAACGACCTACCTCAAGAATAATAAACAAACATCGTACATAAATGTACAAGGTCAAACCCACGGAATTAAGTATATGCTTGAGCCGGCTGTGATAAGCGCTAACTTTGAAAAAAGTAAACAATACGGTAACGCGTCACGTTACCGCAAATAAAAACAGAAAACAAGAAGCGCAAGCCGTTAACAACTAACTTTACAAAGAACGCTAAAGAAGCAAAAAGATGGGAGTCAGCATAAATGAGCATATTGAGCTCGGGCTACTCCCATCTAAATAAAAAACAATAAGTAAAGTAAATCAGCACTATCACCAAATTCCGATCGTAATTGCATCGATCAAAGGTAATTGTCTTTTTTGTTTGCAATTGGGCGAAATCGGCACCTAATTATTTGTCAAAAGTGGCGGTCACGTTGCAACGGTGAAATGCAACACGTGAGATGTGTTTTTCATAAATTAGTGTCAATTTAGCAATTAATCAATAAAAATTAATTGGAGTAGGGATAAGTGTTTATTGAATTAAGTGTATAAAAATAACATGTAATTAGCATTAAGGGATTCAGTTTAATTAAATCTTGTTTAGCAGAAGTCACGCCGGTTTTAATTAAAATTTCCTTACAAAGTTTTCAGGTTCGCCACTTCAAGTTACCCAGGTAATCTTACAACTCACAATCCACTATACAACGGCTCGCAGCTTCGGCCGCGGCCTCCTTCCCCCCAACCAAAGGGCTTCGTTGCTTGCCACGGCCACTCTAGAACCCTTCCCCGGCTTGCGGCCCTGCTCGCAGCCAAATTAACCCGATCCCAGGTCTTTGGAAACCAAAGCCTGGCCCCAATCCAAGAAATCCGCAAACCCAGCGGTCCATTGATGGTGAATTATAGGAAGGAACCCAGTCTCCTCCATCAGTGGTAACCAACGTCGCCCCCGCCTAAAAATCAGAAATACTTGACCCGCTCGAGCCGCCTGTTACCCCGTGTAATACACAACAGGCAGTTAGTCTTAAACTTAATATGTCGCACGACCTGTCTCTTATTGCAAGCCGGGATAATTATATCCTTTCCTTCAAAGAAACTAATTGAACGGAATTTTCTAATCTCATCCACAATAGACTTGAGGACCTCCCTTTAAATCAACATGTGAATCTATCTAACAATGCAATCGATGACATAGTTATGGAATTTCAGAGCATTCTATCGAATGCCATTGACTTGCATGCTAGGAAAATTCATCCTAGGGTCTCGAAATTCGATATACTACCTAGTTCTCTACAAAGACTCTTTAGGATCAGACGTGTCTTGCGAAAATCCCTTAACAGGATTTATCATAGATATCTGAATACATCTAATATGGATTATGTTACTCTCCGTTCCCAAATATCCTGCTTAAGCACTTGACTCTTTGTATCTTAACAGTACAGTTAATCAAACAGGGTCCAGATATGTTTAAGTAATTAAGGATAATGGCCGGCCGTAAGTCTGTAGTTCCTCCTAAGATTACCTCTTCTGATGAACGATCCACATCAGATCCTTGTGAAATGGCTGAGCTTTTCGCAGACACTTATGAGGATCAGTTTCAAGTAAACCCAATTGACCCAAACTTTAAAAGTGAGGTGAAAGCTGGTGTCAATGAATTCATATCTACTGAAACAAATACTACTAACGCTGATACTCGAAATATCTCGATATTTGCCCCTCTTACTACGAGGGGAAGTCAAAAGTTCGGGGAATGAAGGGGAATGGGCGGGGTAGGAATGCTCACTAAACACAGCATAAATTTGGGACTCGCTATTAGTGTATGTGTCAAATTTCAAGTGTATGAGCGTGGTCGTTAACGAGTAATCGCCATTCAAAAAAGTCAAAGTCGGAAGAAAACCGCAACAGTGAACAAAATTGAACCTCGCGACGAAATATTTGGTGATTTTTGGAACTGTGTGACGACGAACCTACTCCGATTTTGGAGAAGATTGTTACTGGAGGTGAAACCTGGGTTCATCACTTCTATCCTGAATCCAAACAAGAGTCCGTACAGTGGCATAAAAAGGGTACACCACCCCGTAAGAAGTTTAAGGTGCCGGAATCTTGAAAATTGATGTCTACAATTTTTAAGATTGTGTAGGCATTTTATTAGTATAGACTACAAAGAAAAGGGTACTAAAATTACTGGAGAGTACTATACTTTAATATTAAAATGGTTAAAGGAAATCATCATGGAAAAAAGAAGAGGAATATTGACCAGGCGTATGCATGCTCCTGCAAGACAACGGGCCGATTCACAAGAGCAGGGATGCGATGGCTGCTCTACACAAATATGAGTACTAATCATTAATTCATCCACCCTACTGTTCAGACTTGACCCTTAGCGATTATTATTTGTTTAAAAATTTCAAAAAAGAGCTAATGGAAAAAAAATTAAACAACAATGAGGTCATAGAGGCTATTACGGCTCATTTTGAAGGCAAAGTACATTTCCAGTTAGCAATTGTGCGTCTAACCCACATTTGCCCCAAGATAATATCTTCGTCTCACCTGACATTGTGGGACACATTATTAAAATAGCCCAGGAAAGATAGCTCCAAATTCGACGCAACTGGGAAATAAATACAACGAAAGGTTTTTTTTGGTTTAAACGATAGAAACAACATATCAATTTACCTCCTTTTACTTCCGTCCGCGTCCTTGATTTGCAGGACCTTGTGATAAACAAATTAGAGCAAATGTAAACAAAGAAAATTAGGTCAAGACCACCTCTGCTTAACAAAGCACATTTCATTTAGCTTGATCGGGTGCACTGACAGTTTGAGAAATTCAATAAAAATGCAAGCATGCAGTTCCAGGGTAAACTTTTACTCAATGGATTTTCGCGCATAAGCGAGTCGAATTACCCTGCACTTGAGCCACTTGCGCAAAGTCAAAGCCTTGTGGCTGCTCCAAATCCAATCTCCGAATAAAGGAGTTAAAGCCTTGTGGCTGCTCCATTCCTGTTCCCCAAACTCCAGTGTGAGTAAAAGCTTTGTGGTTGCTCTGCTGTGAAGCCCATCTTTAAGGTTGCACTACGGGTGCACTACAACCTCAAAGGAGTTAAGTCCCTGGCATGGGACGTATGCTCCAGAAGTCGAAATAACTCGGCCGTTAGAGGACCGATTTCGACGAAACTCATCTCGAACGATAGGGGAAGATCCCTAGAATTAAATTAGATAGAGTCTCTATGTATCCCGCAAGCCCCGGGTCCTGGATATTCCTGGAACCGCTGTAATTCGGCCAAGTTCGCTTAGAAGGTAATCTCCTTCTGAATGTACTCCACATATTTGATAGTGCCTTTATTTGTAAAATTTGTATCCTTGTTTTCCAGGATCCTTAAATTGCAGGATCCTTGAACTTCAGGATCCGTGAATCTCAGTACCGGTAAATTTCAGCACCCGTAAATTTCTGTATTCTTGAGTTTCAGAACCCGTGAATTTCAGGATCCTTAAACTTCTGGATCCTTGAATTTCAGGATCCTTGAATTTCAGGATCCGTTAATTTTTGCGCAAATCATAACAATTATGTCTATGATTTATTTGTGTAACTTTAAATAAAGAAGAATGCTTTTATACAACATATTATGAGATTCGCACTTGCGTCGCGATCGAAACCATCCGGTTGGAGTTATTCGTACCGATGCATGTATCATTGTATCCCACGTAGTGTGCTGGAAAATTCTGTTTGAAGTTAGGTGCTTTACTCATACAAGTGATTTGTTTTAGTTCGATATTGTTTATCTACCGTGTGTTACCGTGTGTTAGACTGTTAGTAATGAATTGTTGCATATGCAACAAGTCTCTGTTAGTAGGTGGAAAGAAAAGTGTTGTTAAAAAAAACGGACTCGAAGGTTTGCAAAGGGCCAGTGATGCAAGGAAAGACGGCAAAAGTTTCCCTACAATGCAAATGGGGAAATCACCGTTCATCTTAAATGCAGGTAAGTTCTTTGTTTTGTGTGCCCAACGTTCCTTGCCCAAACATAACCTCAACCTCAGAGTGGAGGGGATAGATCATTAACCCGAATCTGCCTCAGTTGCGCTGAGCGCATTCTCTCTCCATTCTATAACCTGTGCGTGGTTTCCTTTCAAACAGGACGTCAGTACGAACAACTGCTTTATCGTGCCAGGATTCTTTTCAATCGTTATTTTATTCGTTTTTAGGAATGAATACTCTAGACCAAAAAATATTGTTACAGCTGCGCTTAAGCTGTCATCAGGATATAATGACAATAGCAATCCGATGTCTCTTTTGCAGTCGTCATTAACTCCATTTGACATAGGGAGGGACTGTATATTCTGTGGCAAAGAAGCTTCTGTTAGAATTGAAGTTAAAAAGAAACAGCAGTATAGGAAGACTGTGGTTGAAGTGCATACTGTCCCATTCAAGCAAACTGTTATCGCTCAGTGTGATACAAGACTTGATTCATGGGCTGAGAAAGTACGCCGAAGAGCAAATGTAACTGGAGATTTCCACGCCAATGATGCTAGATACCATGACGAATGTCGAACTATATTTTTCCAAGGTGGTTTCATCGAAGGTGAGTGTGGCAGTGGAGATGTTAAACACGTCGGCAGACTTCAGAGTGAAAACAGGCTGCAAGCTGTCTGTGATTACCTTGAGACTTCTGATGATTGCCAATTCTCTATAGATGAATTAGAGGTGTATATGGAAAGTGTGTGCTTGGGGCTTGATTGTGAGCCCTATAGCAGGAAACGTTTTAAGGACAAACTGTGTGACCACTACGGGAGCCGCATTTGTGTAAGCAGTGTTGTGATCGACATTGCCGTAGTAAACAAACAGGCAATTAATTACTACACAAAACCAAAAGTAAACATGATCCGCAAAGCGCGAACACTGGGTAACGACCTACCTCACGAAAAATAAACAAACATTGTATATAACTGTACAAGGTCGTGCCCAGGGAACGAAGTATATGCTTGAGCCGGCCATGTTCAGCGCTAGCTTTGAAAAACCAAAACAACACGGTAACGCGTCACGTTACCGAAAATATAAAAGAACCAAAGCAGCGCAGGTCGGTAACAATTAACTTTACCAAGAGAATAAAACAACAAGATGGGAGTCAGCATAAATTAGCATATTGAACTCAGGCCGACCCCATCTAGTTGCGTAAAACAAAAAAAGTAAAGTAATTCAGCAATATCACCGAATTCCAAAGGCAATAATCAAAGGTGATTGCTTTTTTGTTTACATTGGGGCAATGTCAGCAATACCCTAATGAAAAACTGGCGATCACGTCGCAACGGAGTAAAGCAACATGTGAGATTCGTTCTCAATACTTATTTGCAAGTAATCAATAATTAGTTTAGAGTAGGGATAATTAGGTAGAATTAAAATGGTATAAAGATAATTGTAAATTAGCATTACGCGTAGTCTTTTAGTAATTCAAGTGTGAGTCGTTACGCTGCCCGAGAGAGCAGCGATTAATTAAAAAGTATTCTTCAAACTAGACAACAAAGTTTCATTTGACGGTATCATCATCTACCCACAAAAGGTAACAAGTGTTCCCCATTATCCACCATCCACGGCTCGCAGCTTCGGCCGCGGCCTCCTCCCCCAACCCACGGCTCGCGGTACGCCCGCGGCCTGCCTTTAACCATTCCCCCTGCCTGCGGTATTGCCCGTAGTTTTGGATATTCAAGTGCGATAATTCGGCGATTCACCCATGGTAATTTAGGGTGAAATCCCTAAAAGCCCGCAGCAGTGTAGTGCAGCCCGTTCGGGCCGCGTATACCCGTGAAACAATCATAACATTTTGGCGCAGCCGGTAGGATTAAGGAAGCCTGGTCAGAGACCATAAGCGCTTGAAAAGCCTTAATTCTGCGAAATTCAGGGCCTCGCACTGTCCAGATTATCACGGCAACGACGGCACTAGCGGAATTAATCCGCTGCACACGCGCTGAATACCTGCTGAAGGAAGTGGTTCATCGCGAAGGTGAATAATCCTGTACATAAAGGCCGAAATCGCAGGGCATTCCCCATTGTTTTGCTAAAGCAATTTATTAAGAAAACGGCGCCTCATGTATACGCAAAAAAAAAATAAAAACAAATAAAAGGGCACCTCGGCGATGACGCCATCCACAAGCTCAATGCAACGAAAAAATTAAAAGAACCCAGCGACAAGTTGCGGTGAAACAAAAACAAAAAGTTTCACAGTGAAATCTGACGCCGAAAAGAGCGCAAACCAATTCACTGTAGAAACACTGAAGCAAAAATTTTTCTAGTTCCCTAGTAAGACTAAAAATACTCTACACGAGTACTACACAAAAAAAAAGGGGGATAACAAGCCTGAAATGTAAGTTTAAGGACGAGATTGACAATCTCAATTCCACAATTAAAAGCAATTAGAATTGCGATCCAAGGCCCGAACAAAACAATCGCGGTCATGGAGGCGTAACTTCAAAAAAAAAGAAGCTCAACGTTTAGTATGAGCGGAAAATAATTGAAACAAGAACTTCTTGTTCCACAAGGGAACAAAAAATACTCCCCACGAGTACCTGACTATAAAAAATGATACATACAGAAAGTTTGGGGAATGAGATTTACGATCTTAAAAACTACATTTAAGAACAATTAAAAGTGTAGTTCAAGGCCCGAGCAAAACAATCGCAAAATTTCCAAAAAAAAAAAACCCCAATGCATAGCATGGGCGCAAAGTAGTGAAATCTGACACGTTGCGATTAATAGCGAAGAAAATGTTCTACCCTGCACTGGGAGTGCACCAAATTTTTTTTTTGTCTCTTCTCTTCTTTCAATAAATTTGAATGCAATGTTGGGAATGTAAATAAAACGAAATCTCGTTTTTCTTCTCCCCTTACCAGCGAATGCGTTAACCAAACATCAATTAACCCGGAAAAAATCTGTCGACCAAATTTTTTTTTTGAAATAAAAAAGGAGAATTATGCCGGGTACTGTGAATTAACCTGCGACTAAGCTACCTGAATGAACCCTGATCCTACCCCGCCGGGAGTAGACCCTTCAATTAACAACCCCGGAGTAACAGGTATACGCCTGCGAAGCGGGATAGTCCTTAAAAACCCCGCAGCAAACCTAGAGGGGTATCTCACTAAAGTTTGCAGGAAACTAAAGAACCTGGGGGGGACACGGGACAGCAGTCCGACGACCCAGGTCTAAATAGATCGATAAGACTCCAAGAGGAAATCGATCAGCTAAAAGCTGACGCTCTAAAATTAGGTGAGTCTTGGGCAAAGTTCAAGGGGTACAAAGGGAGTTCAACGCCAGTAACAGGCAAGGGAAAACCACGGGAGGAAAACAAACCGGAAGCAGGCCAAGAATCGTTTGACGAAGGAACATACGAGGCAGACGAAGCTGACGCAATTCTCAGCTGGCTGAGCTATTCCTTTGGTTCCTCAGGTAATCCTAATTCATCCAGTTTTTACGGTTTCGATTTAGAAGAAGAGATACGAAAACTGGAAATGACAGACTATACGGAAGTCGCAAAATTGGTTACCAAAATGGTACCAACCTTCTCGGGTGTCCTTGGCTCACATATGACCCATGAGCTACCCATGTTTCTAGGCTGCTGTAAACAGGTCCTCGCTTGTATGGCGGAGGACAAAAAGAAACATTTCTTCCAGATATTTCCAACACGATGGAGGGGAGAAGCATATCTGCTTTTCTCAGATGAAGCTTCGGCCACAATGAAGGATATTGAGAAAAAAATGAATCGGGCATATCTGCCCCGGGTGAATTACCAGGAAATGGTAAATAAACTAATCACGGCCCAGCAATACCCACTTGAAGAGCTGGAAGCCTTCATTGAAAGGCTGAGGACTACCCTTCGGTTCTGCCAAGAGGCAGCCGAGGACAAATTCGGGGAAGTCCAAGCGGGAGTAATAAAAACGCAGTTGGCAGATTTTGCCGCAAACGCACTGCGCGGGGGTGTGACGAACAGTCAAATATGCCAATACCTCCTCACGAACGCGAACGACGATTTTGAGAGCCTCGCAAAGAAGGCACTAGACATGGAGAAGATGCAACAGAGCATTTTCTCTTTGAGAAGGCCACCGACAAACGGCAGCGAGTATACCACTGCCTGGGTCGGAGGAGGGCAAGTTCCGAGGAACCCCTACACATATCACGGGATGCAGGGGGGAGCAACACCACAACGTAACCTCGATGTCGGGTACGGTCAGAACAGACAATCGGGGCAAAATCGGAATTGGGTACCAAACCCATTCGCCGCGGCAAGCCCCGCGAAGAGAACGGCAAGCCCGCCAACCCCCCAAAAACGCAAGGAGGAGTTGGAGGCAAAAATTACATGCAACTTTTGCAACAAAAGAGGGCATGTCTATGCGGACTGCCTGAAGCGAAGAAATACACCGTTTTGCGATAGTTGCAGACGGGCATGATCTGAGGACGTGCGGAAACACACGCACTCCCTCCCCGCCCCAGCGGTTAGACAAAACCACCCGACCCCCGCCAACAATAATTTCAGTAATCGAAACAATAATGGTCAACAAGACCCAAACAGGCGTAGGACCTATAACGTGCGTCTCAACTGCGATTGGTGCGGGAGACAAGGACACGACCTGACGACCTGTGCACACAAAAAGTCCTGGGACTTAAAACATTCGGGAAACGCGACTCAGTCGGCCCGAAACTTCCAGGACCGACTCTAAAACCAAAGCAAAAAGAAACCGGGTCTACCCAGCCGCCCAATTATGGTGTCCCAGTAGTGGAACTTCCACTAGACATAGGCCTGCACGGCCAAACAAAATTAATAGTGGACCCGGCGCTGAGGTAAGCATAATAAAAGAAAAATCCATCCAAGACAAGGCAACAATAAACCGGAGCGAACAAGTAACGCTGGAAACTCCATTTTTAACCGGGAAAATCTTGGGAACGGGCAGAGGGAAATTCGTAATTAAGACAAACGAAATACCCTGCAACTTTCATGTGGCAGAAGACATGCCCAACATGACACAAGATGGACTCCTGGGAAACGATTTCCTAGCAGAACACTGCAATGTTGAAGGACCCGACAAGAAACTCCGATTTCCTCGCACGGAAATCAACCCCAAAGAATTTGCGATTTTGCTTAAAAGTTTGTCGAAATAGTTCACTGGGAATATATAGGGTGTTGTAAAATGAAACACGTTGTTAAAACTAATATTAAACTTTAATGCGCACTCGTCAACGGCTCCAACGAAACAGAAAGATTTCAGAGTTTAAGCAACTTAATTAGAATAGAATTCAGAACGGTTAATCCTAACAGTAAAATAAGCAATTGTGAGAGTCAACTCACATACAGGCGCTATACAAATACATTATTTTCCACATCCTTCTGCCGGGCAATCCACATTGGAGAGTTCCAGAGGATAAAGGTGCTGTATTGGTCGCCTTGTGGTGAATCCATTGTGAAAACGAATTTCGCAGGCTCGAACTTTTCCGTCGCGCCCAGGGAATACATTAAGTATGCGCGCTAGCTTCCAAAAAGTTCTAGACAATAAGTGATCATAAACTAGGACCACGTCGCCGACCTTGAGAGATGATGAAAAGTCTTGTTTTTGATGATGAGCTGATCGCAAACGTTGAATATATTCATTTTTGAAGCGTTTAGTAAACATGTTAATCATTCGCAGACGTGACCGCCAGGCAACTCGTAGGGCAGCATCGATTGGAGGATCATTCTTGTTATCCTTTGCTAATTTAGTGGAGAAGTTTGGTGACAAGAAGCAATTGGGTGTTAAAGGCGACAAGTCCTCAGGATCCTCGCTGACGTAGGTTAACGGTCGTGCGTTAATTACGGCTTCTGCCTCACATAAAAATGTCTCTAGTTGGTCCCTTGTAAGTGTCGACTTACTAATGGTGATTTTTAGGACATCCTTAATTACTTTGACCAGGCGCTCCCAGAACCCGCCCCACCAAGCAGCTCTCTCCACAATGAAATCCCATTGAATCCCCTCGTTACTAGCGAAATCTTGAATATAACTTGATTCAATAATTTTTCCAAACGGTCGTAGTTCGATGCAAGCTCGTTTAAAAGTCTTAGCGTTGTCAGACAGGATTCTTTTTGGAATACCCCTCCGAGCAAAAAATCGTCTTAGAGCGCAGATGCAGTCCTCGGCGGTTAAACTGGGCACTAACTCCACATGAATGGCTCTTACGACGGCGCAGGTGAGAACCATAATATAAAATTTTCTTGTTTCCTTATCGGTTTTTGCAAGCCTTCCATATAGCGACCCGCGAAATCGATTCCAGTATTTTCGAAAGGTCGCGTTGTGTGTAGGCGATCTCGTGGTAAGGGAGCAATTGGTTGACTAGCTGGTGCACCCCTAAATTTTTTGCATAATACACACCGCCCTACAATAACCTTGACTAGTTGGCGAGCTCTAATTATCCAAAATCTCTGCCTAAGTCTGGTGAGTGTTAAATTAACCCCGCTATGTAACGTTCGTTCGTGAGTATCTCTAACCAGAAGTGTCGAAAAATAAGCAGATTTAGGAAGAATTATTGGAAATATCTCGTTGAATTCATAATTCGATTCCTGAAGTCGAGTTTCTACCCTCATAATACCGTCTTCGTCCATAGTTGGGTGCAATGTTAAGATCGGTGACGATTTTTTCAGACAATCCCCCTTCTTGAGACATTCGATTTCATCTGGAAAATGAAAATGCTGAACGTATTTTATCCAATATACTTCCGCTGCCAAGATTTCATTTCCAGTTAAATGACCTTTAGAGGTTGGCTTTTTTCGCAGGATACATATAAATCTTAAAACGTAAGCTGTTATACGTAAAACTTTACGGTATCGGCTAAACTTTTCTATACAAAACAATGCGCTGCCACCTTTATTTGTATTATCGACGGCAACCTGTAAGCATAGAAAAACCTTTGAAACATTAGATGAACATGCAATACTTGACCAATTATCTGACTGCTGCGCTAGCCACTCAGGTCCGGACAGCCACGTTGAAGAATGAACTAGTTGTTTTCCAGTCACACATCTCGTTAGATTATCAGCAGGGTTAAGAGTGCCGGGACAATGGTTCCAATTGCTGAGTTGCGTTAATTTTCTTATTTCTTCGACGCGATTTTGAATGTATGGTTTGTAACGTTGTTGATCGGCCTTTAGCCAGCCCATGACAATTTTAGAGTCCGTCCACAAATATTCATCGTCGAACTTCAACTGCAGAGTGTTTCTAATATAGTTGGCAAGTCTACTCGCAATAAGCGCTGCGGTTAACTCTAATTTTGGAAGGGTCAGCTCGTTCGATATGTTCGTTTTTAAAGGAGCAACGCGATTTTTTGAACATAAATATGAAACTTGCGGAGATCCGTCGCTTCTGATGCTTCGTATGTATGCTACCGCTCCGTAGGCTTGAGGACTAGCGTCCGCAAATAGATGGAGTTGTGCACTGCTGATGTTGTTTTCCGTGAAAATGTGTCTGGGAATCGATAATTCCTTCAGAGATTGAGCCTGCCTTAACATTTTATTCCAGGACATTTGCAAGTGAGGCGGCAAGGGTTCGTCCCAGTCTAAATGAATTTTCCAAATTTCCTGTAGTAAAATTTTGAGCCCAACAGTGAAAGGTCCTAAAACTCCTAGCGGATCGTAAATGCGAGCCATTAGACTTAGTACGTTTCGTTTCGTTCCGTTCATGGAGGATTCCTCAAACATATTTTCCAAATCAATCTTCAGCTCATCGTTGACGCATGACCAAAATAATCCCAAAACCTTTTGACTGCCTTGAAGCTTCTCCGTTGAATTTCCTCCGCTAAATATCTCGCGCAAATGTAGGTTGTTACTGTTCCACTTTCGTATATTCATGCTGGCCTCCTTCATAATTTGGCATGTCTGTGTGTAAAGCCTTTGAGCGGACTGCAGATCATCAAGACTTGTCACTAAGTCGTCCATATAAAACGACCTAAGTAAAATGTTACAGGTGTCTGGGAACTTTTCATACATACAGTGCAAATGCTGGTTTAATGTCGCACATAAAAGGAATGGGCTACAAGCCACACCAAATGTAACGCGTGTCATTCGATATTCCACTCGAGCTGGCAGGTTATTGACATCGTCTATTTTTCTTCCAAACCAAAAGAAACGATGGGCATCCCGATCCTTTTCGTTCAGCGTTATCTGGAGAAAAGCCTTTTCTATGTCTGCGACTAATCCAATTGCGCCGGTGCGAAAATTTAGTAGCATCGCTAGAATATCAGGTAATAAATTTGGGCCTTGAAATAAATTTTGATTTAACGATAAAGCATCACCTGTATGCGCCGAGGCGTCAAACACAATTCGAACTTTAGTGGTCGACTTATCATACCTGTACACCGGCCGATGCGGCATATAATACCTTCTATTGCATTCAATTTCTTGATCAGGAACTCTTTCGGCTATGCCAGAAGATATCATATCCCACATAATAGCATCGTACTCTATCAGATTATTCGGTACCTGAATTAATTTCCGTAACAGCTTGTCGAATCGAACTATGGTGCCTTGTTTATTGCTATCCATTTTGATACTACAATCTCGCCACAGTAAACTTGCTTCATATCGATCACCCACTTTTTTCACGTATTTATCATAATTCTTTGGTATTTCAGGATTTGATGGGCAATTAATCCCAATGGACTCCAAATCCCAAAATCTTTGTATCTCGAAATCGCCTTTCTCGACAAAACTCGAGCTAGTGAAAGCACACAAAGTATTTCCTTCTGCGTTATAATTCGGCACAGGTCCTTGAATCGCCCAGCCAAAAATAGTTTTCGTTGCCACCAAGTCCTTCGTTAATCGTTTCATATCATCAGAAACAACACTCCAATAGTAATCCGCACCTATGAGAATACCCAGTCCATCTTCGTAAGTAGCGAAACTCGAATTGTCGGCTAGTAGAACACTGGATATCAAATCACAAGTACTGCTAGGAACAGGTAAGATGTCAGCGCAGATAGTCGGCACAACAATTGCCAATATATTGATCATGTTGTCATCATAAATACTCTTGAGGCATATGGTTACTCGTTGGAAAAGCTTAGGTTCCACCCTTTGATGACTACCGAACGGCAAAACACGCAAATTAATGTTGTCGAATACCTTTAATTCTAATTTTTTCACCAAACTCTCCGTTACATAAGATCGCTGACTGCCACCATCCAAAATAATTCTTACTACGGGCATTACATTTGCATTAATTTTTGGTCGCAACACAAAGGCACGTACAGTTTGCAAGAAAACAGTAGATTCTGAGCAATTTACAGAACACAAATTTGCTGTACTTATTGATTTAATTGTTTTGTCACTATTTGGCTTAGCAGCGGGGGGTGGACGATATGTTGGATCGCACATGCATGTAGAATGGTTACCGTTGCATTTAGTGCATTTTAACGAACGTTGCAGACACTTGCGAGAATTATGTCCCTACTTCAAACATCTGAAGCATCGACCGTCGTCCTTTAGCATTTCCTTTCGTTTTTGTATGGAAATTGATGCGTTGCATTCTTGAGCAGAATGCCCTTTGGACTTGCAGAAAAGGCAAGCAGGCATTTCGTTCGAAGTCATGAGCCCAGCAGCAGATTTAGCCGTTTGTTGCTGCATGGATGGCATGCGTTGTGGTTGCGTTAACGCCGTTCGTTCGAGAGATTCAACTTCTCGCTTTAGAAATTTTAAAATTGTACGTAATTGAGAATCACCACAAATACTCGATACTGAAGAATCGTTGTCTATTGTAGCGATATTTTCCCGTTGTTCATTAGCAGCATCTCCGTCGACAAAACTGGCATCCGATGACGCCAAATTGCAGCACCGATGGAGATCGGTAACAAGTTCCCTAGGCATACATTTAAGCAACAATGTCCTAAGCATTATAGAATAACTTGAAGCTGGAACTCCCAAAACTGTTAAAGATCGCGTATGTATGGTGACGTCGTTATATAGTTTTCGTAAACCAGAGATATCTCGGCGGGATGATACTGCAGGCAACGCCATCAACTGTTGCATTGTAAAATCAATTAATTTCTCTTTATCTCCGTATTCTTCTTCTAAAAGCGAAATAGCTGCAGCGTAATTTTCGTCTGACGGTACAAAGCCAGCAATAGATTCTGCTGCTTTGCCTGTCAATTGATGTTGTAAATAATTGAATTTTTCAGCACCTGATAACTGTGACTGATCATGGACAGCCGATCGAAAACATTCCCAAAAGGGGAGCCAGTCTCTAAAATTACCGGAAAATGTTTTTAACGCTAATTTAGGTAGTTTTGTGGTTGTGGGTGGATGATTTCCATTTGCTAAATTGTTTTGCGGAACTGTCTCACTTTCTTTATTAATCAGGTGATTTAATCTCTCCATACGTTTCTGCAATCTGGTTAATAGACTTACGGCTTTATCCTCATAATCTGCAATGGCATCGCATTCCTTCGGATAATCGTCGGGTTTGATGGAAGACCGCAATTCCTCGTTTGCCTCTTGAAGGTTTTTTCGAACTGCTGTTATTCGCTGGATATAAACAGTACACTCTTCCGCAATTGCTTCATAATTCGCGGCGTTATCTTCGGCAATACGCGATTCCGCGGATAACAAATAATCTTGCGCGTTTTTAGCGATTTTCGTTAGTTGAGCACGCAGCGTTCCACGATACACAATATCCATTTTCGTTCGCTTCTTTAACTTTTCTTTTTACACACCCACGTTAAAGTCCCACGTTAAAGTCCCGGGTTTCGGCACCAATGTCGAAATAGTTCACTGGGAATATATAGGGTGTTGTAAAATGAAACACGTTGTTAAAACTAATATTAAACTTTAATGCGCACTCGTCAACGGCTCCAACGAAACAGAAAGATTTCAGAGTTTAAGCAACTTAATTAGAATAGAATTCAGAACGGTTAATCCTAACAGTAAAATAAGCAATTGTGAGAGTCAACTCACATACAGGCGCTATACAAATACATTATTTTCCACAAAGTTCTTCAGAATCAGAGCCAAGCACAGCCAAGGCTAAAATCGAGTGCGTAAAACCCGAAGAAGTGTCAAGGGCACTAAAAGACAGGCAAAGCCCCACGAGGGAAACAAAGACCTGTAGTGACCCGAAAACAGTTATCAAAGTTGGTACTGTAGGCAATACTTCAAGGGCGATGAGGAAGCACAGGGTAACCCTAGAGGAACCCGTTTGCATACCTGCGCGCACGAGAGTGATGGTTAGGATTCCGATGAATTTACGGGAAGAAATGCTCAGTATGTCGCAAGAAATAAGCGATGGAGTCTTCCTAGCGAATAGTATTAATTCAGCGGGAACGCAAGGAGTACTTGTCAGCATCCTCAACACGCACACACAATCAGTGCAGCTGTCCAGTATCCAATTAGAGCTGGCACCGGCAACAGATTATGTGCTAGGGTCGTTAACCCAACTCACAGAACCAGAAAACGGTACCGGACAAAAGAACACTGAGGAAACCGTCAACCCCACCCACAAAATAAAACCGCAGCCCGAACAAGGTCGCGAAGAAACGCAACTCCCTACGCAGGAGACAGGGACGCAGGCCAATGGAACCCAAAACAGAGGTATCCAAGCCACCCTAATGCACTGCCGGGAGTCACGCAAAGCGGACCCCGAAGAAACAAGCGCCAAAGAACGACTAATCAGGTTAGAGAACGAACTCAACCTAATCACCATCCTTGACAAACAGGAACAGCGGGAAATATCGAGAATATGTCAAGACTACAACGACATATTCCACCTAAAGGGGGACAAGTTGACGCACACTGATGCTATTACGCACGAAATTCCAGTGTCTCCGGAACAAGCGCCGATCAATCAAAAAATGTACCGCCTGCCCGAGACGCAGCGCGAGATAATCCAAGAGCAGTTAGAAGAGATGGTCGAAAACGACGTGGTTCAAAGAAGCAAAAGTCCATGGAACTCACCGCTACTGGTGGTTCCGAAGAAGGCCGGGCCCGATGGGAAAAAGAGATGGAGGGTAGTAGTAGACTTTCGTAAAGTCAACGACAAAACTGTCGGCGACGCCTACCCCCTTCCCCGAATTGAAGATATCCGGGAACAATTAGGTCACTCGCGATACTTCACAACCCTGGATTTAGCCAGCGGTTATCATCAAGTATTGGTGGATCCCAAGGACCAACCCAAAACCGCATTCAGCACGAACTACGGTCACTACGAGTTCAAGCGAATGCCCTTCGGCCTAAAAGGGGCCCCGGCCACATTCCAACGCCTTATGAATTACGTCCTGACGGGGCTACAAGGCTTGTAATGTTTCGTTTACCTGGATGACATCGTTATCTACGGGAAAAACTTGGACGACCACAACGCAAAGCTGCGTAAAGTTTTCGACAGGCTGAGAGAGAATAACTTGAAATTACAACCGGAGAAGTGCCAATTCCTCCGGAAAGAAGTCGTGTACTTAGGACATAAATGTTCCAACGAAGGGGCTCTCCCAGACCCCAGTAAAACAGCCTGCGTACAGGAATTCCCTGTTCCACGCACAGTCAGGCAAACGCAATCCTTTCTAGGATTAGCGAACTATTACCGGAAGTTTATTCCAAATTTTTCAAAATTGGCTAGACCAATAAACAATTTGCTACGCAAGGACGTTAAATTCACTTGGACAGATAATTGCCAAGAGGCGTTCGATGCAATTAAAAACGCACTAGTAACACCACCGCTATTAATTTACTCAGATTTCAACAAGCCGTTCAACTTAACAACGGTTGCAAGTAGCGAGGCGCTAGGGGCAGTGCTATCTCAAGGCACTGTCGGAAGTGATCAACCCATAACCTATGCTAGCCGAACGCTAAACAAAGCGGAAAGAAATTACTCCACGATAGAGAGGGAGTTGCTTGCCATTGTCTGGGCAACCAAGAATTTCAGGTGTTACCTTCAAGGGAGGAAATTCACGGTCTACACCGACCATAAACCCTTGAAAGGAGTGTTTAACGTGAAAGATCCGATTTCACCATAAACTCTCGGAGTTTGATTATACCATAGAGTATAAACCCGGGAAATACAATACAAATGCCGACGTGCTAAGCCGAATACCGTCAGAAGGGGCCCAAGAGCAAAAAGGGCAGACCCCCACAGTTGCGGCACAAGTACACGATCCTCCGAAAACAGGAGAAGAGACGCTGAAAGTATCAGCAGTCACCCGGGCGCAAGCGCGACGTACCCCGGAAAGGACAGAGGGAACACAGTCAACTGCGGAAACCCCGACAGAGACACCCCCTGTCCAAAGGGTAAAACAGCCAAAAGAAAAACCCCCCGACGCGGGTGAGGCAACAGATACCGGATCAGCTGGAGAAAACGAAACCGTGGAAATAATCACTGATCCGGAAGAGATACTCCGTGATTATCACGACTCCCTTTTTGGAGGGCATCAGGGAATTACAAAAACGTACAAACGCATCAGACGAAAGTTCTGGTGGAAACGTATGCGTAGGGTCATCAAAAGACACGTTACAAGCTGTCCGAAATGTCAGAAAATGAAAGGAATCCAAACCCTATAAAATTCCCATGGTAATCACGGACATAGCAGAGAAGCCTTTCGACAAGGTCTACCTGGACGTTGTTGGTCCATTAGAGGTCACACATGCAGGAAACAAATATATTTTAAACTTCCAGGACAATCTTACAAAATTCGTAGATTGGTACGCCATTCCGAACGGGGAGGCGGAAACGATAGCGCAAATTTTCTTCAACGAAATCGTCACGCGCTACCGGATTCCTAAAAAGATCGTAACTGACCAAGGAACAAATTTCCTCAGCGATCTATTTAAGCAGGTCTGCAAGCTATTAAAAGTAAAAAAGCTGCAAACCTCCGCATACCACCCACAATCCAACGGAGCATTGGAAAGGGCTCATCGACCCCTAGTCGAATATCTAAGAACCATAGTGGCTGAAAATCCCAATACCTGGGATCAATTTCTACGTACTGCGGCGTTTGTTTACAACAACAACACGCACGAAGGCACGAAATTGACACCCATGGACTGCCTTTACGGCTTTACCGCGGATGTACCTTCAAATTTGAAACGGGAACCAGAACCCGTTTACAATCACGAAAATTGTTATCATCAATTAAGGTACAAATTGCAAAAGTCATACCAAACTGCTCGAAGAAATATTCTGGCAAGCAAACGTAAATCAAAAGAGTATTATGACAGGAATGCAAGACCCCTTACCCTGCATGTGGGAGACAGGGTCCTCCTAAAGAGTGAGAAACGGAAAAACAAATTCTCAGAGCTCTGGGAAGGACCGTATAGAGTGACCTCAGTCGTATCCCCGATCAACACAGAGATAAGGATTCGGAAAACGCTGAAGGTTGTACACAACAACCTACTCAAGCCCTACATTGAGTGAGAACGCTTGAGAACGATAAAAAAAAAGGGGGAAGAACATCAGCAAAATAGCAAACAAAAGCTCGATCCGGAGCCCAAAAACGAAACTCGACCAAATTAAAAACACAGCCCAGCCAGCAAAAGAACTGGGGCGAATCAAGAAATGGTTAAACACTAATTAGGAAAAACCAAACCCAAATTGTAATAAATTTATTCAATTATTAGAACATTCAAAAATGAACCCAAAAAAAAAAAACAACAATCCGGCGGGTTGCACGCAAACGGGAAGCCGCACTCACGACGCACACGGGACGCCCGGGGGAGCAAGACGGCGTGGATTCCAATACCTTCCATCCTCCACAGGGAGCAAAGTCCCCAAAAGCACGAACGAACACCCTGGCGGAGAAAATTTTTAAAAAAAAAAAAAAAAAACATTAAAAATATTTATGAATAACAAACCAGAGGCAGATAGCAAACTGCCTGGCGACAAGAGCCAGGACACTTCGAAAGTCCCCACTACGGGGCGGGCACGAACCCACAAGGGGTGCGCCTGCGCACCACCAGGCGGACGTCGGCTCAACATCCGGACGAAAAACAACCAAATTAAACACCCGGAGATACCTGTCCGGCGGCAAAGATACTCCCATATATGGAGGAACGAACAGTTGATAAGTAGCCATAGTAAAACACAAGAAAAAAAAAGAAGGGGAAGAAAACACACGTTACGACCCGTAGCACGTCAAGAAAATAAAAATTAGTCTATAACGCTTCCACTAATTAGCATAAACTACAAAAACGTTTAAACATCGGCCAAGAGACACCGATCAATTTTTGCGAACAAAAACGCAAAATTCCTTTTGTAAAGCAAATTCCAAATGACAAAAAAAAAGAAGAGAAATATAATGGCAAATAAGTAATAATATGAGCAACAACATTAACCACTGCACCAGTGCAGCGTAGCGAAGCTCAGTAATCGAAAAATACAAACGTGCCAATTTTTGTGAACTTGACACCTCCGCAGAAGCGGAGTAAACAGCCGGGAATAAAAGAAATAAGACACACGTTAAATTGTTGTGATACAATTTTACAATGCGTCATATTGTTTTGATTTACACTCGACGAGCAATTCATGAAGGTGACGATCACCATGGAAACCATGGTAAACAAAAAGATCGTCAACCCTAAAGCAATTAAGTTTGTTGCCGCTCGAGGTAAACAAAAACACATAAACACATGACACCACCGTATACAACGAGCACCATGCGGCATGCACTTACCGACTCGGCCATGTGCTAAGCCAAGGCAAGTTTCGGTTGGCATGGTTCATACAAAATTGCAAGATGTGCAATTAAATGCAATATCGGGAAGTGAAGTCATTGCGCATGCGAACTAATAATAATTGATGATTTATGATTGGGAAAAGGGTCACTTACGACATGTGTAACAACTAGCGTAAGCATAGGAAACTAAATTTACGTAAGGAGTAGGGATAAGCAACGATGTATAAATTTAGGAAGAAATTTAGAATAAACAGAGAGTCTAGATCGAACCTTTGAAGCGTTTTCTTTCTAGAACCCTCGCCCAGAGCCAGCTTTTCAAGCGGCCAAAAAACCACTCCTAGAGCCAGCTTTTTCAAGCGGCCAAAAAAACCTCTCCCAGAGCCAGCTTTTCAAGCGGCCAAGAACTCACCTTGCAGCCAGCTTTTTTCAAGCGGCCAAACCCCAATAATCAGAGCCTAGCTTTTTTTCAAGCATACTTTTGCAAGGGGCGCATCCCATCATCACATGGCGACCGTGACATCTGCGGACCCAGATATTGACCGTGGATTCCAGAGATTGTTCAAGCTTGCGGAGAAATACCGACGGCCGGAGGCGAACATCGAGGCATTGACGTTATACCCAGCAGGGGTACCCATTCCGAGGATCTCGATTAAACCAAAGAGAGCGACAAAGGAGGAAAGAGACACTGTTCCAGGTCCAAACCAGGGGCCAAAACCAATAACGATTGAGGAATACAGGAGGAAAGTAGAGGCAAGACGACAGGCGAAAAAAGCAAGGTAGCAGCTGGAGAAGCGGCAGAAAGACTAGCGGAGAAGTTTGCAATTCAGGCATTTACGAATAATGTGGCAAGTTCCGAAACAGCCATAATAATAAGGGCAGGAACGCATAGTACATTGTCTGAAGTCACCGCAAAGGCAATCACGGTAGACAAACCGCAACCCAGCAGCAGCATACTCCACTACCATGCACGACCAAATGGCAGGTCACAGCAGAATTTTCAGTACAGAGGGCAAGAAAACACCATGAGTAGGCATCTGCAGCAGAATTATAGACCGAGAAACCAATGGTTCCAAAGAAGAAACAATCAGAACCATAATAGGTTTAACCAAGGCCAAGGACATCGGAATAATTATAAGAATCAGCAGCGAAACTATTCGAGAACAGGAGGCAGTAACGACTACAGTAATAGTAGCTACCGGAACAACGGATTTCAGGACAACAACAATAGGAGTCAGCCAAGAAGGGTCCAACATATTCAGGAATCAGGGGAATACCAATTCCCTCAACCGGAGTTAGAGGAGATACGGTTGGGGGAGGTGATCGGAACCGCCCGAGAATATACACACTAAATCTGTCATTTTCAAATTTCGTCAAAGTATATGTTGACATGTGTGGCACAACATGCGCGCTGATCGTCGACACAGGGGCAGATATACCTATATTCAGGAAGGAAAAAATAAATAATGACCAGATAATTTACCCTAAAAATATCTGTGTGATTCAAGGAATCACTGATTCAAAGAAACGATCGGTTGGGGCGACATACACAAAATTACAATTTAATGAAGAGTGCATAGTGGACCATCTTTTCCACATCGTAGACGACGACGTGTCGATCGGAGCTGATGCAATCTTAGGCTTAGACTTCTTAAAGAAGTTTAAGGCTAATATTGATTATGACTTCTGGACATTAACAATACATACGGCAGATAATTCGTTTAAGATACCAATATTAACTGGTCCATCGTCAAACACAATAGTAGTACCTGCACGGTGCGAAATAATAAGAGAATTTCGACCGTCACAGAAGCATGAATCTGATGACATAGTGGTGGTCGGAAAAGAAATCGAATCAGGCGTATTTGTGGCGGGAACAATTACGTCTCAGAAAAACCCGCTGGTAAGAGTTTTGAACACAACTAACAAACCGATAACACTGCAAGGAAAGTATATAGCGACGGAATCGTTATCTAAGTTTAACACTTGTAAAATCCCGGCGAAACAGAGAGCCGAGGAAGTAATTTCAAAATTAAAGTTAGACTCAATACCTGAGTATACCAGACCACAACTGGAGGAGTTGTGTAGGAAGTACCAAGATATTTTCGCTATAGAAAGTGAACCGTTAACAACGAATAACTTCTATCAGCAATCTATTACCCTATCAGATACCATTCCGGTATACAAAAAAAAATAAACAGGATTCCTGAGGTACATAAAACCGAGATTAACGCCAAAGTGGAACAAATATTAGCAGACGGTATAATAGAAAACTCAGTTTCTCACTACAATTCTCCAATTCTATTAGTACCAAAGAAGTCTCAAACTCAGGAAAAGAAATGGCGATTAGTAGTAGACTTTCGCAGTCTGAATAAAAAAGTAGTGGCGGACAAGTTTCCACTGCCACGAATAGAGGAAATACTGGATCAAATGGGTCGAGCAAAATATTTTTCCACACTAGATCTGATGTCAGGTTTTCATCAGATACCTCTAGAACAATCTTCGAGAAAGCTGACAGCATTCTCAACTAATCAAGGCCATTACCAGTACACCAGACTACCCTTCGGACTAAACATTAGTCCAAATAGTTTTCAAAGAATGATGACGATCGCAATGGCAGGGTTAACACCGGAAATTGCATTCCTTTATATTGACGACATCATTGTATTACGATGTTCGCAAGCGCATCATTTAAGTAATCTCCAGAAGGTGTTCATCAGACTTCGAGAAAGAAATCTCAAACTGAATCCTGCGAAGTGTAAGTTTTTTCAGACAAAGGTAACATATTTGGGTCATGAAATTTCGGATAGAGGAATACAACCAGACAGTTCAAAACACGACGCCATAAAAAATTACCTCGTACCAAAGAAAGTATAACATAAAGAACTTGCACCCAGTACAACTTCGCGTTTGACAAAAATTTGTGCCTGGGGTCGCCGCGCCAGAACCCCATGACGTCATTCAGCATTTTGTGAGCTGACCCCGTAGTTCCCCAGGCACATTCAGCTAGCTTTCTGTGCCAAGCATGGAAGTGGAAAAGCCATGTGCATTGTGCAAGGCAAGGGGAGAGCGCAAATCGCGTCGCGACGCCCGACGCAACGGCATACACAGGCATAAATAGCTTATTTTTAGATGTGGGAGTAGGGCTAACGGCGATACCCCAAAAAAAAACAAAAAAAAGGAGTGGCAAAACTACCTCACGGGTCACTTGGAAACGTTTATTTTTTTATGAAATCAATACTTTGAGTGGTAGCAGTTGTGCCGTAATTCCATAATGCACGATAAATATTCAAAATATGGTCCTCTAATTTATTTACAATAAACTCGTCATAATATAAGTTTTTTCATATGATATCTTTAGGAAAATGTTAATCTATTGTCAATACATTATAAAAATACGTTCATGGAAAAACTATTGTGTACATGTATAGTGTACACACATATTCTCAGCATCATTTCCTAAGTCATTTGCAAATGAACAAACTCAAGTAGCTTGCTGCTAGAACGATGCGTACGCCGCCCATCGAGCTCATGCACACTGCAGAGTGGGTGGCTGGGCGTATTTTCTGTTCTTCTCACACGACCGCGATTGAGTAGTTCAGCAAATCTGAGTATTCAGCTCAAGTGAAAATTCCCCTTCAGAAGTCTCTTTACCTCGCCCGCACAGGTCCGCAACCGGCAAGAATTTCGTCAAACGCGAACTTGTACTAGGTGCAAGTTCTTTATGTTATACTTTCTTTGGTCCAGTTTTCTAGATACACCAACTGCCAATAGGATTACAAAGTTATATTTGCAGTGAATGAATCAGTGTACCTGTATAATTTGTATAATAAAAAGAAAAACGTAGGACTATCTACAAAAAGAAATGAGATGCCATCAAAAACATAACTTGTAAAAAAACCAAGTCTCGCAACTCAATTCTTCTACCGTAAAAAGTTGTGAGATCCATGTAATACCAAGTCCGTTAATTCATTCTTCAGTCCCTACTTAAGGGACGTTCTGTCTTACGTTATTACGTAATTAGCTAACCTAAAAACATCTTATAGTGACCATATTTATATTAAAAATCTTTTTGTTTTAAATAAAAATGATTGACTTGGCAATCGCACTAGACAATCTAATTTAATATAGGATGTATTACTTGTGAGATATATTGTGTTTTTATGCGATGGCCAAGTCAATCGATTTTTATATAAACAAAAAGATTTTCAATATAAATATGGTCACTATAAGATGTTTTTAGGTTAGCTAATTACGTAATAACGTAAGACAGAACGTCCCTTAAGTAGGGACTGAAGAATGAATTAACGGACTTGGTATTACATGGATCTCACAACTTTTTACGGTAGAAGAATTGAGTTGCGAGACTTGGTTTTTTTACAAGTTATGTTTTTGATGGCATATGCTTTAGCCGGCCATGTTCAGCGCTAGCTTTGAAAAACCAAACAACACGGCAACGCGTCACGTTACCGAAAATAAAAAAGAACCAAAGCAGCGCAGGTCGGTAACAAATAACTTTACCAAGAGAATAATACCCTGGGCACACGAGAGCACTTAAGTGGGTTAATGACGTCATTATCACGTAGCCCATGTAACTTTTCCATAAGAACTCGACATCGAAACCTACCTCCTGGAACCCGGGTTAAACTCGACAGACTACTACCAGCGCCATAAGTTCCACATGGTAGAAAATCGTTGTACTAAAAAGTAATCAGCTGTGAAATGTTTTTTTGTGGTTTCCTAGATGTTTTCGTGTTATCGTTACTTTACAGCAAATTTCAATTGAGTAAACACATCAACTAATCTCAAGCTCAACGCAAGAAACTCACTTGATTGCTGTATTTTTATGTATTTTTATGTTTACTTTTCGCCAAATCTTATCAGATATGTTAACCCCGAACTCCGTTCGGCGGCACACGACACTTAACCCACTTTACGTGACGTCATTAACCCACTTAAGTGCTCTCGTGTGCCCGGGGTATAAAACAACAAGATGGGAGTCAGCATAAATGAGCATATTGAACTCAGGCCGACCCCATCTAGTTGCGTAAAACAAAAAAAAGTAAAGTAATTCAGCAATATCACCGAATTCCAATCGTGATTGCAATAATCAAAGGTGATTGCTTTTTTGTTTACATTGGGGCAATGTCAGCAATACCCTAATGAAAAACTGGCGATCACGTTGCAACGGAGTAAAGCAACATGTGAGATTCGTTCTCAATACTTAGTTGCAAGTAATCAATAATTAGTTTAGAGTAGGGATAATTAGGTAGAATCAAAATGGTATAAAGATTGTTGAGTATCAACCTCAACGATATATTTAAATTTTGCCGGATACTTTAAAGGTCCAATCAAAAACAGAATCCACAAAAAATATTTTAATTTATTATTTCACGTATAATGTTAAATTCAAAAAAAAAACTAATCCTATAACACTTACTTCTAAAACAGCACTTAATTCTAATAATTTTGTTTTAATTTGGCTAAATTCACTTGTTTTATTTTATTAACTTCACTTGTTTGAATTATGGTGTCGTTGTTTCTTTTTTAGCAGTTTCCGTATTTTTTTGTTCTGAAATAAATTACCGGATTAGTACTCTGGCAAGTTGTTTTGTTTTTCAGATTAAAACTCTGAAGGTGTGATGTGCAGATTACAACTCTGCGTTTGATTTTGGTTGGTACCTTAGATTTAATTCTCTAAAGGGTTTGTGAACTAGATTAGAACTCTAGTGGATTTTGGAAGGAACTTGTGATTGGAACGTTACAGATTATAACTCTGTTTTTATTCTGCAGATTAAATCTCTGCGTAGATTTGTGGGAATAGGAAACAGATTAAAACTCTGTAAGTATTGTAACGAATCATAAAGACTCGTTCCACACCCAAAACTTCAACCCACACCCAAAACACCAACCCACACCCAAAACTTCAACCCACACCGAACATTTTCACCAAAACGGTGGCACCCGAACGACCGTTAAAAAGTTTACTTCTTATAATTCGCGAATAGTAAATGAAGCGAAAGTATAAGAGACCGGAGCCAATCACCAAGTGTGTCTCGCCAGCAGTGGCAGGACCAAGAGTCGTGATAAACAGGCGTAGGCCGTTAGTCAAACGACTATTTTTGATTACACACCGACATTTAACTGGCGTAGGCCGTTACATACCAACAATTTACCGGCGTAGGCCGTTGTACACTAACATTAGACCGGCGTAGGCCGTCGCACACCGACATTTAACTGGCGTAGGCCGTTACATACCAACAATTTACCGGCGTAGGCCGTTGTACACTAACATTAGACCGGCGTAGGCCGTCACACACCGACATTTAACAGGCGTAGGCCGTTACATACCAACAATTTACCGGCGTAGGCCGTTGTACACTAACATTAGACCGGCGTAGGCCGTCGCACACCGACGTTAAAACCGGCGTAGGCCGTCGCACACCAATATTAGACCGGCGTAGGCCGTCACACACTAACATTAGACTGGCGTAGGCCGTCGCACACCGATATTAGACCGGCGTAGGCCGTCGCACACTAACAATTAAACAGGCGTAGGCCGTACTTAGAAGAATAAGTTTAGGTTAAGATATTAGTTATAAATAAACATTGATAAAACTAAAACAAAAGCGTGGTATTATTCAACAACCTTGGACAACTCATGAGCCCCGGCACCCCAATACCACTCCGCTCAGCGTAATCTACCCAGGTTGAGGTGACCGGGTGATTACAGTATATTCAGATTAAAACTCTGATGGTTTTAGTTTTACCTCAAATTATAACTCTGAGGGTTTCGGTGATGGTAAGAGATTAGAACTCTGTTTGGTAAGTGCCTCTGATTATAACTCTGAGGGCTTGGTAGACAGATTAAACTCTGTGCTTTTTCAGATTAGAACTCTGAAAGGATATTTTGTTGATTGTGTTTCAGATTAAAACTCTGAATTTTCAGATTAGAACTCTGAACTAGTAGATTATAACTCTACCGTGGATCGACACGATCTGTTCTTTGTTAAGAACGTTTCCATTTTTATACCCATTTCATGGGTGGGGAAACGTTCTAGAACGATCTATTTTAGACCATTTGGGATGTGGGGAATTGTTGTGTGGTCTAAGGTTGGTTGTGGTGAGAATGTTGTGTTTCTTTTATTGAGGTTTTCTTTGAGATTTGTCAAAGCTTTTGTGTAAACACAACAAAGATAATTGTAAATTAGCATTAAGCGTAGTCTTTTAGTAATTCAAGTGTGAGTCTTTACGCTGCCCGACAGAGCAGCGATTAATTAAAAAGTATTCTTCAAACTAGACAACAACGTTTCATTTGACGGTATCATCATCTACCCACAAAAGCTAACAAGTGTTCCCCCTTATCCACCATCCACGGCTCGCAGCTTCGGCCGCGGCTTCCTCCCCCAACCCACGGCTCACGGTACGCCCGCTGCCTGCCTTTAACCATTCCCCCTGCCTGCGGTATTGCCCGTAGTTTTGGATATTCAAGTGCGATAATTCGGCGATTCACCCATGGTAATTTAGGGTGAAATCCCTAAAGCTTTATAGTAGATAGGTAACAACGGATTCAGCGTAAATACAAATGTATTTGATCAACTTCAATCCGATCACCTTACTACACTTACATATTTTTCTTGTTTTCTCCTTTTTAGTACACTTATATAAAGCATAAGCCTAAAAATTTTTTTTTATTTTATTTTTATTTTTTCCTTTTTAGTCGCAAGTATTTTCATGATTCCTCATTCGGTTCATTTCCTTAAGGGCTTCAGTATTGTAGAGCTTTTGGCCGCTTAATCTTGTGCTTGTGATTTGAAGACTGTCCCATGACCTTACCCTACTAAACATAAGGGCGACGTATGCCTGGCCAGCACTCAGCAGCAAATAATTTTGGACCCAGATAGACCGCCGCATAGTCCACTTTACTACCCTGCATCTTGTGAACTATAGAAGCCCAAGGGTCACTTCGCGATTAGCAGATCCAGAGCTATACTTTGCTGGACATTGTACGGACTACGGGTTGTAGCATATGACTAGTAAAGAAGCAATTGGTCAAAACAATAACCCTAGGTGAAGAAAAATATACCATTCTATGTAAAAATCTTGATATTCATTTTTTTATGTAACTAAGGCTAGTTGTCCGTGACTGCTTGATTTAATAGTAATCAGCAAGAGCTTTAATTTGATATCACACATGGGCCAAAGTGCACAAAACCAAAACAGTTGGTTACTACCCCCACCCCAACAACCAACAAAAACGTAAAACAATTTACCGCAGCGGAAAGATTTCCATTCACTCATTCTAAATAAAAAAAAAACCCTATGTAAATCCATCCACTTTTACTACTGTAAAACTTCCGAATTTTCTTCCATTTCTATCATTTTAATATCGTGTAGAAAGAAACCGTGTAAACAAAATTTGTCGCAAATAATTAATATCAATTGTAATACTTATTTATAACAATGTTTAATGAAAGAAATTCGAAGTCAGTACATGATATTTTGCCAATATAATTGATAAATGATTAATTGGAAAATTGGCTGCCGGAAACGCCTAAACATATGCAATAAATTGTTTAACCAAAATCCTACGATAACTACAAAAATTTGGATAATTAAACAAAAAAAATACAGAAACAACTATTGTCACCTGAAATCTACCCACTTGACAAATTACAAATTAATCGGACAACTAGAAGTGGGTCAAAATTCACTTGCGAGAATCCGCCCGGACAAACTCGTTCTGAAACGTATACAGGGTGTCCCGAAACTCAACGTCAAGCCGAAAACAGGTGATAGGCTAGGTGGTAAGAGTTAGCAGAAAAATACAAAAAAAAATCTTAGTCATGTAGTTTTCGAGTTATAAGGATTCAAAAAAAAAATTGATAAAATTGGCACCCTGTGATGATCTTTCAAGTACTGTGACTACAAACCTATACTTTTTTAAAAACTCCATTTGGAACCGGGAAAACCTTGGGAACGTGCAGAGGGAAATTCGTAACTAAGACAAGCGAAATACCCTGCAACTTTCATGTAGCAGAAGACATGCCCAACATGACACAAGATGGACTCCTGGGAAACGATTTCCTAGCAGAACACTGCAATGTTGAAGGACCCGACAAGAAACTCCGATTTCCTCGCACGGAAATCAACCCCAACGAATTTGCGATTTCGCTTCAAAATTCTTCGGAATCAGAGCCAAGGACAGCCAAGGCTAAAATCAAGTGCGTAAAACCCGAAGAAGTGTCAAGGGCACTAAAAGACAGGCAAAGCCCGACGAGGGAAACAAAGACCTGTAGTGACCCGAAAACAGTTACAAAGTTGGTACTGTAGGCAGTACTTCAAGGGCGATGAGGAAGCACAGGGTAACCCTAGAGGAACCCGTATGCATACCTGCGCGCACGAGAGTGATGGTTAGGATTCCGATGAATTTACGGGAAGAAATGCTCTGTATGTCGCAAGAAATAAGCGATGGAGTCTTCCTAGCGAATAGCATTAATTCAGCGGGAACGCAAGGAGTACTTGTCAGCATCCTCAACACGCACACACAAACAGTAGAGCTGTCCAGTATCCAATTAGAGCTGGCTCCGGCGACAGATTCTGTGCTAGGATCGTTAACCCAACTCACAGAACCAGAAAACGGCACCAGACAAAAGATCACTGAAGAAACCGTCACCTCCACCCACAAAATAAAACCGCAGCCCGAACAAGGGCGCGAAGAAAAGCAACTCCCTACGCGGGAGACAGGGACACAGGCCAATGGAACCCAAAACAGAGGTAACCAAGCCACCCTAATGCACTGCCGGGAGTCACGCAAAGCGGACCCCGATGAAACAAGCGCCAAAGAGCGACTAATCAGGTTAGAGAACGAACTCAACCTAAGCCCCATCCTTAACAAACAGGAACAGCGGGAAATATTGAGAATATGTCAAGACTACAACGACATATTCCACATAAAGGGGGACAAGTTGACGCACACTGATGCTATTACGCACGAAATTCCAGTGTCTCCGGAACAAGCGCCGATTAATCAGAAAATGTACCGCCTGCCCGAGACGCAGCGCGAGATAATTCAAGAGCAGCTAGAAGAGATGCTCGAAAACGACGTGGTCCAAAGAAGCAAAAGTCCATGGAACTCACCGCTACTGGTGGTTCCGAAAAAAGCCGGGCCCGATGGGAAGAAGAGATGGAGGGTAGTAGTAGACTTTCGCAAAGTCAACGACAAAACGGTCGGCGACGCCTACCCCCTTCCCCGGATTGAAGACATCCTGGACCAATTAGGTCACTCGCCATACTTCACAACCCTGGATTTAGCCAGCGGTTACCATCAAGTATTGGTGGATCCCAAGGACCGACCCAAAACCGCATTCAGCACGAACTACGGCCACTACGAGTTCAAGCGGATGCCCTTCGGCCTAAAAGGGGCCCCGGCCACATTCCAACGCCTTATAATTTACGTCCTGACGGGGCTACAAGGCTTGGAATGTTTCGTTTACCTGGATGACATCGTTCTCTACGGGAAAAACTTGCACGACCACAACGCAAAGCTGCGTAAAGTTTTCGACAAGCTGAGAGAGAACAACTTGAAATTACAACCGGAGAAGTGCCAATTCCTCCGGAAAGAAGTCGTGTACTTAGGACATAAATGTTCCAACAAAGGGGCTCTCCCAGACCCCAGTAAAACAGCCTGCGTACAGGAATTCCCTGTTCCACGCACAGTCAGGCAAACGCAATCCTTTCTAGGATTAGCGAACTATTACCGGAAGTTTATTCCAAATTTTTCAAAATTGGCTAGACCAATAAACAATTTGCTACGCAAGGACGTTAAATTCACTTGGACAGATAATTGCCAAGAGGCGTTCGATGCAATTAAAAACGCACTAGTAACACCACCGCTATTAGTTTACCCAGATTTCAACAAGCCATTCAACTTGACAACAGATGCAAGTAGCGAGGCGCTAGGGGCAGTGCTATCTCAAGGCACTGTCGGAAGTGATCAACCCATAGCCTATGCTAGCCGAACGCTGAACAAAGCGGAAAGAAATTACTCCACAATAGAGAGGGAGTTGCTTGCCATTGTCTGGGCAACAAAGAATTTCAGGTGTTACCTTCAAGGGAGGAAATTCACGGTCTACACCGACCATAAACCCCTGAAAGGAGTGTTTAACGTGAAAGATCCTACTTCACGATTGGTGAGATTTCACCATAAACTCTCGGAGTTTGATTATACCATAGAGTATAAACCCGGGAAATACAACACGAATGCCGACGCGCTAAGCCGAATACCGTCAGAAGGGGCCCAAGAGCAAAAAGGGCAGACCCTCACAGTCACGGCACAAGTACACGATCCTCCGAAAACAGGAGAAGAGACGCTGAAAGTATCAGCAGTCACCCGGGCGCAAGCGCGACGTACTCCGGAAGGGACAGAGGGGACACAGTCAACTGCGGAAACCCCGACAGAGACACCCCCTGTCCAAAGAGTAAAACAACTAAAAGAAAAACCCCCCGATGCGGGCGAGGCAACAGATACCGGATCAGAAACCGTGGAAATAATCACTGATCCGGAAGAAATAAGAACTATACTCCGCGATTACCATGACTCCCTTTTTGGAGGGCATCAGGGAATTACAAAAACGTACAAACGCATCAGACGAAAGTTCTGGTGGAAACGTATGCGTAGGGACATCAAAAGATACGTTAAAAGCTGTCCGAAATGCCAGAAAATGAAGGCATGCAAACCCTATAAAATGCCCATGGTAATCACGGACATAGCGGAGAAGCCTTTTGACAAGGTCTACCTGGACGTTGTTGGTCCATTAGAGGTCACACATGCAGGAAACAAATACATCCTAACCTTCCAGGACAATCTCACAAAATTCGTAGATTGGTACGCCATCCCGAATGGGGAAGCGGAAACGATAGCGCAAATTTTCTTCGACGAAATCGTCACGCGCTACCGGATTCCCCAAAAGATCGTAACTGACCAAGGTACAAATTTCCTCAGCGATCTATTTAAGCAGGTCTGCAAGCTATTGAAAGTAAAAAAGCTGCAAACCTCCGCGTACCACCCTCAATCCAATGGAGCATTGGAGAGGGCACATCAACCCCTAGTCGAATATCTACGGACCATAGTGGATGAAAACCCCAATACCTGGGATCAATTTCTACGTACTGCGGCGTTTGTTTACAATAACAGCACGCACGAAGGCACGAAATTGACGCCCATGGACTGCCTTTACGGCTTTATCGCGGATGTACCCTCAAATTTGAAACGGGAACCAGAGCCCGTTTAAAATCACGAAAATTATTACCATCAATTAAGGTACAAATTGCAAAAGTCATACCAAATTGCTCGAAAAAATATTCTGGCCAGCAAACACAAATCAAAGGAGTATTATGACAAAAATGCAAGACCGCTGACCCTGCATGTGGGAGACAAGGTCCTCCTAAAGAGTGAGAATCGGAAAAACAAATTCTCAGAGCTCTGGGAAGGACCATATAGAGTGACCTCAGTCGTATCCCCGGTCAATACGGAGGTAAGGATACGGAAAAAGCTGAAGGTCATTCACAACAACCGCCTCAAAACGTACATTGAGTAAGGGCGCATGGGACTAACTGGGGGACCAACAACAACAACAACAAAAAAAAAAAAAGAATCTCTCGTCACGTAGTTAACGGCAATGACCATGAAAACGCCGCGAAAAGTGAAACCTTATAAGTCGGAATAAAGTGCAACATAAGACACATCGGTAAACAAAACCAACAAACGAAAGCAATTAACAAAAAACCCAACGTGCCAACGAGCAACGGGGTCAAATAGCGCCACAAGAAGCGTGCGCAGCAATAATTGAACATAAAATCAGACCTAGTCAAAGACAAAGCACAGTCAAAGGAAAAGTCCAAAACGATAGGATGGACAGAAAAATAAACGAGAAATTCAACAAACTATTTGCACTAGCAGAGGCTGCGCAGTGCAACAGGCAAGATCCGGCGGGACTAACACTATACAAGCTCCCGGAGGAAAAGCCCCAGCCCATGCCAAGGACAACCCAACCAACGGAGAAGGAACGGGAAGAACAAAGTAAAGCCTTGGAACAAAAAAAGCTGACGGTCCAGGAGTACTGGAAGAGACTGAAGGACGAAAGGAAGGGAAAGCCGCCCCTAACGCCCAAAAGGAAGTCGAGGGGAGGAAAACGACACCGTCTCGCAGACAAACTAAAGAAGCTCAAGGCGTTACGCAAAATTGCGGCAACAAACGAAGAGAAAAACGCGATCCTGAAACTGGAGGATAAAACCCGGGAAGAAAAACGACAATTGGGGGAAGAAAAAAAGGGCATCAAACCATCCAAGGGTTAACGCCAAAGCAAAATTTATACTTTCATTATAAAACAAAAACAAACAAAATAAAAAAATAAAGTTCATCGCCCAAAAGTATTTTTCCTTTCAGTTCAAAAAAAAAAAAAAAAAAAAACTTCCAGTTGGAGGTCACCAACTCCAATTGTCCTACTCCATGGTAACAACAGCAATCTCAAAACAAAAAAAAAAGCGACGTCAACATAAGGCAGTTCTGGCAACCAGACACCGCCATGTCGCCAAAAGCTTCGCAGTGCCTACGGACCCCGACGTAAGCATTTTCTTTTTTTTGCGCAAATATCCAAAGTTCCCGCCTTGCCACAGAAAAAGTGGAACTTGGACATCTCAAATACCAAGAGAAAAAGGGAAATCTTCACAAAACCCCAATAAATTTTTTTTTAACAAAAGAAAAGTGATAACAAATTGGGGAGAAAAATAGGGAACAGTTGATACAAAACACAAGAACGATGGTCCAAATTAAGTTTTCCTTTATTTCTTTTAAGCTCGCTTAAAACTAAAAAAAAAACACAAAAAAAAAAAACAGCACGATTGTTCTTTTCTTTTAATATTCAAAACTATATCCCAAAACAATTACAAACAAAAAAAAACACTATTTTCAAAAAAAAAAAACACTACATTATTTTTTAACATTGGCAATTAAGAAAACTCCAAGGAGGAGTATGGCGGCGGAGGTTCATCCACGCCGTCATCGTCGCCCTCGACTTCGGGGGAGAGAAAATCCAAAACGGGGGGCATCGGCCGTGGCCGCATCATCCCCTGTAAGACGAACATTGCCCCTACACACAAAAAAAAAAAGATTAATGGGGGGAAAACAAGAATACACAAAAAAAAAAGGACAAGACCGTCGTAACTTACCTTGGGCGATGAGGCTATAAGCGCCCCCCAGCACCCAGGAAACGGGAAAGGTACCTTCCCGCTGGTGGCTGGTGTATAACGGGAGAGCCTCCCGGTGCAAGGGGTGCCGATAGAGACTGACGGTGCCCCGCCACCCGGGCATCACACGGTGAACGACGAGGGAGGTCACCTCGAACTCGTCACCCTCGTCGAAGACACCGTGGTCCCCGCACGAACTACTAATTGGGCAAAGATACTGTTCATTCTGAAAAAAAAAAAAAAAAAAAATATATATATATATATATATGTAGATGTAGATTCTGTGAGGTGAGCAGCAGATGCCCGGCACCTAGACCATGTGGTCCATTGTACATACCTCGTTGAGAAGTGCTAAACATCTTGAGTTTTAATCTTGTTGCCTTTCATAAGCCGTTAGTCGACGTGTTCGTCTAACGAAACTCAATATTTTAGGCAACGGAATATCTAGTAGCTCTGCAGGAGCTACCGTACGCTTTCCGAAAATTTCGGCCCTCAGATTGAAGTAAAGGGGACATGTGCACGTGAAGTGTGCTATAGTTTCCTCCTCTAATTCACAGTTACATAGGGGAGAGCTCACTATGCATAATTTGTGGAGATGACTGTTAAGCCTACAGTGCCCTGTGAGCACACTAATGGCGAGTCTAATTCCGCACCTGCTGTAGCCTAGCAGACGTTCGCTTAGGGCGCAGACGACTCGTTTCATAAAGAATTTCGACTGTCTGCAGTCGTTCCTCGCCACCCACCTTTTGTTCTGCTCTTTACGAGCCCATTCTTCAAATACGCGAGTTGAAAAGGATGGTGCTAAGCCCATATAAGGCTCAGGGCCTACAAATGGTGAGCTTGAGCCCTCCCTAGCAAGACCGTCCGCAATCTCGTTACCTACGATGTTGCTATGGCCAGGGACCCAGATTAATGTTACTCTGTTAAGAGTAGAGATTTTATTAAGCGACATGCTACATTCGCTAACGATTTTTGAGGAGACAACATACGAGTTAAGCGCTTTTAAAGCAGCTTGACTATCTGAGAAGATTAAGATGTGCTTCCCGCGAATGTTCATCTCCTGTATTAGTTGGGCACATTTAAGAATGCCTAGAACCTCTGCTTGGAATATAGTGGTAAAGCGACCGGCTGAAATGGAGACGCGCAAGTCATCGGTGAGTCCATAAACTCCGATGCCAGCAAGACCATTGGCAACCGAACCATCCGTGAACCACACAGAGTGAAAGTCTGACCCTATATTCCTGAGGTGATTAGCTTCCCATTCCATTCTGGAGGGGAAGACGACTGTGTATTTTGTTGTTGAGATGCAGTTGCCAATTCAGTTTATGGTCTAAGATAACTCCTATATATTTGACGCTTTTCGCGTAATTAATCTCTCTGTCAAAGATATGCAGGGATTTAATGCCAACTAACTTACGTTTATTGTCAAAAATTACTGCAGAGGTTTTATCTGCATTTACAGAGAGGTTTCTGGCCTTGCACCACTTTTCAATCATCTTGAGAGCATGCTGTTCCAGCTCCCAAAGAGTATTAAGAAACTTTCCTCTACACAGAATCACTATATCATCCGCATAGGCAATGGAGAAGTGACCGTCGCGGCTTAGTGTTTCCGTAAGGTCATTGACAACCAAACAACAGAGAATGGGGGAAAGAATGCCACCCTGGGGGCAGCCCCTGCCTACCTTTTTCCTCGCAGTGTGGTTACCGATTACGGTGGAGATGAATCTGCACTGGAGCATGTTATCTATCCACCGCGCTATTGTTTCACAAATGCCATGACTACGCATAGCAGATGCCATGGCTTCAAAACTGGTGTTGTCGAAAGCGCCCTCAACGTCTAAGAAGACTCCTATGCAGAAGTTCTTGTCATAAAGGGCCCTCTCGATGAAATCAATTGTATGATGAAGGGCGGATTCAGTGGATTTCCCTTTCTGATAAGCGTGTTGGCTCTTATGTAAGGGAAATTCCTTCAGATAGTTTGATCTGATGAAAACATCCAACATCTTTTCCAAAGCTTTCAGAAGAAAGCTAGTGAGTGTAATTGGGCGAAAAGATTTCGCCACTTTATAGGTTGCTCTGCCGGGTTTAGGGATAAAAATCACTTTAGCTAGTCTCCAGCTCCGGGGAACATAGCCAAAGGCTAGGATCGACCTGAATAACCTGGTCAGAGGTTCCAATATCAGAGACAGTGCTTCCTGAAGCATAACTGGGTAAATACCATCTCTACCCGGACTCTTGAAAGGTTGGAAGGAAGAAATCGCCCACCTGAGAGTCGCTTTTTGGATAACAGAGTCGGCGATTTTCCAGTCCACGTTTTGTGGAGTGTACTGTACGTCGACCTCTAGATCTCCCGCTTGAAGTGATGCACAGCTGGGAAAGTGGGTTTCCAAAAGATGTTCCGCAGTGGGGGCGTCATCATCAATGTACACGCCACTAGGCAGTTGTAGAGTGCCCAGCTGTGCAACTTTATCTTTCGTGAGGATTTTGTGTATTCTCGCCGAATCCGTCAAACCTTCAATTTCAGAGCAGTACTTTTTCCAGGAGAGCGATTTAGCCAGCTTAATTTCTCTTTTGAAATCTTTCTGCAGAGCGCGGAAGATTACCCACTCTGAAGCAGAGTTGCTGTTTTTAGCTTTGTTGAATTGTCTCCGTACTCTTTTCCTGAGCTCATATAGGTTAGCGTTCCGCCAAGGAGTTTTCCCCTTAGACCGGGGCGTGATAAGGGGGCATGCCGCTTCAAAGCTCGTGATCAGTGCCGCTTCGAGATTACCAATCGTAGCATCAATATCACTTACGCTGGCAATCGACGGCATTTGGCCAGTCAACCTGCAGCCCAGTACTTCTCTGAAAACTTTCCAATCAGTTTTCCTAGGGTTCCTAAAGCTAGGAGGTGTGGGATCACGAGCAGAAATTGAATGCGCGATGCTCTTATGGTCCGAAGTTAGAATGTCATTTGTGACTCTCCAATCTGCTATAAAGTCTGTCAAACTGAATGAGCAGAGCGTTACATCGATTGTTTCACGTCTTAGGGAATTCACAAAAGTCGGAACATTACCGGTGTTTAATACAGTCAGCTCTGTATACATGAGATAATCCAAGAGAGACTGTCCTCTATCATTTATGTTAGTGCTGCCCGATAAGTATGGGGAGATTCTTCCTATTGCAGTACTCAACGACCTCCCTAAGTTCCCTGCTGGGTGGAGGTTCCGTCGAATCATAGGGCAGATAGGATGAAACAAAAATGATCTCATGAGCAACGTCGTGTAGGTTTAAAGTGACACGGATTGTCACTTGGTCTCTGCTGGTGTGCTCATGGATTAAAATGGCTTTCGTTGTATGGGCAGCCCAGATGCAGGCCCTTGGTTTGACCGCATCGGTAGCTGCGAAAACTCTGCCATTGTTCAGGCCTAATCCACGAACCTTGGATTTAAAAAGCCAAGGTTCCTGGATTAGAGCTAGTTTTGTGTGCCCCAGAGCAAGCACTCTGCATAGTTCGGCAGAGGCTGATTTGCTGTGTTGCAAGTTAATCTGGATTATTTTAAATGCTGTACACATGATAATGCAAGCAAGTTTATAAAATTGAGGCTCCGAAAAGGATTACTTTCCGAGCGCGGCTACAGAGACAGCATCGACAACCCCGCTTTCCAGCGAGATTGCTTCTGCTGCCACCGAGTCCGTGTCGTACTTGCTGCCACCCGCACCCGCGGAGCACTCTGCATCAGCTGCACGAATCTTAGCTGTGAGCTGCATGAGCCCGTAAAAGATCCTGCAGCCATGTGCTTTCAGAGTCTCTAGAGATCCCTGGTCGACTCCAAGTACAAGAAGAGTACCTTTAGGGGACTCATCTTTCCTATAAAAGAGTCGCCATTTTTCGATCCCTAGATCTCTATTTTGCCTGATAAGCCTTTTGTGCAGCTGCTCAGGCGTGGAGTTGTTGGTCCCTGGTAGCCAGAGCACAAACTTTGTGTGCTTAGGAATTTTTGAAAATTCGCAAGCTAAGAGCTCTCCCCCGTTCCAGGGAGCTTTTAGACGCTGGGCGCAGTTTATCAGCCAGTCTTTAGACTCCGCATCGATGCAAGTCACAAGCAGATAACCGCGGTTATCGCTGCCTCTGCCAATAAAACTCGCCCCCCGAAACTTAGGCGAAAAACTGTCATCATCTGCGTCAAAAATTTCGCCGGTGATCACAGCTGGCAACGAGTCAGCCTGCTCCTCAGAAACCAGAAGGTCCTCCACTTTGGGACCAAAGACCATACGCAGAGTATTGTCGCTAGCGACCTCTGCAAAAGTGGCCTTCGGTTCCAACTTGGGATCGGCCGTTGAAATAACAGAAGCTTTGCTTCTTTTTACCACCTGTGTGTCATTAGGTGAAGAGAGTGGTCGCTTGGGCGTACTATTAATTTCCGGGTCCGAATTGGCCGTACTTTTAATTTCCTTTCCCTTGATGAATTGCATTTCCACCTTGGAAGATGTACTTTGCGCTGCTTTTGACCTCCGTTGAGCCGCATTCCAGCGACGTTTGATTTTGGAGGATTTGCTTCCGGTAACTGGGGCACCATTTACCGCCTGGCCTGTACGGGTTTCATTTACGGCGGAGAGTGTATTTGTTAGCGGGGGCACACTCGGATTATTCCGCTCACTCCCAGATGGCGCTGCGATCGTCAGGGTGGCGGAACGAGCTTTAGCATTTAATGCTTTCGCCGCCTTCCCTGACGATCGCCGCGCATCTTCCTCAAACATACCTGGCCGGTTCTGGATTGCAGGTGGATGCGCACCTGAAACAACCGCGGCTTTGCCGCCAGCCGATCCGGTGGGTGGGCCAACAGCTCCAGCTTTCCTGCCTTTGCCGCCGACCACAGTCCACTGCTCAGCCCCGGCCCCCACACAATCACTCACCTTGGGCGCCGACGGAACTTCTTTCCCGGTTTCTGTCCCAGGCACACTAACACTCCCGTCCGCGATCACTCCCGCACACTCACCGCCACCGTCCCAGGTTCCAGGGGATATCCCATCAGCAGTGGGAGCGCCATTTCCGGACAAAATAGATTTCGAGTTTGTATTCAATCGATCGGACATGTCAACTCGTTGACAGTTCAGCTACTACTACATATATATATAGTAAAGCAAAAAAAAAAAGGGGGGGGGGGGGGGAACAACCCAAAATTACTTACACTGCTCATTTGGTCGAACACGACTGCACTTCACAAAAATTAATAACCAAATGAAAATATAAATTCAAATAATCATATCACAGTTCCCAGCGTGGGAAACTCAAAGCAACGAAAAACAGTTCCAGGTTACTGGAAACCGGGAGTCAAGTGACGAACTTGCTCTTCCCCAAGTACCCGGAACGCGAACTCATTAAAAATCTCACTCTACACTTTTCAGGGAAACAAAATATCATAAGGAAAAAAGAGGAGAAAAAGAAAAATCAGGCAGTAAAACTGGTGCTCATATTTCTGACATACGTAAATGGCCAGAAGATGAATGAGGAAGCCCTCAAAATCGTTAAGGTGGAAAACACGGGAATCCTCCTAGAGGAATTGGGAACTTTATCGACCTATCGAACCACATGGAGCATCTTTACGGAAATTGACCTGGGGGAACTGGATCTTCAAATCCAAATGGCAGAAAAAGCAGAAGAATTCATGCACAAACTATGCAACCTCAAGGACAGCAAAAGAATAATTTGCAAAACATATGAAATGCATGTACACACGCTAATCGCAGATCTGAAAAGGAAAACGGAAGCTATAAAGGAGACAGTCCTGAGGAAAAGGACGTCCATGTCACTTTTCGACGGAATCGGCAACACAATGCACTACCTGTTCGGGACCATGGACAGCGAAGACAGTAAATAGATCTACAGCAAACTGGGCCAATTGGAGGAAGATAAGCAGATGTTGGCTGAATTGGAGAAAAAACAAATTAGTGTGCTAAAATCGACCCTCGAGAAAGTTCAGAAGCCAATAGACTCTCTCATAAAGCGACAGGAGGAGATGATGAACGAGATCATTCGGGCGCATAACGATACTAGCGAGACCCAGAAAAGACTGGAACGACAAGAACCAGTGTTAGACCTCCTGATGCAAGCAATCGAAATCGAACTACGCCAACAGACCCTCCTGGACATAATAACCATAAGTAAAAATGGGCAAATACATCCTTTGTGCGTATCACCAACAACTCTCTTAGAAATATACCACAAAGCTCACCCAACGTGCGCTAACACGGCGAGTTGCCTGGCACTAATATACGAGGTCGCAAAAACGCACACACAACTAATTCAGGAGAAAAAGGTAGTGAAAATAACCATACCCGTCTTCGAAGCCAGCCCAATGAAGCTACTTAAGGTGAACGTCTTCCCCATCCACAGCAACAAACAAACCCTGATTCCAAGGATGGACTACGAATACGTAAGAAGCAGAATAAAGACACAAGAGTTCTTACTCTTAAACCAAAAAGAGTACGAGGAGATGACCGAAATAAGGCAGCCGGAAGGAACGATGGTATACGTGGCTAAGTTGACAACGCCCATAATCCAAGCAACCCAGTCCAGGGAATGTATAATCAAAATACTACACAACCCAATGGACGACCACACCGATTGCCAACTAAAGGTACAAATCCCTCCGCAGAACCATCTAGCAAGATTAAGCAACCCCAACGAATGGCTGTTCGCCTTTAAGACCCCCCAAGCAGTACAGTTAAACTGCGCGGACGAAATCATAACCACGAAACTAACAGGGCAAGGAACATTCACGATCACCAAACCTTGTGACCTGCAAATAGGGATGAAAACAGTTTACTATCACTTAAGCCAAACCTCACCAGTTCGAATAACGCAACCAACAACATTCCCAAACATAAACCGGACGCAGGAAAGTCTGGGGACAATCCTGAAGGAGGCACCAAGAGAGTTTGTGTCTAGCAGCATGACAACAAACAGCACGATTGGGTCCATCCATCTTAGAAGCGAAATGTATTCCCTCGATGAGCTAGAACAAGAAGTTGACCGAATCAAGCACCACCCGAAAATCAAGGTAGCACACGGAATGGCGATCTCATCAGTAGGCGGAATAGGAATTATAACAGCAATACTAGTTGCGGCAGCAATCACGAAGTCCGTGACAAAGTGCAGAAGGTTGAAGCAACCGGACATCAACCACAGTGAACAAGTAATCAAAGTGGTAGCAGGTTAGACTCATTACGCAAACGTCGACGAACCACAACAATTGCCGGCCCAACACGTAACGTCGATAGCGGTGGGGACGAAAACACCCACCAGGGCAAAGAAGTTCCAGTTGGTCTGACGAAAACACACCAACAACCCCACGAGAATCAACAAACTAACAAGTAGACTCCCAATAAGTTTTTTTTCTTCCACTTACTAACAAACTAGAAACAATGTAATATAAACAAGTAGATAAAGAATTCCACCAAATCAGGAGGAAAGCCATTTATAGGTAAAACTAAGTAGGATAAACAGGAAAAGTAATAAAGAAAAAAAAAATTTTTGGTAACAATTAGAAGAGAAATTATTTTATATTTAAGTAAAATATACAGGTAAAAAAAAATATATATAAAATATGTAACAACTAAATAAGGAATGTTGTTAGGAGGTATAACTAAAATAAGCTACAACATATTAGGAGGGAAATTATTTTATAAGAAGAATTAAGGAAAACATACAAAAAAAAATGTAAACACCAGTGCAACATGATCCATAACCAGTGAACCCAAAAGGTGAAAATTCAAGATCCAACAACTCAATATCGAGAATTATTCCTCTCCAAAGAATAATCCTCTTTTTCAAAAGGGGGAGGAATGTTGTGATCGACTTTGCCATAGTAAACAAACAGGCAATTAATTACTAAATAAAGTCAAAAGTAAATATGATCCGCAAGCGCGAACACTGGGTAACGACCTACCTCACCAAAAATAAACAAACATTGTACATAAATGTACAAGGTCGTGCCCAGGGGACGAAGTATATGCTTGAGCCGGCTATGATAAGCGCTAGCTTTGAAAAAACAAAACAATACGGTAACGCGTCACGTTACCAAAAAACAAAAAGAACCAAAGCAGCGCAAGCCGGTAACAATTAACTTTACCAAGGGAACAAAACAACAAGATGGGAGTCAGCATAAATGAGCATATTGAACTCAGGCCGATCCCATCTAGTTGCGTAAAACAAAAAGTAAAGTAATTCAGCAATATCACCGAATTCCAATCGTTATTGCAGTAATCAAAGGTGATTGCTTTCTGTTTACATTTGAGCAATGTCAGCACTAGCTATAGAAAAAACCGTCGATCACGTTGCACTGGGGTAAAAAGCAACATGTGAGATTCGTTCTCAATATTTAGTGCAATTAATCAATAATTAGTTTAGAGTAGGGATAATTAGGTAGAACCAAAATGGTATAAAGATAACTAGTATCGCCCAGTGGTCGAAATTCGACCAAAAATTCAATTTATCTAAACACAACTTACTATGATAAAGTTTTTTGTTTTTTTTTTTTAATTCGAGGTTTTTTTCGCGCATACTAACATACTTAGGTATTTCATTTCTATTTGTGTTTTGTGTTTATAGTGTTTATAATTAATAAACAAAGTTATTGGAAATGTCTTTATTTATTTTTTTTAAATTATGTATAACAATGTAATTTTAGAGACATTAAGGAAAAATTAAATATAAAACAAAATTTGACATATATCTAATAAATTCTATAAAACTGTATTAAATTTTGCACTAAACAAATGATTTTAGAAATGTAGAACTTCCGTATAGACAATGTTTTTTGTGAAAACTCTTTCATCATTTGCCAAATGACCTTGACCGCTGTTTTTTGAAATATAAAATTTCAATCCATTGAATGAGCGTACACGACTTGCGGCAACATAAAGTTGTCCATGTGCGAAGACTGGTTGCTGCAACAAAATGCCAACCTTATTGAAAGTTTGACCTTGTGACTTATTCATTGTCATTGCAAATGCATGAATGACTGGGAACTGAGTTCTTTGGAAATCAAAAGGTAAAATAGTACCTGAATAGGTCAAATTTATACGTGGAATCAAAATTCGTTCACCGCGTGCAGTTCCTGTTAAAACCTCACAATCAATCGCATTACGATGCATAGCTTGAACGCGCATTCTTGTACCATTAACTAATGATTTGGAAGTATTCAAATTTCTAATTAGTAGAACAATGGCGTTAATTTTTAATGCTAACTTATGTGGTGGCAAACCACTAACATTCAACGAATTTAAAAACTCAATGGGATAATTATTGGCTTCATTAATGTTATCACTAATTATTTTATCGTAGCTGAAATATGTTTTCTGTTCACCAGGTATTCGATTTAGCACATCGTTGTTGATTACGGAGCAAGAATCATTCGTAGGTGTTAAAACAACAGAATTCAACATGTTTTCTGATAAAATGTTTTCAGGAATACTCCCGAAAATATCATCAATTATTTTGGTCTCATCTCCAGCTAATTCTAAGGGAATTTCAATTACATTTTCGCCAAACTGTGGATATTGATTTGCCTGCCCATTGCCAATTTTTTTAGGAATTCTACAAACTCTTCTTCCTCTGGTAATGCTCGCATATTTTGGGTTAAAGTTAGATGATGGAATGTTGGGAATAAATTCCAACTTGTAACACAATTTTCAATTAATGTTGCACGTGATCCATGTGGAACAACAGGTAAAATTTGACGAAAATCACCACATAAAAGTTCTGTTTTACCTCCAAATAGTTTATTTTTATTTTCTTCATTGGTACATAAATCTCTGAGCAATGTATCGATTATTTTTAGTACTTGAAGTGGACACATAGAAATTTCATCAATAAGAATTAATGACGCTTCATTTATATATCTACCATGATTACTATTTGGAGTAACATTAGCTACTGAAGTTTCTAGAATTGGAATTGGTAGTTTGAACACATTATGCAAAGTTCTACCTCCAATAAGAAGAGTTGAAGCAATACCACTGAATGCAGTTACAATACAACGAAGATTAAGTGAATTCATTCTACGAATAATGGCTGTTTGCGTGAATGTTTTCCCACATCCTGCATGAGCAGTTAAACAAAAAACATTTGAACCTGTGTCATGATGCTGAACTTCACGAATAACTAAATCAACTACATTACGCTGCTCAACGGTTGCAGTATTATAAAGTTCACTGAATAGTAACAATTCATCATGTGGGTCGAACATATCGATTGTATCACCTTCAGAGAAATATGTAGGAATTGGCAATCCAAGTGATTCACATGACATATTATGTGCAATCAAAATTTCTTGAATTTGTAAAAGGGCACGATTAAATGATGTATTTTCGTCATATTCTTTTAAAAAATCTTCGCTGAGAAAAACTTTGAACTCATTCCACAATGCTAACGCATTTGTTGGTACATTTAATGCACAAATGAAGCCAAACAAATCACGCAATTTATTTGGCGAATGAAAATCTTTCGCTTCATTTAAACAATTAATCCACTCATTGTCATTTGAAGCTATACCACGAGCATGACATGTTTCAACAAAACTATTGTGTATAATTCCATTGTATGTCCTGACATCTTCAAATGATGTTGGACCTTTAACATGTAACAAAAGAATTCGCAAATGAAAAAGTTCTATGTTCTTTAGAGATACTGAATAGATGCGTGAGATAACTTTATGACCTCGTCTAAGTCTTTTCTTCCACTTTTTCTGGGCATCCATCCAAACGTAATGCACCGGAATTTCAGTGTATTTGTAATTATTGGCTGATACATCATTTTGATTCAACTCAAAAAACGCCAATAACTTTGTTTGTTTACTGTTTTCAATAGCTTGACGTTCTTGTCCCGGTCTAAAATATACATTTTGTTGCCGCGGCAAGTGAATATCAAGTCTATAAATGACGTGCGATTGATAATGCATTGGAATTTCGTAAATGCGCCAGATAGCTTCAGTTGAGCCGACATATCGACCGTTTAAAAAATCTTTTACTTCATCAATTTGTCCATTTTGATTTGTTTCGTTTGATGCATTTCCTATTTGAACACTTGCACTGTCATAACCTTTGTACACATATTTGTAAATGTATTTTACACTTCGAACAGTGGTACAAACTTCGACGTTTATGTGGCAATTAAATTTGGCAAGTAAATATGGATTATATGGTACAACGTATCGGTTATCAAGTGAAGAACCTCTGACTTCAGCACTATCGCCATTGTCGCGTCTTCTGTACATAGGAAAACCATTTAAAGATTCGCGTGTGAATTCATTGAATTCCTTTGGAAATTGTTTGCAACATTTTCCATCTCTCATACATACTGAATTTGTATTTAACTGACCACATGGACCATGCATCATATGTTTTACAACATATTCACGCAGTTTTGGTTGTGTTTCAACGCCTGGAAGTTCAGCACACACAACTTTATCAATGTCAGTTGCACCAATAATTTTGTCATTTTCATCCAAAGTTAGCAAAATGTGCGCATGAGGCAAGCCTCGTTTCTGGAATTCAATTGTATATATTAATGCTTTCACTTTACCGAAAATTTCTTTCTGCATGATTGATGAAATCAGCTCTTTTAATTTGGCATTAAACACACGCACAATAATTTCAGGACGATAATTTGCTGTTTCAATTATTCCAGCAATTAGCTTAGTAATATCCGGCCATTGTGGGTTGCAAGTCATTGTAATGAATAAAGAAGGCTTTCCATGAACTTGAACAATTGACATTGCATCTAAATAATTCTGAAACATATTTCTTGGAGACCCGTTAAATGAAGATGGTAAGATAACTCTTCGACCTATGTTTATAGCATTACCGTTACTGGAGCTCATTTCCAAAAAATCAGTTAAATTGTTATACACTTCTGCTCTTATAGTTGCCTGATTTTGTCGAATAAAATGCAATCTGGTGCCCTCTATACGTACGTACATATCGACTACCCACTGTAAAAATAATTTCTGTGAGTGGTGTAAGAGACTAAAATCGTCTCGAATTGCAAGTCTGTAGCATGCATATTGCAACATTGTAACTTTAGTTCTGGGCGCTCTTGAAGTGGATGCACTTGCTACGTTATGTGCTAAATTAGCGTGCCATCCAGTATCTCCATTTGGAAATAACAGTGGATAAGCTAATGGATCAAGTGAAGAATCCAAAACCGAAACATTATGTACTGTACCATTTACTTTTGAAAACGCAATCATGTTTCGTTCAAAAGGTGGTTCACCATCAACAGTACTGAAAATAACTGCTACATCTGTTGGAATTGCATCATTATATCGACGGATATCTAAATCACGATTTACTTTAATTACCAAACAAATCTCTTTGCTTTTATTTTGAGGAATATTGCAATGATCTCTCATTGTATTAAAAGAATGCACAAAAGGATTTACACGTTGCAATTCAGTAGCAATTTCAAGCATTAAATTTCTATCGCATGTATTATTTGATTGATTGCAGATTCTGTAATTAACGGCAGTGTCCACGTCATAGAAATATAATTGTGCATACATCGGCGCACAGTTCAAAGAAGTCATTGGGCCAGCTCTGTGATAGAATGCGTCATGAATTTTAAAATGATACACACCGTGTGACGTTGTATCGGCGATTTTCGCCTCAGAGCTAACCATTGCAAATGACGAATTGTAGCTACGAATGTTTTTATAGAAATTCATAGATCGTCTTTTAGTGTTCTGATCAGTAGAATAGAGACCGTCATAAAGTTCTTTGAAAAATGAATTTTGTTTTAAGGGTTGTAAAATAGTTTTACCTTTATGACAGCATGAAGTGAATGCCGTTGTCTCACGTTGAGTAACTTCAGATTCGAAATGTTTAGCTTTGCAAAATGTACAATTTAAATTCATAAATCCAATATCAAAACTATTAAAATTATTTGGCAATACTTTCAAAGCAGATTTAAATTCATCACTCAAATTATTATCTTCAGCATTTATATGATGACGAAATCTACGTCTGTTTGTATTTCCATGTCTATCTATATGTCTTTCAACACGACCCGTTAAAGTACGTCGTATAGGCATTTTTATTAAAAATCAATTTAAAAATTTACTCAACTAAATCCCTCAAATTGTAAGATTACTCTGTATGAAATTTCCGCTTCAGTTAAATTTAAAACCGTGTGATTAGTTCGCTGATTCTTCGCTGGGAAACGCTGGCGAATAGCTTGGTTCGTTATTGTTTTTCCTGCAGAAGTTATCCGCTAAAATAAGTCTTTCTTGACAATATTTGACAAAAGTTATGTTGATCGTTATCTTACCCTTATGTCCTCATTATATATTTGATAAAAAAAAACACTTAATGCGGTTTTAAAACAGTTTCGCTTTTATGAAAACATGAAGTGAATGCCGCTGTTTGTAGGAAACACTGGCGAATAGCTTTGTTCGTGGTTGTTTTTCCTACTGCAGTTATCCGCTAAAATAAATCTTTCTTGGCAATATTTAACAGCAGTTATGTTGAACATTATCTTACCCTTATGTCCTCATTATATATTTGATAAATAAACACTTAATGGTTTTAAAACAATTTTTCTTTTATGGCAGCATGAACTTGAATGCCGTTTTTTCACGTTGAGCAATTCCTGATTGCAAATGTTTAACTTAGCAAAATGTATCCTTTAGATTCACTAATCCACAATAATAACTACAGAAATTATTTGGAAGGATTCTTAAAACAGGTTTCAATTCAAACCTAAAATTATTTTCCATTACTTTAAAATTACTGCTGCTCGTTTTCTTTTCCCTGTCACGTATGTCTGTACTCTGTATGAAATAAAAATTTTCGCTGCCGTTAGATTTTAAACTGTGTGATTTGTTCGCTGATTTTCCGCTAGACAGCACTGAGAAATTAGGTTAGGTTAGGTTCGTGTCCGTGGTTGGTATTCATGTCAACCGTCAAAATAATGCTAAAAATAATTAAAAACATACATGTTGACCGTTAACTTACCTTTATGTCCTCATAAAAAAAAACAGGCAGTCATTTAGAACTGCCGACAGAAGAGAAAACTTCTTGTTTTGATTCTTATGAAAAATTATTAATCACTAAGCCGTTGGCCTAATGTCAACATTAGACCGAAACATGATACAAAAAACATAAGGTATTCCTAAGATTTAGCACCCGCGCCATCTTGCAAACGAAACCGCAAATCTCGTTGTTGTTGTCGCGCAAATTTCGTTTTTCATACAAATGGTGAACATAGTGACGTCACGTAGCCACGGTATGAATTAACGAAGAATGAATGTAATTTTTTCACTCAAATATATTTAAAAAATCATTACATTTTCGCTGAAAAGTCATATAATGGTACATAATCTATGTTACATATGCATATTAAATCGTATCTACGTTCTCTTGCGAAAATGTCAGTGTACTTAGTTTTTGAATGCGATAAGTAGTTTAGAAAATTACAGAAATTTAATTGAAGAACATCCATGTAAAACAAAATTACATAAAAGAGCTGAAAATTTTTATTTCACATCAAAACTCAAAAGCCATATAATGGTTTAACATAGAAAATTGAAATGTTCCTATGAAGTACGTAAAACATTATGCTAAAGCATTTAAAAGAAAAATCAGCTCCCCGCAGCAACCAACAACCCCTCTGTAGACAATTTCGAAAAACACGCTTTTAATGATATTCGAATGAAAAAAGTCTGTTGTAAAGTTTCTTACAGAAGAAAAAAAAATATGCCATTTAATAGTAGTAATCAGGAGCTTTAATTTGATACCCCACACGCCCTAAATTGGAGAACCCCAACGGGTAATGTTACCACCCCCACCACCCCAAAAAACGTCAAAAATGTTTGCTCCATTGGACAGATCCCCATTCACTGATTCTATAATAAAAAACCCTATGTAAATCCATCTACGTTTACTACCCTAAAATTGCAGTGCATTTTGTTGTTGCAAACATTATATATGGGACAATTCACGTATATTTCTATATCATTTTTACTTGTATTAATGAACACGCATAAAAGAAATATTTATATTCTGCAAATCTGCACGAAAATTACAGTTTTGTCTGTAAGTCGTTAAGCTGCCCGAGAGCGGAGCGGAAAAATAAACAAGTATTCTTTAAACTTAAAAACCCAAGTTTTAGTCAACAAGTTTAACCATCGGTTTTCAGAAGGTAACAAGTGTTCCCCCTTATCCACCATCAACGGCTCGCAACTTCGGCCGCGGCCTCCTTTCCCCACAAACCCCCGGCTCGCAGCCTACGGTGCCTGCGGCCTCTTTCTAAAACCTTCCGCCGGTTTGCGGCCATGCTCGCAGCCAACTTAGCCCGACCCCAGGACTTTTGTTAAGAAAGCCTGGCCCCCAATCCAGAAAATCCGCGAACCCAGCGGTCCACTGATGGTAAATTGTAGGGAAAAACCCAGTCTCCACCATCAACGGTAGTCAACATCGCCCCCGCCTTAGGAAAACGCAATTAAACCCGCTCGCACTGCCTAACCCTGCAAGAAATGGTAACAATTTCTTAACAATGGCACCAACGACGCACCTGGTACAAGAGCACGGAGCTGAAATCCCATGCTCGCTGATGATGAGTCCTGGATATGTTTTACATGGAACTTGGTACGGGTTCAACCCAGACATTCACCGTCTAGAGAATCCCAACTCTCTAAGTGCGTCCAACGATATATCCTGGAAATATGAAGACCCTACTCATCTCATCAAATCAGTCATTTACGGATTCGACTCTACTCAAAATTTGCGTCGCCAAATAATGTACCCATCAGAACGTCATGCCATAGAGAACGTATTAACGTGATGGGGCACGATACTAACATCGATCATCTACAGACGATGAATTTGTTTTCTACTCAGCAGCTTGATAAACTATCATCGTACCTCAAAGGTACATGGTGGGGATTGTCTTACTTTGGGAACTTCAGTGCTACCATTCTCGGTATCAAAGTTATCATCCGCGCCATGAAATTCATCATCGATACCTTGGTCAACATGCACATCATACGCGGGATACACGGATGGAGTTGGCAGATCCTGGGAGCCTTTGGGAATTCAATAACAACTTTCATCGGTCACAGAGCTCATCAGAACGCTAACGAACCTGTTTTGTCATCAGTTGTGGTGCACAATCAATCAGCAAGCAAGAACTCTCCCCTACAAACATCTTTAACTTCAGCACCCAGAACGTGCGCAGACGCTGTAGAAACACAAGCCATAACTTTAGAGAGCCTGCGCAACCATACTAGCTTATATCCCTCACTTCAGGAATAATACCAAGGCACTTAATATCCTCATCCTACACTTGTCATTGTCCCTCTCTCCTAACTTTTTCCATTTTCTACCCGCATCTTCACTACGAGGCGAGTCGGGGCGCCCATCAAGTAACCCCTTGTGCTCGGGATTAGCTTCGTTTGCATGGAGAAAATGCCGCGACGAAGCTATTTCCAATTAACACCTTTTGTATCGTTACAGGCAACTTATCCGACGTCTATTTCGGCAGCTTCTTTGACCTGAAACCATCATCTTCCGCAGCAGACATTTTTAAATCCAGGGATTTCAAGGCCGGCGGAATATTGCGACATTCGCAACCTAAAATTACTGGGCAACGAACCGCCCTCCTTTTGACGTATTGCAGGAACAGCAATTCGCCAGTTGCAACATACTTCAGCAGTAAGCTGCATTGGGCAATTCACTAACCTGCTTGTGCAGCAATCAATTATGTTGCATGCGAATGACCGCCCCAATTCTGGATGGAGCAACATTATTATCGGCAAATCGACCCATTGGTAGAAAGAAGTTCGGGAATCCAGAAGTCAGAAGTTTCAGAACCACCGCGCAAATCGAACTCGCACTCGATCGCTCCCCCTTTAGATAATCATACCTTTAGTATTCGCTTTACGATCCACCCTACATATATATTGTTAATTAAATTTGTAACTATAGTTAGTGATTAAAGTGTTTAGTAGAAACTTTATGTTTTCTCTCTCTCTCCACTCGATCCCCGCAAAACAGACTTCACGATTGGTGAGATTTCACCATAAACTCTCGGAGTTCGATTATACCATAGAGTATAAACCCGGGAAGTACAACACAAATGCCGACGCACTGAGTCGAATCCCATTCGAAGGAGCCCAAGAGCAAAAAGGGCAGACCCTGACGATAACGGCTCAAGTACATGATCCTCCGAAAACAGGAGAAGAGACGCTGAAAGTATCAGCAGTCACCCGGGCGCAAGCGCGACGCACCCCGGAAGGGACAAAGGAGACACAGTCACCTGCGGAAACCCCGACGGAGACACCCCCTGTCCAAATAGTGAAACAGCCAAAAGAAAAACCCCCGACGCGGGTGAAGCAACAGATACCGGATCAGCTGAAGTAAATAAAACTGTCGAAATAATCACTGATCCGGAAGAAATAAAAACTATACTCCGTGATTACCACGACTCCCTTTTTGGAGGGCATCAGGGAATTGCGAAAACGTATAAACGCATCAGACGAAAGTTCTGGTGGAAACGTATGCGTAGGGACATAGAAAGACACGTTAAAAGCTGTCCGAAATGCCAAAAAATGAAGGCATCCAAACCCTATAAAATGCCCATGGTAATCACGGACATAGCAGAGAGGCCATTTGATAAGGTCTACCTGGACGTTGTTGGTCCATTAGAAGTTACCCATGCAGGAAATAAGTACATCCTGACCTTCCAGGACAACCTAACTAAATTAAGGTACAAATTAAGGTACAAATTACAAAAGTCATATCAAATTGCTCGAAAAAATATTCTGGCCAGCAAACGCATATCCGAGGAGTATTATGACAAGAATGTAAGACCGCTGATCCTGCATGTGGGAGACAAGGTCCTCCTAAAGAGCGAGAATCGGAAAACGAAGTTCTCAGAGCTCTGGGAAGGACCATACAGGGTAACTTCAGTAGTATCCCCGGTGAACACGGAGCTAAAGATACGAAACAAACTGAAAGTCATCCATAACAACCGGCTCAAGCCCTACATTGAGTAAGGACGTTTGAGAGTAACAATATAAAAAAGAAGAAGAGAAGACAAACAACAACAAGACCAGCAAAACACGAAACAATAACTCGCCCCAAAGTCCGTAGGCGAAACCAACATCAAGCATTTTTTTTAATTTCACACAAAAGAACAGGGGCAATAAAGGAAACAGTAAAAGTAGAAGACTGACTATTAAAAAAAAAAAAAAAAATCCGCAACTCAAGTTACGATTAATTTATTTAGTTAATGGAACAAACTGCTTTCACTAATTGTACGTAAAACTTGGAGAATTCTAACTGGACCACTCAGAGGACGCCAGGGAGTGCAAGTCGGCGCGGGGGGTTCAGATACCTCCTGTCCTCCTCCGGAATCAAAGTTCCCAAGAGAACGAACGAACACCCTGGCGGAAAATTTAAAAAAAAAAAAAAAAAAAAAAAAGGGAAGGCAAAAAGGTATGCACAACAAACCTGTAGCAGACAGCCAACTGCCTGGGGACAGGAGCCAGGCCACGTCGAAAGTACCCACGACGGGTCGGGCACGAACCCACAATGGGAGCGCCTGCGCGCCGCCAGGCGGACGACGGCTTAACATGATCGTCGACCTCCAGTCCACTTCAGGACGATAAACCACAAGATTTGACACCCGGAAATACATGGCGGGCGGCAAAGACACTGCCATATAGGGAGGCACAAATAGTTTATAAGTCGCCATTTAAAAAAAAAAGGAACACAAAAAGAAAAAAAAACCACTTAAACCGTGCCACTATTTAGGGTAAACTGAAAACGCTTAAATATTGTCCAAAAGGCACAGTTCAATTGTGGTTAATATAAACACAAAATTATTTTTTTTCCGGGGTAAACCAAGTCCTCATTAAAAAAAAAAAAAAATTAACGAACTTGATCGGTGATTGAAAATCACCGAAAGTAAAAGAAATTAGAAACCCGTTAAACTGTTGACATATGGCCAATTAACTCGGGCGGCGAACCCACGTGAAGCGAGAAAATTTAAACGTAAAAAAAAAAAAAAAAAAAAAATAATAAAAAAAAGCAACAAATTAAAAAAAGAAAAAAATGAACAAAAAGATCTAAACAAAAAAAAGTGTACCTAAAACCGGTGTCTAGAAAAATAAAACACAACTCCAGAACCTAAACTGAAACATTTTATTTTTTTTTCTTCCTTCATCTCGCCCCTCTCGGTTCTTGTCTATAATAACCGGGTTCAGAAAAGCAAACGAAGCTAAAACCCCGAACAAAAAGTGAAAAAAAACTCACTTTTTGACTTTTTTTATTATTTACTGTTGACCCAAAATAATCACAAAAAAAAAAAACTATTCTTTTTTAAAATATATACACTACATTTTTTACACTACACCAATTACACAAACTCCAAGGAGGAGTACGGCGGCGGTGGATCGTCCTCGTCGTCGTCATCGTCCTCGATTTCAGGGCCGCAGGGACCCAACACGGGGGGCATCTCCCGTGGCTGCATCATCCCCTGCAGGACAAACATCGGCCCCAAAAAAAAAGGAGAGAAACAAAAATATATGTAATAACAAGTAAAAGAACAAGTACGCCGAAACTTACCTTGGGCGACGAGGCTAACACCCAAGACACGGGAAAAGTCCCTTCTCGCTGGTGGCTTGTGTAGAGGGGAAGTATCTCCCGGTTCGCGGGGTGCTTATATAGGCTGAGGGATAGATAGGTTGTCCATGATACGTGGAGTATCTTCACGGAACTCGACCTTGGAGAGCTTGAAAATCACACAATATTTACGGTATATGCCGAACATCTAGTGAAGCGTTTGTGTAATAAGACCACGGAAGTAATGGAAAATTGCGATTCACAATACAGCCAGATACACGCGCTAACAAAACATATCCGACGCCGGACAGCTGTTATTCAGGAACTCGTGAACAACAAACGAGTCACCCGATCCATATTCGATGGTATAGGATCGGTAATACATTATCTTTTCGGAAATATAGATCACGCTACTAAACATGAAATTTTTAGTAGATTGGAAAAATTGCAAGAGGACAAAAAGATGCTAGCCACCTTGCAGTCGAAACAAATCAGTGTTTTGTAAAACGGCTTATCGCAAATGCGGAATCCAATAGGGTCGCTACTCAAGCAACAAGGGAAAATTTCACATACGTTAGATAACTTGGAAAGAGTTGCCGATTGGAACCAAAAAGTAATTGCTAGACACCAAATTTTGATGATAATGGAAATCGAGTTCAGCCAACAAACCATCCTGGATATTATAATCGCAAGCAGGAATAATCAAATACACCCACTCCTTATATCCGCTAACACCCAAGAATACTACAAGAGCAATCAGCAAACCACTGTGCGAAAAAGACAATAGTTTTCTGCCATTGATTCAGCAATCAGCCGTGGTTCAAGGAGCAAAGATAGACGGAAAACTGTTAATAAAAATTACATTACCCATTTTTAACCTTCCCCCGTTCACACTCCATAAAATCCACATATTCCCAATTGTAGTCAATAATTCCTATGCATTACTACCAGACATAACATACTTCCACGTAGCAACTAATAACCAAACACAAGAATTCCTACTCCTGCAACCATTAGACACTGCACGTTACAAACGCATAACCCAAATCCAACGAACCTACATATGTGTATGTATGTCGGACGACAAGGGATACCAGTCACAACGCCAACGGATGCTAAGGAGTGCGCCATCAGACTACTATTTAATCCGCTAAACTAAATGAAGAACCACAATGTAAATTCCGAATCCAAATCCCTATTCGGAATACAATCATTAAATTGGCGCAACCAAATTCTTGGTTGTACTCGCTCAAAACACCTGTAATTACTCAATTAAGATGCGATCATCAATAATTGGAACAACCAGGAATTCTGACCTTCAATGAAAAGTGTCAACTGCAACTAGGCTCGAAATTATTGTTCTATGAGGAAGAAAGTAGCAAATTTCTGTTTAAACAGCCAATTTACGCAATCCCCTCGAATCTAACAGATCTTCAAATAAGGATGCACCCGTTAGGAAGGAAACAGACCGACCGACGCAACGGAGCTCTTTACGAGCGACGATGCTAACAATATGCTGCAGAAGACTACGTATTCGCTGCAAGAAGTACAGAACGAGCTGGATAGAATCATTTATCGACAGGCCAACTATAAGACCCATGCCCTCACCATAAGCTACATATCCCTAACCTCACTAGTAGTCGTGGGGAAAAGCAAAACCAAAACGAAGCGGGAAAAAAGAGAATCACCTTGTTCAGTGTGAGCCAATTTAAACTGAATTAAAACACACAGGTTATTTGAGTGGGAAAACATATAGTAAAAAACCCAATTTTATTATGCCAATTCCTTCCTATTCCTTATACATTCCTTATATCATAATATTCCTGTTTTTAATCCTAATTCTTATTCCTTTTCCTAGTTCGTAGAACATCACAATAATTCCTTTTCCACTATTTTAGTTTATAATTTTAACTCCCGAGCAGCCTCCCGGTCTGCCCAGTTCCACCATTACTTCACAACTACCTTTCTTATCCACTCTACTTCGAATGTCAACAGCGTTGCCATTCGGAACACACCAATAAAACGAATAGGAGAACAACAATTACTCCAAATTAGCGCGTCGAAGGAAACACAACAAATAGGCCCAACAACACCAGCCAGACGCGAATCCTCGATAAGGACCAGCACAACAAAATCTGTGCAATTAGTGTAAGATGGCTGATAAAAAATAAAAGTATATATATAATAATAAAAAAAAAAACAGAAAGCCACCGGAGAAATAAACAACGAAAACAAAACAGAAAGCCACCGGAGAAATAAAAACAACGAAGACAAAACAGAAAAACATCGAAAAAACACAAAAAAAAAAGAGAAACCATCGTAGAACCAAAAAAAAACAAAAAAAGAGGACTTTAAATAAAACAGAAAACCCGATGCAAATAATATTTATTACAAAATAAACTACAAATCGGAGTAAATTAGACCCCAGTGATCGATAAGCTTAATTAAGCACGCCGTCTCAGATGTCCAGTGAGGGCGAAGCACGCACCTGAAAAGGAAACATAAAGGGAAAAATAAATACGGGAAATAAACAAGGAAGAAGACAATCAACTTACCCTGACCTACAAGGGTGCAGTCGTCGGTCAGCGCCCAGCGCACCATGCATGTACCCACGATTGGTTGCGCGGCGAACAGCAGAATCGCAAATCCATCATTCGGCCTCCGTTTAAGCATAACTGGGGCCTCCCAGTCATAAACAATTCCATGCACAACCAAACTCCTAACCAGGAAAACGGAGCCCGTAGGGACTCGCACCGGCGCGTAATGAGGTACAAAGAGCTGGAACATCTCGACACCTTGTTTGCCAAACGTGAGATGAAGTCGAAAACTACTGTGGCTAACAACCAAACTTGAGAGTAGCCAAACGAAATGCACACAATGCATTTTTAAAAACTTGCAACCGAAAATGTCAATCAGCACGGAAATCCTAAGAAGACGACACAGTTAATATGGTAAAACAACACCAAGTACAACCAACCCACGCGAGCAACAAGGAAAAATTACACCGTGATACGAAAACCCAGCGCCGACACAAAAAAAAAGCAACTAGGAAGAACAAATCAACCCACATAAAACACCGAGTAACCCAGCAGCGTCACCTGAGATGTCCACGTCCCAACGTATGGTCAAAAAAGAGGGGAGGAATGTTATGATCAATTCGGCCAAATTAAAAGTTAATTGTAAACAAAGAGTAATTAACTTCAAAAGTGCAAGTGCACAATACATATCACCGCAAAAAGCGTGAGCAATGGCTAACGACCTAGGGCAAGAAATGTAAACAAAATTGTACATAGCAATGCAAGGTCGAGCCATGACAATTAAATATATGCTTGGGCCAGTTACGATAAGCGCTCGCATAAAGAGAAGAAAACAACGCGGTAGCGACTTAGCGAGTCACGTCGCGTTGCTCGAAGTAAAAAAAGAATGCAAGAAGCGTAAGTAACTGGGCCGTCAAGAAAATTGTCATAACCCTACATTGAGTAAGGGCGCGTGGAACTAATAACAACAACAACAACAGAAACCTCTCGTCAAGTAGCTAACGGCAGCGGCCACGAAAACATTGTGAAAATTGAAACTGAACCTAGCCAGACGTTCTTTGGAAATCTGGGCCTCTCGGTCTACTTTGCGTGACTCTCGGAGGTGTAGTAGGGTGGTTTGGATACCTTTGTCTTTGGTTCCTTTTGCCTGTGTCCCTGACCTTAATTCGTGTGTTGGGGTTTGAGTTTCCGTTCGCTCTTCTACCGGCGACTTTCCCAGGTATCCGCAATCACCGTTTTTTGATTTTCTTTTATTGTCTGAGAGTTGTTTTTTGGGGATATTATTTTTTGTGGAAATTTTTGTTATTGTTTTGCCTTGGAATGCTCGTTCAGACTTTTCCTTTTCGTTTTGGCTGAAGCATAACGGTCCTATTGTGTAGTTCTTCGCTGGAGCCAGTTTTAACTGTAATCTGGTCAGCACTACTGAATGAGTATTTGTATTTAACACGCTGATGATTGTCTCCGCTTGTTTTGAAGGTAATAAACATTCGCTAGGAAGACTCCATCGCTGATTTCTTGCGAGATGCAGAGCATTTCTTCAGTGCAATTTCACCGGAACCTTGATCATCATTCTTGTGCGCGCAGGTATGCGTACGGGTGTTTCTAGAACAGAGTTGGGCAGGCCTATGCCCGCGGCAAAGAATATCTTCAATAAGAAGGGTCACAAATGTCTCTACACGTTTCGAGTTGCGGTTGTGTAGAGCAAACTTCATAGAAATAGATGGGAAGCGAATTACACTTTGTGAAAAGGGAAAGGAAATGTAGGCGTCGCGTTTCAACCAATGAGTGCTCGTAAACAACACAGAACTTTAAGTTCTGCTCGCGAAACTTTAACTTCAGCCCGCGCAGATTAAATTAAAATTAAAATTCCGCTCGCCTTTAAAATTACATACATTACATGTTGATTGAGGTCATTACCCGAACCGGGCAGTGCCCTTCTGACACTGCAAATCACCAAAAAACGTGAGGAGAAAGTGCAACCCAGCGTAGAGGCCAACGACTCAAGGGTCAGCATAACTGCAGGTGACAGGTCAGCATAATATCCAACGGATCGATCATCGATCAGCGCGGACGGTTGCCACCCCAATAAGTCAGTCTACCGAGAACGCTGAAATTACCTGGTCCGCTTCGATTAAGTTTAAGATTCTAATTTTTTGTATAGTTTTTCATTTCCGCTGTAGTTAAAGTTAGTGGTTAGTTTGATTTCGGTTGTAATTAAATTTGTAGTTAAATTGTTGTGAAAGAGAAACCAGTTTAAAAGTATCCACAGTGTTTAAATTAAAGCTACCTTTCCCTTTTTACCTCGCGAGCTCGTCGTGTGTGAGTGGTCTATAGTGTTCAGTTACAGTAAAGTGGTCGCACATTACAAAAACAAAATGAAAGTTCATGAGCTGCGTTTGCATAGGATAAGGCGGTGGTTGTATATACTAAAGCGCTATCGAAGACAGCACCCCACATTTTAACAAGTAAGAGATAGTTCGAACTCTTTCTTTCTAAATCACATTTGACAGCATGATAGAATATACCTTCTTCCGCTTATGACCCGTTTTATTTTTTCTTTTTGGACAAAAATGTACCCACACAAATATGCAGTAGAGTGACCCTTCTTATTGTAGATATTCTTTGGCCCGCGGGCACTCCAGCTTTTAGAGCTTTGAATATGTACACGAGCAGCTAGCAAGTCGAGAGCGCATCATTCGGCCGCCGGCCGTCATGCGAGCAGGACTATGTTTCTTTGCGCTTTGCTTTCAGGTACACTGTAAATTTGAAGTCATTTTGCCATGTGGCTTCACTTTTACATGATAGGTGACGTCACCAAAATTAACAGTGTATAAAGAGCAGGAGAGAGCTTTGAAAAACTTTCACACAATCACATTTTGAGACTGTGGTTGCATGCCCATCCCTGTTCTAGAATTACCCTTTGCTGCCTGTAATCCGTCGCATCGGAAGCATCGCATGCAGTATCCACTTCGATAACTGCTTTAGGGTCACTACAGGTATTTGACTCCTCTATGGGACTTCGCCTGTTTTCTTGTGCCCTTGCCACTTCCTCGAATGTATTTGACTGGGTTTCCGAAGAATTTTTGAGTGAAATCGCGAATCCTCTGGGGTTGATTTCCATGCGAGGAAATCGGAGTTTTTTATTTGGTCCTTCAACATTGCAATATTCTGATAAGACGTCGTTTCCTAAGAGTCCATCGTAAGAGAGATTGAACATATTTTTTGCAACTTGGAAGTTGCAGGGTATTTCGTTTTTATTGATTACGAACTTCCTTCTGCAAGTTCCCAATGTTTTACCTTTGCCGAAAGGAGTTTCGAGCGTAACTTGGTGTCTTCGGGTAATGGATTTTGTATTTTTCAGTGCTTTTTCTTTAATTATGCTAACCTCAGCGCCGGTATCCACTATTAATTTTGTTTGGCCGTTTAGGCCGATATCAAGTGGGAGTTCCACAATGGGGATACCATTATTAGGCGGCTGGGTAGATCCTTCATCGTATTCTTTTTGGTTTAGAGTCGGTCCTGGGAGTTTCGGGCCGACTGAGTTTCGTTTCCCGAATTCTGATTCTCCCAAGCTTTCTTTTGCTGGCAGGTCGACAAGTCATGCCCCTGCCGCGGCAGAAATTGCAATTTAACCGCACATTATAAGCTCTGCTGCTTCCACTTTGATCGTTTTGTTTGTTTTGATACGTTAAATCTCTTGCACCTCGCATTGCGGGGGTAGATGCTGGAGCTCTGTTACTTCTACATTCTCGCACGTCATGACCATATCTTTTGCAATTATCACATAAGGGTGTATTTTTGCGCTTTATGCAATCTGAATATGTATGTTCGCGTTTATTGCAGTAGCTACAGGTAGTGTTAGCTAAAACATTTTCAGTCCGATCAGCGGGTTTGTGTGATTTGAAATCCTGCCGTGGCGGTACTGTTTTCTGTTTAGCGAAGGGATTACGCACCCAAGTTTGTCCGCGTGGGTTTGTGTATCTTTCTTCATTGTTTTCATTTTTTCTTCGCTGTTGGTTGGTATCCTGGCATTGTGTGCCGGTTCTGTGTGTTTTGTAGGGCGAAAACTCCTTGTTGGAGTTTTTCCATGTCTAATGGCTTTTGTGCCAGGCTGTCGAAAGTTCCCTCAGAGACCGTTAATAGGTATTGGCACACATGAGGATTATTTACCAATACCCGCAGGGCGTTTTTCGCGAACTCTTCTACTTGTGATTTTACCGCCGTTGCCCCTTCTTTTACATATTTTGTGTCAGCGGCTTCTTCATAAAGCCGTATCAGTTTTCGTAATCGTGTGATGAATTCAGTCAGTTCCTCAAAGGGTAACTGATGCGCAGATATTAACTGTGCTATCAGCTCCTGATAATTTGCACGGGGGAGGAAAGCGCGGTTGAGTTTCTCCTCAATGTCTTTGATTGCCGTGGGTAATTCATTCGCGAAGAGAAAGTATGCTTCCCCCCGGAGTCGGGTGAGGAATACTCGATAGAAAAAGGGTTGTTCCTCCTCTGAGAGGCAATTAAAGGCTTGCTTACAGCAACCCAGAAGAATTCACGTGCAGATTATATAAGGAAAAAAAATAAATGATGTCGATTTGGCTAGATTAAACATTTTCACAAAAACTTATAAAATTAAAAGTGAACATGCTTGTAAGACTACAACTTTAAATGTGCAGTTATCTAATTACGATGCTTGTAATCTGCCGCCGTGCAAAAGAGAATTGGAACAGCACTTGCTGCGAACAAAATATATTTCACAAATATGAAAACTCCAACAAATCTAAGCTCCACAGATTTCGGATAATACGTCAACGAGGGACGCCTAGAGTTTTTGTAGTTCTCCGGTAACCAATTACCAGAATTGAGCGACGTTATTTTGGACGAAGAATCAACATCCACAAAAGGTATAGTTGACATAACATTTACTGTGGAAGTTTTGGAAAGAATTGTTGTGATCGACATTGCTGTTATGTTTTCACGGGGTTTGGGCGGCTCGAGCGGATTTGGTATCGCTGAATTTTAGGCAGGGGCGACGTCGATTACCATCAATGGACCGCTGGGTTCGCGGATTTCTTGGATTGGGGCCAGGCTTTGGTTTCCAAAGACCTGGGATCGGGTAAATGTGGTTGCGAGCAGAGCCGCAAGCCGGCGGAAAGTTCTAGAGTGGCCGTGGCAAGCAACGAAGCCGTTTGGTTGGGGGGAAGGATGCCGCGCCGAAGTTGCGTGCCGGGTATGGTGGATTAAAAGGTTTATGTTTACCTGGGTAAATGTTATGTTGAAAATGAAAACTTGGTAAAGGAATTTTTAATTAAAACCGGCGTGACTTCTACTTAAGAGATTTAATAAAAACTGAGAGACTTAAAACTAATTACAAATTGTTTTTATACATTTATTTCGCTAAACACTTACCCCTACTCCAATTAATTTTTATTGATTAATTGTTAATTCGACACTAACTTATGAAAAACACATCTCACGTGTTGCATTTCACCGTTGCAACGTGACCGCCACTTTTCGACAAATAATTATGTGCCGACTTTGCCCAATTGCGAACAAAAAGACAATTACCTTTGATCGATGCAATTACGATCGGAATTTGGTGATAGTGCTGATTTACTTTACTTATTGTTTTTTATTTAGATGGGAGTAGCCTGAGTTCAATATGCTCATTTATGCTGACTCCCATCTTTTTGCTTCTTTAGCGTTCTTTGTAAAGTTCGTTGTTAACGGCTTGCGCTTCATGTTTTCTTTTTTGTTTGCGGTAACGTGACGTATTTAGCTATGTAAAAAAAAATATTGTGTTGTGATCAACTTCGCCATAGTAAACAAACATGCAACTAATTACTAAATAAAATCAAAAGTAAATACGATCCGCAAGCGAACACTGGGTAACGACCTACCTCACGAAAAGTAAACAAACATTGTACATAAATGTACAAGGTCGTGCCCAGGGAACGAAGTATATGCTTGAGCCGGCTATGATAATCGCTAGCTTTGAAAAACAAAACAATACGGTAACGCGTCACGTTACCAAAAACAAAAGAACCAAAGCAGCGCAAGCCGGTAACAATTAACTTTACCAAGGGAACAAAACAACAAGATGGGAGTCAGCATAAATGAGCATATTGAACTCAGGCCGATCCCATCTAGTTGCGTAAAACAAAAAGTAAAGTAATTCAGCAATATCACCGAATTCCAATCGCTATTGCAGTAATCAAAGGTGATTGCTTTTTGTTTACATTTGAGCAATGTCAGCACTAGCTATAGAAAAAACCGTCGATCACGTTGCACTGGGGGTAAAAAGCAACATGTGAGATTCGCTCTCAATATTTAATGCAATTAATCAATAATTAGTTTAGAGTAGGGATAATTAGGTAGAACCAAAATAGTATAAAGATAATTGTAAATTAGCATTAAAGACAGTCTTTTAGTAATTCGTTTGTTAGTCGTTACGCTGCCCGAGTGCGCAGTCTTTAATAAAACAAGTAGTCCAAATTAAATTAAAGCTTTCATTCTCAAGTGCCACCATCAACCATCTACAGGTATTAGGTGTTCCCCCTTATCCATTGAGTCAACGGCTCGCAGCTTCGGCCGCGGCCTCTTTCTAAAACCTTCCCCCGGCTTGCGGCCTACGGTACCTGCGGCCTCTTTCTAAAACCTTCCCCCGGCTTGCGGCCATGCTCGCAGCCAACTTAGCCCGACCCCAGGACTTTTGTTAAGAAAGCCTGGCCCCCAATCCAGAAAATCCGCGAACCCAGCGGTCCATTGATGGTGATTTGTAGGAAACGACCCAGTCTCCACCATCAACGGTAGTCACCATCGCCCCCGCCTTAGGAAAACGTAATCAAACCCGCTCGCACTGCCTAACCCTGCAAGAAATGGTAACAATTTCTTAACAATTGTGTTTAAAGTGGTTGGGGTCATGTTGCACTCGTGTTACATTGATTTTTCAATTCAATTTTCAATTGATTTTTTTTTTTTTTTTTGAATTGCCTGAAATGGTTTTTCCCTATTCTGTTTTTTGTAGTTTTTATTCATTCCTATTCTAGTGTATTTCCCTATTAATCCAAGCTTATTACATTTTACTATTTTCCCTTTCTAGATTACTTTGTTGTTTTTGATTTTATTTTGCTTATTTTGCCTACTTTCCATTGTACAATTATATTTATATGTTGTCTACGACAGCAATATCGACCGGTCATCGACCAGCGGTTTTCGACACTTAGCCGAATTTCTCCATTCGACACCGGGGAAATTCGAGCGCCAACATTCCTGATTCCAGCAATCCAATTTCCACAGGTCACCACCCTCCGGATGCACGTCAGCGTTTAGGGCTGGAATGCGTCCATCGATCACCGATTGGGACGGATCGAAGAAATCAGTGGTTAACGAACGGTCGATACCCGCACACCTTGCGAGACGGCGTCATCCTAAACTAAACTGAATTTATCATAGAATGTTTAATCACCTTAACTTTGTATTGGATTAACTTTGTATTGTAATTTATAACGTTTAACATATTCTCCAGTGTAATTTTTTAAATAAATAATTTGTTATTGAGAAGGTGTCGCGTTTCTTTAAGTCCGCTCCGTGTCAGTCGTTAGTGAGTAGTGTTTTCCAGATCTAACAAGCACAAGGAGACGAATCTACGGCAGCAGATTTACATATGTGTTTTCTTATTTGGAAATATTGTGTACCCCTATTGATATTATTCTACCTATCTTTTACAATTATTATATGTTACTAAAACTTATCCCTGGTTGGTAAGTGGAGTCTTCAGACTAGCTGGAATTTTTTGGGTCGGTTCTTTGAGTTGGAGTTCATGGTTGCTCCAATGTTACTGTGTTGGTGATCTTCAGTGTTTGCCTCTGGTACATTGGCGTATGACGTTTCTTCTGCTTCCTCTGGACCTAGACGGATATTCACGGTCGCATTTGGGGGTGTCTGGTGTTCTTTCCGTTTGTTCCACAGGCGTTTGATGATGATCAATGTTGTGATGGCGGCTGCAATGGCTCCTACTCCACCCATTGATATTATTGCAAATCCGTAGGCCTGTTGGATTCGGGGGTGCTGTTTAATTCGTTTGATTTCTTGTTCCAACTCCTCGAGGGAATACATCTCGCTTTCGAGGGAGATGGATTCAATCGTACTGTTTGTAATCATGCTGCTCAGAACGAATTCCCTTGGCGCCTCCTTCAGGATTGCCCCCAGGCTTTCCTGTGTTCGGTTTATATTTGGGAACGTTGCTGGTTGAGTTATTCTGGTTGATGAGGTTTGGCTTAATTGGTAGTAAACTGTCTTCGTTCCTATTTGTAGGTCACACGGTTTGGTGATCATGAATGTTCCTTGTCCCGTTAGCTTCGTTGTTATTATTTCTTTCACGCAGGTTAACTGTATTGCCTGTGGCGTCTTAAAGGCGAACAACCATGCGTTAGGGGTGCTTAGTTTTGTTAGGTGGTTTTGTGGAGGGATTTGTACCCTTAGTTGACAATTTGTGTGATCGTCGAGTGGGTTGTGTAGTATTTTGATAATGCATTCCCTGGATTGGGTTGCTTTGATTATAGGCGTTGTCAGTTCAACTACGTATACTGTTGTCCCTCCCGGTTGCCTTATTTTGGCCATTCCTTCGAGACCCATCACTAACTCTTGTCGTTCCAATCTTTTCTGGGTCTCGCTGGTGTCGTTGTGCGCTCGAATGATCTCGTTCATCATCTCCTCCTGTCGTTTTACGAGTGAGTCTATTGGTTTCTGGACTTTCTCGAGGGTCGATTTTAGCACACTAATTTGTTTTTGCTCCAATTTGGCCAGCATCTGCTTATCCTCCTCCAATTGCCCCAGTTTGCTGTAAATTTGTTTACTATCTTCGCTGTCCATGGTCCCGAATAGGTAGTGCATCGTATTGCCGATTCCGTCGAAAAGTGACCTGGTTGTGGGGATTCCAGGGGATGAACCCACATAAATTGTTCTCCAATGGTATGGCTGCTTCAATTAACACCCGGTATCACTCACTCCAGGATTCACATCACAAAAAGGAAAGACTTGTGTGTAATCGTATAAAACTAATATTTATTCTACTTCTGTTCTTAATCAACTTCGAATTGACTTCCAAACTCTTCGACTCTTCGCTAGCGACTACTCTCAACCCAAGCTATCTGTTCTTCCTTACTGTAAATTCTACTTACTAAACGCGAACGTTAACAATCCCGTATTTAGCCAGTGGTGGCCGATTATTTTATTTCCGATTTATGCGTTCGCTACATCACCCCCCTTCCAGTAAAGGGAGTTAAAAATGATTAAAATTGGAATACGTTCACCATTTATTTAAATTATCTAGTTTATGAGATGCTTTATCATTGCTTGAAGCGTACGGTTTTCTTTCTATTTTCTTTTTCACCACTATATGCGGCTACGTATGCGGGCTTCAGCCTATCAATTGAAATATTTACGTTCTTTCCTTTTATTTTAACCAGGAAAAATTTTCGGAATCTTCGAATGACGGGATACGGTCCTTCATATGGATTTTTTAAACCACGTTTCACTGTTTCGACTCTTACGAACACCATCTCGGCCTCCTCGAGTGCTTTCGGCACATATGTAGCTGTACAAGATTTCCGAGGGTCTGCTGACCTTAAGTTCTGCATTCTTTCTTGTAGTTTTGTTATCATCTCCTCAGGTTCCGTATTTTCTTCTCTCGTTGAGTTGTCGCACATGAAATCCGAGGGCAGACGTAAGTTTTGTCCGTAAACCATCTCTGCTGGCGTACCTTTAATGTCTTCCTTGTATGCACTCTTTATTCCTAATAGGATGATCGGCAGTTCTTCGCTCCAGTGTTGTGTGTTCGCCCGACATACTAACGCGGTTTTTAGTTGCCGGTGCCACCTTTCTACCATCCCGTTCGCCTGAGGGTGGTATGCTGTGGTTCTAATTCTGTGGCTACCCAGCAGTTGAGTCAATTCGCGAAATAATTTTGATTCGAACTGAGTTCCTTGGTCAGTAGTTAACCGCAACGGGACTCCAAACCTGCTAATGTATTCCTTGACGAACGTGGCTGCTACCGTTGATGCGGTCATATCCTTTAGTGGATACGCTTCCGGCCATCGCGTGAACCTATCTACTATTGTCATCATGTACTGAAATCCATTAGAAGGCAGCAGTGGGCCAACGAGGTCCATGTGGATGTGATCGAAACGGCCTTTAGGGATGTCGAAAGTACCGGTTGCTGATCTAGTGTGCTTGTTTATTTTTGCGCGCTGACACGGTATGCAAGTTTGCACTCTATTTTTTATGTCTGTATTCATTCGTGGCCACCAATATCGAATCGTTATTAGCTTCCTTGTTCCCCTGATACCTGGATGCGCAATTCCATGTAGGCTATCGAATATCTCCTGTCGAAGGGACTTAGGGATGAAAGGTCTAATTTCCGCAGCCTTAGCGTCGCACCAGATCGGTGCCGGTGCTGTTGGGATTAGCTTCTGTTCCATATTATGTTTGCCGCTTTTCAAAATTGTTTTGAGTTCTTCGTCGTCCTTTTGCATCCGCGCCAGGGTCTTGAGATCGATTTTACATATTGCTGAAATCTCTGATTCGTCGCACCGCGACAGAGAATCTGCGACGATGTTTTCGGCGCCTTTTATATACCTAATATCCGACGTGAATTCTGCGATATAACTTAACTGTCGCTCCTGTCGAGGACTGCGGTCCGCCTTAGAAATAAGGGCATGTACTAAGGGTTTGTGGTCCGTGTACACTGCGAAGTTGCGTCCTTCTAAAAAGTGGCGGAAACGCTTTATAGCAGCGTAAATACCTAGAAGTTCTCTATCGAACGCTGAATACTTCGTTTCGGCTTGGCTAAGTTTTTTGGAGAAGAATGCGATGGGCTCATATATGGTTCCTACTTTTTGTTCGAGCGCTGCACCAATAGCTTTGTTCGACGCATCTGTTGTAAGCCTTAATTCCGCCCCGTCAACCGGGTTGGCGAGTAATGTCGCAGTTGCTAAGGCTTGTTTGGCCTTGTCGAAGGATCCCTGACAGGTTTGCGGCCAAGTGAAACGGGCGCTCTTCTGTTTTTTTACTATTCCCATGGCTGTAATGTGTTCGTAGATTGATACTAGTAATTCTGCTAATCTGGGGATGCACGATCTATAGTAATTAAGCGCTCCTGTGAATTTTAAGCATTGTTTAATTGATTTAGGCTGAGGGAAATCTAAGATTGCTTTCACGCGGTTGCTGGACGGACTGATTCCTTTTGAATTGATTTCATAACTTAGGAAATTTATCTCATTTACTCCAAATACACATTTCGTCGGTTTAATCTTCAGGCCATACTTTTGGAGTCGCTGCAAAAGGATTTCTAAGTGTTCCATGTGTTCTTTTGTATTTCTACTAAAGATGAGTATGTCATCTAAATAAACAAAAATGAAATCTAAGCCGTATACTACTTGATTCATGAACCTCTGGAATGTTTGAGCTGCATTCCTTAATCCGAAAGGCATTCGTGTGAACTCAAACATTCCAAAGGGGGTAGTTAGCGCTGTTTTATGAATGTCCTCTTCCGCTATCGGTATGTTATGGTAAGCTCTAACCAAGTCCACTTTTGAAAAAAACGTGGCATCCGTGCAACTTTAATGATAGATCGTGAATATGTGGTATCGGGTATCTATCTGGAACTGTTAGTGTGTTCAGCCTGCGGTAGTCACCGCAAGGGCGCCAGTCGTTGGGGTCCTTCTTTGCAACCATGTGAAGAGGTGAGCATGTTAGAGAAGCGGACGGTCTACATATGCCTAATTGTTGCATGTATGCGAATTCCTCTTGTGCTTTTTTGTACTTTTCTGGACTTAGCCGCCGCGGATGTGAGAATGGTAGATGTCCTTTTGTTACTATGTGATGTACTACGTTATGCTTAGGTTCCTCCCCATAATGTGGGGTTTGCGTTAGCTCGGGAAATTGTTTGATTAACGTGTAATAATCGTTGTTAATCAAATGAATTTTGGGAGTGGGCGTATCAGCGTTGACTGCAGCGCATTGATGCGACATTCTAGTTGTCGAATCTAGCAGTTGTCGTCCTTTTATGTCCACTAGCAGGTTGTGCTTATGTAGAAAATCGGAGCCTAATATTGGCCTATTAACTGAGGCTATGATAAAAGGAAATATGAAGTCCCTGCGCAAACCTAAATCTACGTTTAAGAGAATGGTTCCGTAAGTTTTGATAGCAGATCCATTCGCTGCTGTTAATGAATAATCGGACGTTTTTGTACACAAATGCGGATAAAATGTAAATGGGACCACTGATACATCTGCCCCTGTATCGATTAAGAAACTGAATTTTGTTTTTTTACATTTTAGAATAAGGCGGCGAGAAGTGTTCTCCCTTTTGCTGGCCGCTACAACATTGGGATGTTTTAGTTTAAAGAATTATTGTGTTTGGGTATTTTAAAATCGCACGGTTCCACACATTTTGTTGCGCTGTTTCCCCATTTTCGGTGATACCAGCAGCGCTTCGGTGACTTTGAGCGGTGAAAATTCGAATTAGTGCGTCGACCCCTTCTCGACGTCGATCTTGACCTAAATGATAATCGTTGCAAAGACTTTCTTATTTCTAATATTTCCGATCTCGTTTCGCTCACTTCCTTCTGTAGACTTGCAATCGAACTGCAACCGGCTTTTTCGCTTGCGTGACCTTGAGAGTTAATTGCACTTACATTCTGACTCTGCGTAACCTCCCAGATTTTGTCAGCTAATTCTAACTTTTTGCTGTAATCTTGCTCTGACGTTACCGCTAACGGAATCGTAATTGCTGGTGGCAATTTACGCTCCCACAACGACTGGATTAAAGGCGTGTTAATATTTGAAATATTTCCGGCTAAATTACACATGTGCCTATACAAATCTGATGGCTTACGGTCTCCTATATCTTCTGCGGATAACAATTGCTCGAGTCGCTTTTGTTCAGAAACCGAATGTCGTTTTATGAGCACATTTTTCAGGTTCTCGTACTTATCCCTATCTGGTGGCGAATTCAAAACGTCCATTATTGTATTGATCGTTTCAACCGGTAAAGCCGAAAGTATGTTAGCGTACTTAATTTCATCGCTTTTGATTTTTCTTACCGTAAACTGAGCTTCTGCCGTGATAAACCATGCACTAGGGGCTTTTTCCCAAAATAATGGTAAACGAATACTCTCGACTGACGTAACCTGCTCCGTTTCCTCTTTAACTACGGGAGCAGCACTTCCGCTTGTCATATTTGTATTAAAATATACCGATAATTATAACCGAAATTCAAATTGGTATTTGGGTGTATTAATAATAACCGTTGGCAATTCTTTTAATTCGCTGTGGGTTGTCGTATTCGCTTTACACTCTTTTACACCATTTTATTTTGTTTGTTGCTACATTGGTTCTCTAATTCATTATTATTTTAGAAATTCAATTACTAGATATTAATTATTAATTTGTAAATTCACTTCAAAAAAAAAAAAAAAAAAAAAAAAAAGGAAACCTGCACTTAATTACTAATCATTACCTAATTTTTTTTTTCTTTTTTTTTGTAAATTTCACTTATCTCTATGTGTGACGGTATTCCTCGTCTCTTGTAAGTATTACTGTGCTTTCCAGTCGCTGGCTTGTGTTGTCCTCACTCCTCTGGGAAAAACGTGGTGAAAATGTTACGGATGTCATCTTCCGGAGGCCTTTTTATCGTCAGAAACGTTGTTCTTTCACGGGGTCACCAGTTTGTGGGGATTCCAGGGGATGATCCCACATAAATTGTTCTCCAATGGTATGGCTGCTTCAATTAACACCCGGTATCACTCACTCCAGGATTCACAACACAAAAAGGAAAGACTTGTGTGTAATCGTATAAAACTAATATTTATTCTACTTCTGTTCTTAATCAACTTCGAATTGACTTCCAAACTCTTCGACTCTTCGCTAGCGACTACTCTCAACCCAAGCTATCTGTTCTTCCTTACTGTAAATTCTACTTACTAAACGCGAACGTTAACAATCCCGTATTTAGCCAGTGGTGGCCGATTATTTTATTTCCGATTTATGCGTTCGCTACACTGGTCGTCCTTTTCCTCGGGACTGCCTCCTTGATAGCTTCCGGTTTCCTTTTCAGATCTGTAATCAGTGTGTGCACATGCATTTCATATGTTTTACAAATTGTCCTTTTGCTATCCTTCCAGTTGCATAGTTTGTGCATGAATTCTTCCGCTATCTCCGCCATTTGTATTTGTAGGTCCAGTTCCCCCAAGTCTATTTCCGTAAAGATGCTCGAGGTGGTTGGGTAGGGTGCTAATGTCCCCAATTCTTCTAGGAGGATCCTCGTGTTTTCCACCTCTGTGACCTTGAGTGCTTCTTCATTCATTTTCTGGCCGTTTACGTATGCCAGCAATATGAGTGCTAACTTTACTGTTGGATTTTTCATTTTCTCCCTTTTTTTTTTTTATATTTTGCTTTCCTGAAAAGTGTGGAGTAAAAAAAAAGTAATGAGTTCGCGTTTCGGGTACTGTGGAAGAGTGAGTTCGACACTTGACTCCCGGTTTCCAGTAACCTGGAATTGCATTTTGTGTTTCCCACGCTGGGAATTGTGATAAGTTTAGTTGAATTTACGTCTCTATTTAACTATTAGTCTTTGTTTAGTGCAGTCGCGTTTAGTGAAGGTGAGTGTTTTTGTTAATTAGTTATTAATTATAATTTATTATTTTTATTTATTTATTATTATTTATAAATTTCCTTGTTTTTAGGATGAACGGAATTTTTGTACAGATTGCGGTGCGCGCTGGGGACACCGTATCGTTCGATGATGGAGAGGAGTTTACCGTTACCTCTCTTGTAGTTCATCGCGTGGTGCCCGGGTGGCGGGGCACCATTAGCCTTTATAGGCACCCCTTGCACCGGGAAGTACTCCCCCTGTACACCGGCCCACGCAGGGAGGGTACGTTTCCCGTCTCCTGGGTTCTCGGTGGGGCCTACTGCCTTATTGCTCAAGGTGAGTTCTGGCGTATTGTTTTCTTTTTGTTAATGTTATGTTATTTTTATATTTTTGTTTTTCTTTTTCGGGGGCGATGTTCGTACTTCAGGGTACGATGGGGCCCCGAGAGATGCCTCTTTTGCTCGGTCCCCCGGGTCTAGCCGACGAGAACGAGGGTGAGGATGAGGCCGACCCACCGCCGCCTTACTCTTCGTTGGAGTTCGAGTGATTAGTTTAGCGAACTAGTGTAGTGCGGATATATATATATATATAAGATAAATTGTTATCTTTTGGAAGAATTTGACAATAAAAAACAAACTCTGAAGTTGCTCTAAAATTTGAGATTTATTTCATTAATTTAATTCAAAATATTGTGTTTACAATATGTTCTTACCTAAAATTTGAGAAACGACAATAAAAGTTTAATTTTTATATTGTCAATTCCCTTTTACAAACTGTGTTTTTATTTTAAATCCCTTTTCGTATCAATCTGTCATCTGATAGTTCGTGCATTGTTTTTTCATAGCCTCCTCATTTAAATTAAAGAAAAGATATTTTCTTTACATATATACAAAAATTTGTGCTGTTTGGGTTAGCGTTAATAAAAAAAAACGAAACCGAAAAAAAAAATGCGTTGTTTTTCCTTTACCGAGCTTCGTTATAACAGATTAGAATCGAGTGGGGCGAGAGGTAGTAAAGAAAAGAATCAGACTAGGCTCTAGGGTTGTGTTTTTATTTCTGAGACATTGGTTTTAGGTACATTTTTCTTGTGCTGTGCTTAGTTTTTTTTTTTTTTGTTTTTCTTCTTTCAGTGTGTGGCTTTGTTCACGTGTTTTTTTCTCTAGCCTCCTGTAGGTTTCCTTTTCCTCTGCCGTCACCGCCCCTGCCCTGAGTGCCTTTAGCTTCTTCAACTGACTTGCTAAGCGATGCCGTTTTCCCCCTCGAGATTTCCTCTTTACGGGTGGTTTTCCCCCTTTTTCGAGTTTCAGTCGCCGCCAGTGTTCTTATACCGCTGATTTTTTCTGCAGCAGCTTTTGCTCCTGCTCCTTTTTTTCTTCCTCGGTCACCTCGGCCCTCCCGCATGGTTGCGGCTTTTCCGCAGGGAGTTTATATAAAGTCATCCCTGTGGGGTCCTCCCTTTTGCGTTGCGCTGCCTTGGCGAGGGCGAATAGTTTGTCAAACCTTTTGTCCAGTTCGTTGTCCATTGCTTGACTGTAATGCTGTACGGTGTGTCGGCTGAATAAAATAGGGAAACGCTAATCAATTTTCGCAACTCATTCATTCTTCTTTCTTTTTTTTTATACTATTATTATTTTCTCTTTCTTTTTTTTTTTTTTTGTAGGTTACATTTAAATTTTCTTGCTCCACCCTGCTTTTGCGGAGGTGTCAAGTTCGGTTGGCGCACGTTGGAGTTTTTCGTCTTATGCCCTTCATTCGGCTGCCGTCGTGATTAACGTTGCTTCTTCTGTTACTGCTTAATTGCAGTTACCTACATGTTTTAAAAAAAAAAAATTTTTGTGTTTGTTTTATTGATTGTTTCAATAAATGAATGAGCTTGTTGTAATTTTGGCTTGCTTTTGCCCCCCCCCCTTTTTTTTTTTTTTTTTTTTTAAATTATTTTCAGGTGTTCTTACTCTATGTAAGGTTTAAGTCGGTTGTTGTGTATGACCTTCAGCTTTTTCCGAAACCTTATCTCTGTGTTGATCGGGGATACGACTGAGGTCACTTTGTATGTAACCAAGATGAGGTGATAGCGACGAAAGGAGATTACATTTTGGACCCTACCCATCTTGAAACATACAAAAAAATTTTTGAAGGGGTGTTAAAAAACATTGTTCCGAACCATGTATTATTCAGAAAATCATAAGCCAAAAGCCAAAGCTCACTCACTGAATGACCAATGTTTCTCAAGATCTAATAAAATGTAAGAAAATTTAATATTTATTCATACTTGGTATTGAGGTTTCCTACAGGTACAACTTACCTAAGGACGAATCATTAAAAATCCATTGCATTAAAAACATTACAGTACAGTTCACTATTTCCTGGGCACTAGCGAAGCATTGCCGGGCCTGCTAGTCAACAATAAAAATTAAATCAAATTGAATTCTATATTCAAATAAATCTTGTTTTAATTTTTCAATTTGTTTTATGTAAACAAAGCAACTATTCTTTTGAATTATTAAGTTTTCCTAAAATTCCTTAAGACGCAACACTCACACATGAGAATATTTGAAAAGTGGTCCATGTCGAATGCAAACTTAATTTATTTACATTTTCATTCTCTAATATTTTTGTACAGTTAATATTCTCTTTAATATTTTCAGTAGTTTCGAAAAATTTATTTGTCTATTAAAAGTTTATTAACTGCGTCTTTCTCATATATTATTCAAATCAAATAAATAACTTGACAAAATAAATTAATTAAAATATATTTTAATCAGCAAAACTGTTTCATTAAACATAAAGAAGTACAATTTGTATCTAATATTGACCTAAACAGAAAATTTTCTCATCAAATCAGCACAAAAACTTATTTGCAACTAATAGTTGCATGTATTTCAGCGGATTTTAATATAACATTAAACGTTTTCACATTTCTAAATTCAATTAATTTGCCAAAGACACTGGAAGAAATAATATTAACAAATTCATATTCTGAAAAATTGATTTTACTGCAAACAAAATAAACACTCTTCGTAAAATCACTCGTTGTTGTTTTTTCTTATTTGTTGTCACTTGTAATTGTAATTTTGTCTTTGAAGATTTTTGTAGTAATGAACTTCAGAGACATTCGTAAATTTCAATTTTCAGGTTTTGTCACTTTTAGAAAAAGTTCTTTAGGGCAGAAGTTGTTCATATGACAGCAATCGTTCACTGACTCTAATGTTTATTTTACTGAAATGTTTTTAGTTATCTTTTGTCTCGTTTTCTGTTGATTAACTCCCATAAACTTTCTTCACTTTATCAATTATATTAATTGAATCATTTATGGTGAGGATTTCGCAAACATTCTGAAATTCTTAAAAGTTTCTTATAAAAAAGTTTTTTGCATTAAAGTTTTTGTTTATATTTTTCACATGCGTTAATATTGTTTAAAAGACAATTTTCGTCATTAAATATTTACTGCTTGTTTTGTTTTCACATTAGAAGATGATTTCAAAAATTTTTGACTGTAATCCATAAAAGTAATTAATATTTCTGTGTATTGTCAAGCATTGTTCAAGAACCCGCTTTGAAACGTTAAGGTTGCTTAACTGACATTTCAGTTTGCCTCTTTTTTTAATTTGTGGGATTTATTAACAACAAATTTTCAAAGAATCCATTCTGGTTCACTGTTCCAATGCTCCATCGGTGAATTTTTATTTCAGTCATTTTAATTGTCCAAGAAAAGCTCCCATTCAAATTCAAACGAACAAAAACAGCTGAAAATTCTTGCACCAAAGATGAATATATTATTCCTTGTGCTACTAACTGATCCAACGTGAAGGAGTAATTCCTTGTTACAATTGTCATAATTGTTGGCGTTTTTTGTTCATAATCCGCTTCCTTTGTCGTCATTGTAAATTATAAACGCCACGATCGAATTAAATATCGCTGCCATAAACTAAATAGTAACTTATATTTGTCCAGTTTTTGCATTGGAAAAGTATTTCAATTGGTAAATTTTAGAATCCACAAAATCCGCATTTAACATGAACTGTGTTGTCGTATCATTTAACCATTCATATTTTGTTAATGTTCTCAGAGATTCTTTCTTAACGTTGAGCAGGGACCGGCGAGTTTAATCTTGTTCCGGTTACTTAAGTTTCGTCGAATTCTTCTGTATAATCGTTATGTGCCTTTATAATTAATAAATGTGCATACATAAAGGTGCCTCTTCGTAAAAGATCTTCTCATAATTTAAAAATCTTCAGAAAAATGACACACAATTCATTTTCAACAATCAATTTAATTTTGCAATTTAGTTTTCTGATGACGCAAAACATGATGAAAATGTCTCCCAATAAAGTCCTTATTCAAATATATTTTTAATTTAAAATGACATTTAACTACTACTTACAAAACTTTACTAACATTTGCAGATATGATTAGTCAACTATTTTATAACAGATTATAATATCAAATGTTTATAAAAGTTTAAATTTTTCGTTATATAACACAAGCGACTTAAAATAGTTTTTTTTACAAGAAATTTTTTACTTTTATTACTAAAACTGGCGTTTTTCAAAAAAATAAGATAATTTAAAAATTTTCCATGAATTTATATTTTATTTATTACTATTACATTATTTTTAGTGGACTATTTTTCGAATATTCCTTAATGCTTGCTGTGTGTTGGAGATTTTGATAATAAATTAATTAATTCTTTGCTATTAATCAAGTACATATTCAATTTAAAGTTTAGAAATTCATGTATATTATTTACAAATTCATGTACAATTTGTAGTCAGCTTCCCAGTGGGAAAAATGTCAAGCGCTTCCCAAGAGCAAGGCATTGGAAGCGCTTCGCCAAAATACGACCCAATGTGAAAAATATGAAGCGCTACCAAATACCTGGACGAAGTCACAATACAGAATGCCTTCAGCGAAATTTTAATAAGTACCTGCCTAATTTTATTTAATACTAGCAGGCCCAGCAATGCTTCGCTATTGCCCAGGAAATAGTGAACTGCACTGTAATGTTTTTAATGCAATGGGTTTTTAATGATTTGTGCTTAGGTGAGTTGTAGGGCTCAGAAATCGAATTTTCAAAACCATAAGTGCTCATCTAAATGTTACAACATTATAATATAAGGAATAGATGGGAAATGCGACATGATAACATTTGGAAAAACAGTATCAAACATAATCTTGGACTACGATAAACAAAAGAGACTTGACCATCCTGAAGTAGAAAAATTTAGGTTTATCGAGTCTGCGGCAAAACTGATCAGAACTGAAATAAATTTGTTGTACAAAAATAATGACTTTTATCCTAGTGCATCACATATTGCATCAGTTGAAGAAAATAAGGCATTTTTAACCCCTTGTTTTACTAACTTTTCTGGATATCCTAATTGTTGGTAAACGCAACGATTTAAAACAGGCTTCGATAGGTCAGGCTATAATGCAAGCTTGCAAGCCTCGTTCTCTGATATGTCCAATTCCTCGAGCTTTAGGCGTACAGATTCACAGAGATTTTGGTTCTCGTTTCCTAATTGATGAACCTTACAGCCTTGGTTTCAGTGAGTCTTACGGTGAAGTACAAAAGTATGTACACTCTTCTATAATGGATGAAAGTAACGAAAGCATTGTATCATCAGGCCATTTTTCTCAATGGGTTGCCGACGATGTCGACCATAATATAGCAACAATAGATGGCCATAACACCTTTCATGGGATGGGAGTTATAATGTGCACATCAGGAGGATCACGTAACAACTCCTTATTGCTCCCAGTTAGCATAAAACGACTCAAATCCTGCCCTCTGTCACATGACATTATAAAGAAAGCAAAAATCCCCTACACTACATTAAATTTCCTAGCTCACTAGCCATGAAAAAATTGAAATTTAAAAATTTGTATTACGAACCAATTCAAACTAACCTCCTCGATGTTCTTTGGACTACCAGTAAGTTATTTAAAACACCTAAACCTGGATGGTTAGGCTACATCAAAGACCATGTATCTTACATGATACTGATACATGATACTGATACATGGTCTTTGGCTACATGCAAACTGTTGAGGATGGTGAACTCAGTGGCATAACAACAACTTCTTTTCTGCCAATGATTGATTTGAACCCAACTTCTTACAGCTGTGTATATAGTATATACCACTCATGTTCATAAGTAATGAAGCAAAAAGACTGAATGTAAAAAATGCTATTGTAACCTTCGACCTCACATGTTAAATGGTAAAGCATATTCACGTGTTCTTCGAGGGCATTTTCTAATATCTTCAGTTCTCACAGCGTTAATTGTAGCGGATGTATTGAAGTGCAACCTACCAGTTGTTACGATTATTGCACGGGTTAACGGGGCCCAAACGGGCTGCACAAATCGCCATGGATGGGTCGCCGAATTAACACGCCTGGCTGTCTAAACCTACGGGCAATACCGCAGACAGGGGGAATGGATTAAGGCAGGCCGCGGCGTACCGCGAGCCGTGGGTTGGGGGTTATATATGCATTGTGTGCATTTCTTTTGACTACTCTCAAGTTTGGTTGTTAGCCACAGTAGTTTTCAAATTCATTTCGCGTTTGTCAAACAAGGTGAACATGTACCAGTTTTTCGTGCCCCATTACGCGTCAGTTCAGGTGCCCCCTGAGTGCGTGCTCCTTGTGAAAAGTGTTGTTGTTTACAACATAATCGACGAATGGGAGGCCCCGTTGCTGTTAATGCGCCGGCCCCATGGAGGGATCGCGATGCCACTTTTCGGCTCGCCGCCGATTACGGGTACGCACCGGGTGCGTTGGATTGTGTCCAACGATTGCACTATGGTGGGTCAAGGTAATTTATTCTTCTTCCTTTTTATTTGTTCTTCTTACTTATTTTTCCTTTTTTGTTTTCTCTTTTCAGGCGCTTGTTTCGCCCTTATTGGGCACCTGAGGCGTCGCACAGTGGTTCCAAATCCCAAAAAGCTGGCCAAAAGTGGTTTTAAAAATTTTCAAAAACTTAAATTTTTTTTATTGAAATACATTCTTTATCTCCTTAGGTATTTAAAAATGCAAAACTTTATAAAAAAAAAATTTTTTTTACTCTTTGAATTAATGTTTGAATACGGAAAACAGAATTTTGTTACCCTTAAAAAGTGAGTAATTTCGGAAATTCTTAAAGTTTTCGTGCGCTATAAAATACTATAAAAATAAAATTAATAATAAATTTTGGTTTTTCTAATATTAGTATGGAGTCTAATAGATTATTTATCGTCATAATTGTTGAGATATTTTATCTGGAAGGTTATAAATTTTAACGATTAAAAATTAGTCCTCGTGATATTTTCAGTTATATTTTTATTCACGTACGATTTTAATTAGTTCTTACATCGACTTACACGACGATATATACATCACAAATACCAACAAGATGTATAGAGCCAGTAAATGTTTACATCGGCTGCCCATATTTGCCCATTAGAGAATAAAGAGTAATTGAGTTGCAATAAACGCAATCAAAATCACAAAATTGCGACGAGCCGCGCTGCAGTGCAGTCTAGTAATTTCAAATCCGAAAAAGCTAGAAAAAACTAGAATATTGTAATATTGTAATATTTATTTATTTGAAAATCCGAAACATTCATATATACAATATAAATTTCATTTTAGTGCTAGAAGATTTCAACTTCGTTCATCTATAATTAATAATTGTAGTCTAGCGGAACATAATCATCATAATTAATTTAATATTTTGGGGAAAGCAATTTCTGAAAACCCTTTGAATTAACCTAAATCTACTTATTCTAAAACTTACAACTAACTATCACAAAATTGCCTGACTAACTGGTTATCTGATAGATCACAGCCTTCAAGGAACTTATCAGTTAAGGTATTAACTCTATCATTAATTAAATCTGTGTCGGCTATCCTATGCAGCTCTGAGGTGGAGAAGTGCCATGGAAGGCTAAACATCATTTTTAAAATTTTGTTTTGGACTGTCTGTAATTTGTTCCGATGCACACTAGCACACTGAGACCAGATTGGAGCACCATAGAGCATAATAGCTCGAAATATAACTTTAAACATGATCAGTTTATTTTCTCTACTTAGGGGGGAATTTCTGTTAATAAATGGGTACAAGATTTTAATTAGTATTCCAATTTTTCGGACAGTTGACTCTATATGTTTAGCAAAAGTTAATTTCTTGTCCAGGATAATTCCTAGATATTTTACTTCATTACTCCATGTGACCTCATGCCCGTTTAGTAATAAATTGGTGCTGGGTAGAAAGCGGGGACTTCTCCTGCGGGTGAAAAATATCGCTTGGAATTTATTTGCATTAATTTTAATTTTCCACTTATGAAAGTAAGCCGCAATGATATCAAGACCAATACGTAGGTTTCTACAGATGTGAGTACAATCTTCATGCGAGCTATATATGGCCGTGTCATCTGCATAGATAGAAGACGAGCAGTTAGGTATTCTAGGGAAATCGGCTGTATAAATGTTGTAAAGAATTGGTCCTAAAACCGACCCTTGAGGTACCCCAGCACTGATTTGACGCGGTAATGAAGGTACTGTACCTAGATGTACTCTAAATGTTCTTTTGGTAAGAAAATCACGGGCTAATCCTATAAGCCTTGTAGGAAATCCGAAATGGATCATTTTATGTATTAGAGCGTCGTGCCATACCGAGTCAAATGCAGCTTGGATGTCAAGGAGAACAAGACCGGTAGAATTCTTCAGTGCAAAATTATTTTTAACATGCTGACAAATTCTATATACTGGATATGTCGTATTATGACCAGATCTAAATCCAAACTGCTCATCTGGTAAAAGATTTGCATCCTCTATGTGATCAATAATTCTCTTCTTTATAACTTTTTCTAGTATTTTCGCTAAGTTACTCAGAAGACTTATAGGACGGTAGCTACTAGGTTCATTAGGTGACTTGCCTGGTTTCATAATAGGGATTACTTTAGCTTCTTTCCACGCTACAGGGAAGTATTGGAGTTTTAGGCAGGAATTCACAATGAACGTGAGGTATATGATTCCCTCACGAGGAAGTGTTTTCAAGCCGATATTGGGGACGCCATCGATTCCGCATGCTTTTCTGGCGCACGATAGTTTAATTATCTTTCTAATTTCCTTGGGGCGGACTATATATGCTGCATCGATCTCCGTATTTGGCGATTCTACTTGTCTCACGGATTCTGCTACCGTCTGTTCAGTATTGGTATTGCTCAGATTGTCGGATATGGAAGAGTTACCGGCAAATATTTCAGCAAAAAGTTCAGCCTTTTCATAGCAAGTAATATATTTATTATTTTGGTGCCTGAGTACTGGTATTGGCTTGCGTTTGTTTTTGATGATTTTAGCTATGTTCCAGAACGGTTTGGAACCTTTCTTCAAGCCTTGTAAGAGTGCATTCCATTTTCTGTTTCTATGTTCAAAAATTAACTTTTTGATCTGATAATTAAGCTCGACTAGCGCCTTCTTAAAACAGGGTAATCTATAGCGCAGCCAGTTCCTTCGTATCATATTTCTAATAGCTATTGTTCCTAGTATATGCCTTGGCAGTTTTTCTTGAGTTGTATTTAGAGGAAAATTAGGGCTGGAAGCTTGAATGCTGCTATTTATAGCATCCGTAAAAGTGCTGATCATACTATCCACCTGAGATTTTTGTTGAATAGCCGGTAGTGATGGGGTAGGTAGATCATTTAATTTGTTTGTAAGGAGCTTTTGGTAACATTTCCAGTTTGTGAGTTTTAGATTGGGTCTTTTTGTATTATTTCTGACTGGGTCTCTGTAAAGTGTGAGAAAAACAGGCAGATGATCCGAGGAGAGATCGTTTATCACATATGGTTGTGAAAGTAAATTTGGGCAGTTTGTTCAGTAGAGATCAAGGACAGAAGGGTTTGCTCTGGTTTGACTAGGTACATATGTAGGGTCAGGTGGATATAACAATGTGAATGGGCGATTTGAATTAAGGTCATTTAGGATATTGCCCCAGCAGTTTGCTCGTAAGCAGCCCCATGCTTGGTGTCTGCAGTTGAAGTCCCCACCGATAATAAATTTATTCTGCATGCGGGTTAACTTTCTGATATCAGATTTGAACAGGCTTCTTACGACTTGCTGTCTCGTACCTCCGGGAAAATATGCACAAATGACGTTAATTGTTGTGTTTTCTTTAATTTCTATCACTGCACCTATGGTTTCAATAACATTCGTCCGTAGCTGAAGTAAAGAATTAACTTTAATATGCTTGTTTATAATAAGGGCAACCCCTCCACCTCTGGAGCATTCCCTATCTACTCTAAAACAGGAGTAATTCTGGTGTGATAATGATATATTAGAGTTTAAACCAGTTTCGGTAACCATCGCTATATCTATTTTATTTTGCTGCATGAAATGAAACAGTTCCAATGTCTTAGATCTGATGCCTCTGGCATTCCAATTTACCATATTAATTTGATTACGAATCATTGCTTAAATACTTTAACGCTAGTTCTGTTACAACAATGAACTGTTCGTATTTATCTTTACAACTTCTTAATTTAAAAACTAATTCGCTAGTAAGGGTTTGAATTTCTTGTGGGCTAAATAGTTTATTACCACTTATATTAACAGTGCTGATGCTTGCGTTGGCGCTGCTATTAAATCTAAGTGAGGACCAATTAGGCTTACCACTGCTGTTTTGGCTGCTTGAAAATTTGCCCAACTGCGGGAACTAATCTTGGTGCGGTTGATAACCTCGATTTGCTGCAGTCTTTTTTACTCTCATGGACATCTTTTTCCTGAAGTCAATGTAGTTCTTACGACTGGGGCAGCTAGGATCCGTGGATTTGTGGCTTCCATGACAGTTGGCGCACTTAAAGGTACTTTGGGTTGTGCAGTTTCCTGTTGTGTGATGCTGCGAGCAAATTCCACAGAACGTCTTTACATGACAATTTTTAGCACCATGGCCAAACATTTGACAGTTATGGCACTGTGTAATTTTATGTGGGAGTTTTCTATGGAATTCCCATCTAACAACGGTGCGGTCGATAACATTGAACTTTTCTCTCAATTCCTTGAGGGTTATTGTTCCTCTAGCAAAGTAAACAATGAAAAATATTTGCTTGTAATTTGAGGCCTGCTGTAGTTTCCTAGTGATAGGCTTTATTTCCAAGCACTCAGTCCCAGCAGCAATAAAATATTCTTTTAAAGCATCAATATCTGTTGTCTCAATTCCAGATAACGTTACCTTAAACGGCAGATCTGATCTCAAACTATGTGTGTAAAACTCATACTTCTTTACACTTAGTTGTGAACAAATTTTCTTGTATGCATCCATTGTTTTAGGCAAGATTTTTATCCCAATAGACAAATATTTAATCACATAGTCCGAAATATTAGCATCGGCCAAGATTTTGTGAATAGTATCACCATTGCTCTTAATCACATTTACGGGTGGCGGTTTTGTAGTAGCAATTTTCCTACTATCCGTTTTTGTGGTATCATTGTTCTCATCAAGATTGGATTCCTCTACGACATCAGCCATCGTTTGTAGTGGTGCGAAATAGTTCGAACTCTGAATCTTTGCAGTCATTTTACCGTTTGGTTGTTTTGATGATTTTGTTGCTTTATCACGCATATTGAAAAAAATATCACTTATGAATCTTTTATTAGTTTTTTCACTAGGATCAGAGGTGGTCCACATCGTTTTCGTATGTCACTCTGTCGCGTTTAATGATTGTTTCAAGATTAACAAGATTAACAAGATTAACTTTCTTAACTAATTTGATCGACGATAATAGCTCCGTATACACAACTGTACGATCTGACAGTATAAGCGAGACTGAGAAAAAACTAGAAGATATTGAATAATCCGTACGAAATTTGGTATTCGGGAGTTTTCGAGGTCGTTGATTACGAATCTGAGGTCAAATGTGCAAAAAACAAAATGGCGGCCCAAAAATTGATTGCTTAAATTTTGAATAATATGATCCGCCATTTTTGGGCTGCCATTTTGTTTTTTGCACATTTGACCCCAGATATTGTGTGATTCTCAAGCTCTCCCAGGTCGAGTTCTTTGAAGATGCCCCACGTATCATGGTAAACTTGCAACTCCCCTATATTTTCGAATACCAATCCATTGTTGTTTAACGATTGAATTGCATATGGTTTCTTCTTTCAATTTTTTTATTTTCTCCTGCCGTAATTTACGAGTTTGCTCGATTTGCTTGTCTAGATGATCGCACTGCTGTACAGTGATTTTTCCTGTCCGTTGGGTTTTCTCGACAACTTTAGCCAAATAGCTCTCTAAACTCATTGCCGCAGTTGTGGTATACTAAACCGCTTCGTAGGACTATTCCCTCGTTACTTGACGTTATCATGGATGGATGCGTTTAGTTTATTCTGTTTTGAAAAAAAAACAGATTGAAGCGCCGAATTATGTTTTACTCTTGTTCAATTATATTTGTCGAAGTTGTTTATTTCGCTGTGCACGGTGTGTAATTATTCCGTCGTTGACCTGCTGGGAATTTTGAACCGTGCGAGGTTCCCTGATTGCAGAATCAAGGTTTTTCAAGCTCTTAAAGTCTCTGACTTGGCTTCCTTGATCCTACCGGCTGCGCCAAAAATTTTATGGTCTTCCCTAGCTTTGGTTACAACGGATAGGTTTGTGTGCAGGGAGAGAATCGGTAATCTATCAGGTAGCGGAGAGATACACTAGGTTCTTGTACCTAGTGCGTTCGTTGAGCGCAAATCTGGTTCTTGTACCAGGATGCGAAAACAAAGGGTGTGATGTGGAGGACACCTCTGGGTGAAAGCCCCGATGGTAATTATTCGTTGGGCCGCTGGGATAGCGGGCTTGAGAGATGATACCCTGCCGCGTTGTACGCTGGCTTGGGTGTAGGTAGTGCTGGCCGCGGCAGAGCTGCGAGCCGAGGATAATTTGGTTGGGCGGAGCAGCGACTAGCGCCTTAACTCCTGAGGAGGATTGGGAGCAGCGATGATTCGCTTTAACTCCGAGGATCGGTTAGAGCAGCACGAATGCAGAACTCCAGGGTAAAGGGTTGAAATTAGCTGACTTCAATTCACAACTGCCGTATTACTCTTCACAATAATTCGCTATTTATTTCACTAATTAAGCCGATACAAAACTTGTTCTTGACTACTACTTGACTTTTAACAAACTTCGACACTCCGATTGGGCAGAGTTTCCACTAGCTCTTTTTTTAACAATACTGAACTTTTATTATATGGTTACAATTACCTTTATACATTTTAATTTGTACAAAGCTCTCCCTACTCTTTTTCAATAATTAATTAATTGCTATTATTGGTAAGGTACAATGTACTTTTTACCTATTTATTTATTTAAGCTTAATACAAGCAAACAATATAAAAAATATAAATAACAATAAATAACAATAATAAAAATAATATATATAACAAATGGCACAACTTATAATTTATGGGAAAGAAGAAGGGAGAGAAAGACGGATAATTAGCAAGGTCGGTGCAAAAGAAGTCTAAAAGATGATTTGGTATGGTGAAAGTCAAAGGTAGGGAGAGAATTGGTCTTACGAAGCATCCTGGTAACAGGCTCGTTTAGACCATAGTTGGTACGGTGAGAGATAGGGAGGAAAAGAGGAACAGAACGAAGGTTACGAGGATTTATGTTAAGGTGAATCAATTGTAATAAGGAGGGACAATCTATAGCACCGGAAAGAAGTTGATGTAGGAAAATGACATCCGCAGAATCACGTCTCAAATGCAACGGTTGCAAATCAATTAATCGCAGTCGATCCTCATAAGGTGGAAGACGAGAAGGATCTGACCATGGCAGGGTACGCAAGGCAAAGCGAAGGAACCTCCGCTGGACTGACTCAATCTTGTTAATGTAGCAAGATTGAGAAGGGGACCAGACCTGGCAGGCGTATTCCAAGATGGGCCGGACAAGCGAAATGAAGAGAGCTTTGGATAAATAGGGGTTAGAAAACTCCCGCGACCAGCGTTTCACAAAACCAAGCGTAGAGTTAGCTCTTGCTGTTATGTGATTAATGTGGGAGTGAAAATTAAGTTCAGCATCACAAATAAGGCCCAGGTCGTTAAGTGAGGTTACGGATGGCACCTGAGCACCCAGTACGTTTCCGGGAGAAGGAAATGGATTGACATTTAGAGACATTAAGCACAAGGAAATTTTTATTGCACCAAGTGCAAAAGCTGTCAAGATCATCCTGCAAAAGCTGCGAGTCAACAGAGCTGGAAATTCGTCTGAAGATTTTCATATCGTCAGCATAAATAGACACGCTCGAGTGAGTTAAGATGCGGTCAACATCATTAATGGACAATATGAAAATCAGGGGTCCCAGATGGCTACCCTGAGGAACGCCTGAAGGCGCACCGAAAGGAGAGGATATCATGGAATCAAAAACAACCCTATAGAGGCGCTGCTCTAAATAAGATTTTATCCATGAAAGAAAAAAAGAAGGGAAACCAAGTTGGTTGAGTTTGAAAAGGATAATCTAACCCCTATAATAGCAATTCATTCCCTAAGGAATGCTTACGCTTGCGCAATTCCGCTGAATTGCTTAATTGCAACGCAAAAGGCAATCACCTTCCAATAGTGCACGTTCCATCAATAGGTTTTTAAATTTATTTTACTTGTGGCGGCGCAGACTCAAAAGCATCCCGACAAAGGAAGAATTCTAAAATTCCCCCTCGCCAGACATAGAAAATAACAAAACAACTCATCGCTACCCGCCGACAAGAACGTGAACGGACTTGTTCGTCCCTGAGAAAGAAAACCCGTTGCGATCAACGGATTTCGCAGTGAGTCTACCGGTATTCTCAGCTATCGTAAGCGCGAACTCTCGTGCCACGAACTAGGCCTGTGCGATTGTTCGATTAATCGATAACGTTATCGATTATTGTTTTCATCGCCGATGAAAAATGAAGTGCCGATTTCGATTATGGTAATCGATAATCGTTTAACAAGTGTCGATTATTAACGATTGTCGATTATTAGCGATTTTCGATTATTAACGATTGTCGATTATTAACGATTGTCGATTATTAGCGATTTTCGATTATTAATGATTGTCGATTATTAACGATTATCGATTATTAACGATTATCGATTATTAACGATTATCGATTATTAACGATTATCGATTATTACCGATTATCGATTATTAACGATTGTCGATTGTAAGCGATTTCGTTTAAACGATTCGTTGCAAACGATTATCAATATCGCTTATTTTGTCACACACACACACGCACACACACAAGGTGACAAAACTGTATGCTGTATCACTATCCGGCCCGTCCCCCTTCTCATTAACCGTATTTGATATTGTTCTGGCATGTTCGGACGTTGAGTCGTCTGCCTCTGTTTTCATGCGCCGTGCAACGGTTTGTTTTGCTTTGCACGTGTGCGTCAGTGAGTCGGCAGTCAGTAGCAAGTTGCAGTCTAAGTGAAAGCTTCGTTCCTTGTAATTCGTTGTCCGCAAAATAATTGCAACTTGAAGTCTTGAAAGTAATCGCAGTGTGGTGTCGCCGCGCCGCGTTGTTTATAAGTAATTAGTGTCTTGTATAATTAACTAAAAACCAATTATGATTAAAAAGAAGCGAAAGTCTCCCATATGGGATCATTTCATCGAAAGTGAAGGCCACAGAGCCAAGTGTAAATATTGCTCGTCCAGTGTTTCAACCCAACAAGGGAATACAAGCAACATGAACCATCATTTGAGGGCGAAACATATTTCGCAGTATGTTAGCTTGACCACTGAAAAGGAGAGGCGTGCGCGTGGTGCTCCGATGGATGAAGACGAAAATTTGGAAGAAGAAAATCTGTTATGTGACGTTGACATCGATGTGGTTTCGCCGTCATCATCACCTCTTCCGCCGTCACCTCAGCCCCCACTCCTTAGTGCTGCATGCGCATGGATGCCCTATTCGACGTTTTCACCACCACCTTCATGTTCATCGGCTCAGTTAACAAGGTAATTATCTACTCTGTCTGATATTTGTGTTAATATGTTAAAAGAACGTCGAGCTCACAAATAGGGCTCCTTCACGATCAGTAAGTGCTACGAGGTTGAAAGAACAGGGAACGCTAGATATGTTTCGCTGTGATAGTAAGACAACTGAGAGGCTTCATTACGCAGTGACATATTACATTGTAACTTGCGACCGGCCACTTAACACAGTAGAGAAGGAGGGGTTTAAGGAAATGCTACGATCCTTCAAGCCTGGTTATAAAGTGCTGTCTAGACGTACTTTGACGGACAACTACATCCCACGGTGTCTTCAACAGGTACCCATCTTTTTTTTTGCTTTTTTTGTTTGTTATTTTTTCTTTTACTTTGCCTAGGTTAAATCTGATTTAAAAGCCCTGCTGAAAGATGCGGGCGATTACAGCTTGACAGCGGACAACTGGACGTCAAGTGCCGGTGTTCCCTTCACCTCTTTAACGGCACATTTCTTCGATCAAAGCTGGGAAAATTTATACGCCGTCACCCTGGCCTGCCGTGCATCCCACGTGCAGCACACTGGCGTTAATTTAAGTGAATTTCTTAAGGACGCTATCGAGAGTTGGGGTGCGACCGTAGATAAATGTGCAGCGTTGATCACGGACAATGCACCTGAAATGCGGTTTGCAGCTGGGCAGCTGAATTTACCACATATGCGGTGCTTTGCGCACACCATACAAAATGGTGTATCGGACATTTTAAAAGAACACTCCATCAAATCCGCCGTTCACGAGGCCAAGGAACTACTGGCGTGGCTTTCTACTTCAAAAGTGTGGTTGGCGTATGCAGCGTGGGTCAAGAAGCATTATAATTGCGAGCCCAAAGTGCTGCCATCGATTTCCCCCACACGTTGGTGGACAGAGGAAAAGCTCTTTGAGCAAGTAATAGAGAGCCATGACCTCATAAGAGAATTTGCAGCATCGTATGAGAGGGGCAAACATCTCCGACAAATACCAGGTATTTTTTTATTGCAATTCGTATACTTATATATAAATATAAAATAACAAAAATAAGATAGAGGGGGCGGCGGAAGCGGCTCCCATTTTCAATGATATCCTTAACTTTGTTCAATTTATAATTTATATAACAACGGATTTTCCCCTCATAGGACCTTCTACGATGTACGTTCTGCGGAGTGTCATTAAGGCATTGCAGCCAATAGAGCAACTATGCACCAATTTGTCCGGAGACACTTACGTGACTGCGAGTGCGGTGCTTCCGGTCCTTCATTTGTTGGAGGCTGGATTTGAACATGATGACGATGAGCCTGATGCGCCGTTATATGATGATGTACGCATCAGAACTTTGAGGGTTTAAGTTTATGACCTCATTAAAAATGTCTTATTATTAAAATTACTTATTTTTTTCGCACTTCGTCTCTTAATTTCTTGTAGGACTTTCATTCGATTGACAAGGAGAGCCTCAGGCCATCTGAGTTGCGCAAACCAATAATACGAAAACTAAAAAAGCGATACTGCCCCACACAGATCGATGAGGGAGAAATGGACGCCCTATCGCACCAAATGAATGCTCAGACTCGCCTGGACTATCGTTGTGCTGTCAAGTGCCATGCCTTCCTGGTGAAAGTCACTTTTCTCGATGCGCGCTACAAAGAGGAACTGACTGCTACAGAGAGGGAAGATGCAAAGGCGCAGCTAAGGATAGAATACAAATCCTCCCTACCCGCCCAACAAGGTACGTGTGACTTGTGAGGATGAAGTCGGATGAAATTTGATGATGCGTAGTACGACTACGACACATTTTTTAGCCTAATTTGCACTTATTTCGGTGTAAATAACTTTTACCATTAATAACCACGATAATCATTAAATTAATCTGTATTTTTCTTAACATTATAAATTATAAAATATATTTTGGAAGTTTAAATTATTGTTTTTTGCTGGCTTGTCCAGTCTGTCTAGGTAACGATCAGACCGAGGAATCACAGCAAGTCACGGCTAAAAGGACATCTTTGGCAGGTCTGTTCGCAAAAAAAAGGAGGTCGCCAGACAACAGTGGCAACGCAGCAACCGACGCCAACACTACCTCGACTCCTGGACCTGAGGCGCTCTTTATCCAAGAGCTAATTCGGTACGATAGTGTCCCAGCAGTTGACATGGATGTGAACATCCGCTTGTGGTGGAAAGAGCGGATCGATGCATACCCTCGCCTGCAGGCCATGGCTCGAAAATACCTCAGCATACCCGCCACCAGTACTACCTCAGAGCGTCTGTTCAGCCGAGGTGGAAATATCATAACTGACACTAGAAGTTGCCTATGCGATGAGCTCTCTGAGAGCCTGATTTTTTTATCTTCCAATAGAATATTCTTGAAGAAGCCCTTTTAATTTAATTTTTTTTAAGCCTGTAAAGCAATTCTTATTTTTGATTAAAAATTAAAAAATAAATAATTACTTAAATAACAACAGTCATTTTATTTTATTATTTTTTTACATTAGTGTGCTTTGATTATATTATTATTCAAAAAATATATATGAAAACTTCGACTATTTCACCAACCACAACACTAGCTATGCAATTATTGTACTTTCATTTCAACGTTTTCCATCAAATCATATTTCACTTGCAGCAAAAATATTCATTGACACCCTTGCGCAGTGCACAGTGTACTGCACAACGCACAAGTGCACACTGCACTTACCAACACAACATGAAATGGAAATCATACACCTACGAGTAATTTATAATTACCCATTGAAAGAACTTTCTCAAAAGAGTCGAACACGTTATTAAATCTGAAAGTGATACTTGTCAATCGTCTATTGAAAACAATAGGTTTCATGATCAACAAACTATTATCATACAAACCAATTTGACATTCAAAAGTTATCGATTGTTAAAACTAAGAATTGACAATCGCAACTAACCGATTATAAACTATAGACAATCGATTTGACAATCGGAACTAAACGATTGTAAATAATCAACAATCGATTTGACAATCGAAACTAAGCGATTGTAAATAATCGACAATCGATTTGACAATCGAAACTAAGCGATTGTAAATAATCGGAAATCGATTCGACAATCGGAACTAAACGATTGTAAATAATCGACAATCGAGTCGACAATCGATTAATCGATTAGGTTTACGATTGTCGATTCCCAGCAATCGTATCGAAACACTTTTCGATTAATACTTTCATCGACGATTGTCGATTAATTTTAACAATCGCACAGGCCTACCACGAACCCCAAAGTAAAATTGTGTAATATTCGAAAATATATTTTTATATATTGGATTGGTTTTTTAATATCGACTTATATCTTGTTTGAGCTACACTGTAATAAGGTAGCCAAAGTGGTGACCCCGACAAACGCGCGAACGAAAACCTTCGAAACAAATCGACAAAATCGTAATTTCGCACCGAACATAGTCAAATCAATCCACTCGAAATATGGATCCGCCACCTGCCGGGAACCCGCCTCCAGCAAATCTTCCCGCCGACGAGGAAAACCAGGAGATAGACGTCGCGACCGCCGTCCGTCTACCCTGGCCCGCAATAGTTCGCGAAAACATTGGACTGTGGTTCATACTAGTGGACCATTGGTTCACAGTGAATTGTGTACGAAGTGACAACGCAAAGTTCAGCACGATCGTCGCAGCTTTGGACGCGAGTTTGCTGCAGCAAATTTACGACACAGTAAAAAATCCGCCCGCGTGCGAAAAATACAACGCGATCAAAAACGCGGTAATAAAAAATTTCGCAGAAAGTGAACAGCGACGCACACTGCAATTCGTATCGGGACTGCAGCTAGACGACAAAAAGCCGTCGCACCTATTAAACGAATTGCGACACATTGGCGGCGAAAATCAGGACGAGAACTTAGTTAAAGTTCTTTGGCTAAATCGACTCCCACCTCAGGTACAAACGTGCCTTGCAGCAAGCTCCGCCTCGTTGAATGAACTCGCTCAATTAGCAGACAACGTCATGGAAACATTCCGGATCACCGAAACGTTCGGGGTGAGGCGCACCGCACCCAACTCTCCACCAGCACAGGTATCGCAAGCTGCTGTCGTCTCAACCAGTGCTGCAAATAGTGCCGCGTCGAGCAGTGCTCAAAAAAACCACGAAAATATCGCCTTGACCAAACTGCAGGCGCAGGTCGACAAATTAGCCCGCGAAATTTCCCGACTCAACCGTAACCGCAGTACCGAACGTCGCAGGTCAAACGAACGCACATTTACCCCCCGACGAACCTCGTCACCCGCCAATGAGGGCGCCGACAATGACGATGGTCGATGTTGGTACCACCGTACTTACGGCGCCGACGCCAAAAAGTGCCGTGATCAGGGCTGCCGTTGTGGTGTTTTCGCACCAAACGTGGTTCTTTTCTTTTCTTTTTTTCTGAAATGGTGCACTGGTGTGGCGTTTCTGTATTTGGTGCGTTTCTGTGTTAGAAAGTCGAAATTAAAAATTTTTATCTAACCTGGCAAGACTATCTGCCATTTTAGTAGTTTTTCTTACTTTCTCTCGTGTCGTGTCTTTTGTTTCGAGTTCGAGCCTCGAGGTTCGACTTTCAAGTCTCGCCTGTCAAAATTCGCGCGCATTTACAATTACAGTTGCTCTTCTGAATTCTAGAATTTTCCGGCGTCATTTGCAATGTAATTTGTGAATATCCAAGAACACGTTGTGGTTGAAAGTTGCAGTTGCAGTTGTATATTATTTGAAATGGATAAGTAAGTGAATGAGTTTTTATTTATTACCATTAAAAATGTCTTGTTCTATAGGTTTGTCATTAAATCAACGCGAAAAAATGAAACGGAAAGTGAAACTGAAAGAGCTATTCCTGTTGCATCAAAAAGGAAAGGAAAAGACAACGGAAAACCAATTGATTCGTAAATATTAATATTTATTTTGTAAAAAGTAAGTGATTATTTATTGCAATGGTGTTTCAAGGATGACTAAAAAAATCAAGGCAGAAAATACGTGTACCGGTACGTCTGGAACCAGTGATATGACGATATTAGAATGTGAACAGTTGGACGTACAGATAGAATGTCAGTGAGTATTGTGATCATTGTTTTCTTGAACGCAAACTTTTAGGTTTTTATGAAATTTTATTCTAACAGGATGAAATCAGCAAGTTACCTTCAACTAAGCGACCATCGAAATTTTCGTTTGGAATGGCTATCACTGTTCGACTGGCTCATTGAGAAGAAAGGTGTTAGTTTCTGCAAAGCCTGTCAAAAGGAGTTATCGAATCACCTTGGCGCATTGAAACGGCACGAAGAGACTCCTCGCCATAAGACTTATTATGAAGCGCAGAAACAGCAAACTAAACTTGATGATTTTGTTCAGGAAAAAAATCGTTCACTCCATAAAAAGATTCAACACGCTGAATTAACATTGGTAATGTTTCTGGTAAGTCATAATTTGCCATTTCTTTTAATGGATTACCTGCCGACATTGCTGAAAGAATGCTGCCCAGATTCTCAAATTGCGAAGTTACTTCATTGTGGAAGAACAAAATCGTCAACTGATTTAATAAAAATATTAGCTAATAAAGCAAGTGAAAAAGTTATATCTGCTCTGCGAACTCACAAATTTTCTTTGATAATTGATGAAACAACAGATTTATCAACAAAAAAAGCGTTAGTTTTAGTCGTGCGATATTTCGATAAATTATCGAAGTCGGTAAAAGATAATTTTCTCGCTATGATCGAACTAGCTTCATCAGATGCTGATGCAATAGTCGGTGCAATAAAAAGCATTTTTCAAGATTTCAGTATACCTTTGAGCAATTTGCTCGGTTTAGCTACTGATGGAGCAAGTACAATGGCCGGAGAAATAAATGGAGTACAGGCAAAATTGAAACAAGACGTCGAATTATTTTATATGAAATGCTCTTGCCACTCACTTCATCTTTGCTCATCGTATGCCTGCAAAAAGTTACCACTTCAAATCGAAAAACTTTGTAGAAAAATTTAAAATTTTTTTGCATATAGCTCGAAAAGAACTACCGATTTTAAAGAATTTCAATTGTACTGCCAAGTACCACCACATAAAATATTGGGAGTTTCGCAAACTAGATGGCTTGCTCTTGAGGGCGTAATAAATCGTATCGTCGAGCAATGGGATGCATTAAAATTATATTTCATTTCCTGTTGTCTTGAAGTAAATGGCGTTAAGTCCGCTGAAGTAGCACAAAGTATGGACAGTGAAGAAATGAAAGCATACTTTTTATTTTTATCATACATATTGAAAATAATTAATAATTTAAACAAAGAATTTCAATCTGAACACGTTCGTTTGCCATATTTATATGACACGATGAACGATAACTTCAAATTGATTCTGAGCAATTTTACGAGCAACTCTTTTGTGAAAAGTATAATTAACTTGAGTGATGTAAACTTACACGATGAAAATAATTACATACCAATCAAGGAAGTGTTTGCTGGCAGTAAAACTGATGATTTTATGAAAAATAGTTATCTGACAGAAGCTAATGTTATAAAAATAAAAACTAACATTCGTTTCTTTTATGTAGAATTGTTGAATCAAATTAAAAAGCGTTTTGATTTTAGTAGCAATGTTTTGAGAGATCTCGCAGTTATCACTCCTGAAAAGTTTTTTTCTGATCCGGAAGCATCAATTTTGCCTTTGATATCAAAATTCAACCATTTAGTTGAATGCAATCAGGAATTAATTGTAACTCAATGGAGACTTTTGCAACTGTCTAATTATCAAATAAAAAACAATAATATTGATAAATTCTGGAGCGAAATCAGCAATTTAAAAGATGGTCTTGATGAGTATAAATACATTGAACTAACAAATTTTGTATTCGACCTAATGACATTACCGCACAGTTCAGCGGCTGCGGAGAGGAAGTTTTCTGAACTATCTTTGATTAAAAATAAGTTAAGGAATAGTTTATCCTTTAAAACAATAAACAACATAATGGCAGCAAAAGAAATGTATAATAAAAATGTAAAAATAAGCAGAGAAATTGAAAACAAAAAAAGCGAAGTTAAAAATTATGTATGGTCTGCAAAAGACTTTTTCACCTAATTACGTATAAATTGGTTTCATTTAGATCAATATATTAGTATTATTATTATTAATATTTTTTTTTGTTAATTTGTTTTATTGGCTTACACTTTTTGTAAGAAAACATTGAATTTTTGTTATTAAAATATTTCTGTTATTAATATATTTTATGTTACCTTTATTACAAACTTGAAAATTACATTTATTTAAAAAAAAAAAAAATGGTGTTTTTTTATAACTTTTGGTGCGTTTTTCTAAAAAGATTGGTACCGAAATTGTATGCTCTGCGGCAGCCCTGGCCGTGATCCGTGCAGTGTGGGTGCGCCAAAAAACTAATTTGGCAAACAATTCCGTCGAAAGCGGCCGACGGAGCTGGGTTAGTACATTCAAGCCGTTTATTTATGACCGATAGGGACTTTTGACTTGTACAGCAAAGAAATGAAATTCAGGTTACAAAGCACCATTAGTAAAGCAAAGCAATACCTAGAAGCGACCAAAGAGCAAAGAAAATTAGTAGTAGACGCTAGGAGCAACCCAATAGAACTAAAAATAGGTGACAAGGTATTGTTAGAAAATCAGAATAGACGTAAATTAGATCCATTATATATAGGACCATACACGATTAAGGAATTAGAAGGAGTAAAATGTATAATTAGGGATAGCAAGAATAAGTGCAGTAAAGTACATAAGAACAGATTAAGATTACTTAATAACGAATAACCATAAGATTAGGTAAAAATAGAGCAAAGTTGAGGTAAACCATAAGATTAGGTAAAAATAGAGCGAAGTTGAGGTAAACTGTATGACTAGGAAAAATAGAATAAAGCTAAAGTAAACCATAAGCATAGGTAAATAAATAAAAGTACGAACTGAGGAGAAAACAAAATGTAAACAAAGCAACATTTTGCCTAATTGGGAAAATTGCCATATAACAGAAAAATAAAATAGCACAAAAAAAATTTCTTCACTACGTTCAAAATTTTTTTTTTTAAAGGGGGAGGTGTAGCATAACATCCTAAATAAACAACCTAAATAAATCATAAAGAACGAGTTAAAGTCACACCAAGTCAATGGGTGACAATAATTTTGTGCATCGCTGCAATTATCAGGGCGAACATATGTGAAACGCTATTGACCCAAAATATTCACGTGCGTTTACAAGCGTGCCCAAGCAATTACGACACTTGAGGCAAAGGCCAACCCGTGACCAAATCAAAACGCAAGGGCAAGCACTTAAATGCAAGCGACAAGGTTGCCTGATAAGTGATAAGTGCAGCGTATGCAACCCGATTCCCGGTTCCCAAGCTGCCTAGCACTTGTGCAATTTGGGTTACCGAAATTTAACTCCAAAAGTGCTTCTAGATGCGGAATTCTCAATTGGGTAAGAAACTGCTAGAATTGCTTAGTAAATAAGATTGGTTAGGAAATAGGTAGTAAATAATACTTATGTATAGGTTAAGAAATTTGTATAAATAATCAATAGCCGATTGAATAAACAGATCAGTTGCAACCTAGTCTTTGACTGTCCGGAACTATTGCTGCCTAGCATACTCCAGCAACAAATCTCCCTAACTATCTTGAGCAGAGCTGCCCTCTAGCTACTCAAAACCCGGAGCTGAGCCTTGTGGCTACCCCACAACCTAAATCCAGATTTCGTAGGGAACACTACATGGCGACCGTGACGTTGTGAAGTAAAAACAACGGACAAAGGAACCTCCAAGCAACAAACATCAAGGTCATGAAGGACGAATTCAACAGGAGATTTGAAAAGATCGTTGAAATAATTGAGGCAGCCAAGGCGATTAAGCGGTTACCGGAGCAGAATTTGGAGAACATCACTCTATACCCGGTAGGGCAACCATTACCGGCTCCAGTGGTATTGACCAAAGCAGTTGAGGGTCCACCAGCAAACGCAGGGCCGAAGAAGCTAACTTTGGAGCAATACAGGAAGCGGACCGAGGAGAGAAGGAAGAAAAGCAGGAGGTGGTAAAATATAAGAAGCTATTTATTGGAAATCGTCACCACCAAGGAGGAGATCCTCAAATACAGTGAATTATTGGCAAGAGCGAAGAGAGAACTCAACCACGGAAAGCGAAGGAAAAACCAGAAGAAAATGTAATTTAATTTAGCTAGCGCAGTTTAAGGGTTGCTAGGGAACATAGGCACGTAGGTAATGTAGCAAATATAGGAGAAATAAAATATGAACTGAATACGGTATGATAATAAAATAAAAACAAAAAAAAACAATCAAGATAATATAAACATTTCGTTTCTTTTTCACTTTTAATTATTCGCTTGTAAAGTTTTCTTTGTTGTTTGGTGAAAACTTCGTTGTGTCTCAAAATGGGTAAAACTCAGTCTAAAACGGTTGACAATAATGGTGAAGTAGTAAACAATTTGATCATTAATGACACCGTAAATGTCGAAAACAAGCAAATTATGATTATCTTATCAATCGTTGCGATAGTCAAAATAATCGAGTTTCGATACAAGTTGTACAAAGACCACAAGAAGAGTTTGCGGAAGAAATATCTTAGCACACCAGCGGTCCTAAAGGTTTAGAAGCCAATGGACACATTGATAAAAATAAAGGAGGAATTAGGAAAGATCCTTGCGAATTTGAAAAGAACGCCAAACCGGCCATACACCAAGAAGACACTCAAAGAGAAGGAGGAGAGAATAATTGCACTAACAGCAGAAGCTAAGCAGGTAGTAACCAGAACAACCGATGCGGAAACGGTACTTAAATACAAGGCCGTTTGGTTAATAATTCAAGGAATAATAGAACAATTAGAGCCATATCTGAAGGTACAAAACCAGAGCATGGCATTCGATATAAGAACTGCAACTTCGTTGGTCCAGTTTTTTAGTGAAAGCTGCGATGACACAGAAGCATTCATCGAAGCAATCGAGCTTCTCGACGAGATAACACCGGCCGAGCAAAAGGCGACAATGCTAAAATTTATTAAAACGAGAATCACGGGAAAGGCAAAAACTGTCATAACCGCGGACATTAGCTCGGTCGGACAGCTAAAACAAAAATTAAAGGAAAAATTTTCGACCAAATACTCTTCAGATGCAGTTTTGGCGAAATTGAAAGCCTGCAGGCAAGGAGGCCGAAAATTGGAGGAATACTCAACTCAAATCGAGGAGCTATCCAGGCAACTAACAAGGGCTTTTATTATGGAGCAAGTGGCCTCTGGAGAGACAGCCGAAAAATTGGCAGAGAAATTCTCCGTGCAGGCGTTTGTAGACAATATTGCGAATTCTGACACCGCGCTCATCCTTAAGGCGAGCAACCTGAAAACCCTGTCAGAGGTAACAACAAAAGCATTAATGGTGGACAAGCCTCAAACAAGTAATGTGCTGCATTACAACACGAGGTACGGAAGGGTCTCAGAAGGAAGCCACCACCGAGGCAGAGGTCGGGGAAGTAATTTCGATAATAGGAACCGATCAAATTGGGAAAGACGTACCCAAGCAAACAATGCGTGGAGGCAACAGTCACACAACAATTGGAGACCACAACAAAACAACGCATGGCGCACCAATCGTGCGAACCACTTTAACAATAATGGTTACCAGCACGAAAACAGATATAACGAAAGACCAAACAGAGGCAACACCCAGCCCATGAGAAGAATAAATTATTTGGAGTCGGGGGAATTTCAACCCCCCCAGCCACAGGCAGAACAGGCAAGGTTGGGGGATGCGGAGAACACGAACCAAGAATATATTCATTAAATTTAACACTGACGAGCTTCATAAAGGCGTATGTCGATATGTGCAATTCGGTATGAACCTTCATAATAGACACAGGGGCGGAGATATCGGTATTTAAAAGGGAGAAAATTAGCGACGATCAAACATATGATCCTAAAAATACATGCGTAATCCAAGGGGTTACAAACAAAAACAAGAGGTCCATGGGGTCCACCACCACAAATATCACATTTAACGATCAATTTTCGATCACCCCCCCCCCCCCCCCCCCCCCCACCTCCACCACCCCACCCCCCGCGTTTTCTTCCACAGGGGTGGTTTTCCTCCCTTTTCGTTTTTCAGCTTTTTCCAATACTCCTCGACGGTTTTTCCGTGGGTAACTTGTAGAGTACCAGGCCGGAGTGGCTGGTCTCGGGGCGGTTTGCTACCGAGCTTTTGCTAGCCCCCGGGCTTTGATGTACTAACTTGGTTTTCGGGTCCATTTAGGCGTGTTTTATTCTCGGCCGATTTCTAAAACTGTGCTCAAATTTTTACCGTCAATGGTCGTTTGACTGCAAATATTTCTTTTTTTGCCGTATGTCAACAGTTTAACGGGTTTCAAATTTCTTTTATTTCCGACGATTTACTCCTCCTTTTGCGGAGGTATCAAGTTCGATTTTTGTGCACGTTTGCATTTTTCGTTTACTGAGCTTCGCTCCGCCGCTGCAGTGATTAATGTTGCTTAATTGCAATTATATTTTTCTCTTTTTTTTTTTTTTTTATTTTCCTGTAATTTGGAATTTGCTTCACAAGAAAAATTTTGCGTTTATGTTCACAAAAATTGAGCGGTGCCTTTTGGCCGATGTTTAAGCGTTTTTAGTTTGCCCTAATTAGAGAAAGTGTACAGGCGGATTTTTATTTCCTTTTCGTGCTACGGTTTGTAACGTGTTTCCTCTTCTTTCTTTTTTATACAAATATGGCGACTTATCAATTATTCGTTCCACCTTATATGGTGGTGTCTTTGCCGCCCGGCATGTATTCCCGGGTGTCGAATTTAGTCGTTTATCATCTAGAAGTGGACTGGAGATCGACGATCCCCTTAAGGGGGGCACTCCATATAGAATGTCATATCTTAGTAGATTTTCATGATTTTTTTTGGAGGATAAGGAATGCATACATCCTTTCACGGTCCTAGGTTTTTTTTACTACATAATTCTAGTTTTACAAACTATTTTTTTTGGTTAAAATAAGTTCAAAATGGCGGAGATATAACCAGTCTCTGTTAGGTTGTTCGGAAAGGAGGCCGAAAGCGGTGTACACTCCTGTACATCGTAGGATTATTTGAAACAGCCAACACAAAAAACTTTATTTGTATATACAGGTGCTCACTCGATGAACCTATAATATTGGTAAAATAATGATAATTGGTTACAGGGGAGGCTAAAGAACCAAAAAGTAGATTTTTTCGGGAAAAATTTCATACTTTGACCCAACCAAAAACATGTTTGATTCGATAATTTTTAGTTGGTCTTAGGTTCATCAATTGTACAAAAGTGTTATCAAAACGTGTGGCAAATATGAACTTGATCGGTTAAATAGTTTTTGAGTAATCGTGTACACCGATTTTCAAGTCTCCTTTCCGAACAACCTAATGGACACTGGTTATATCTCCGCCATTTTGAATTTATTTTAACCAAAAAAAATATTTTGTAAAACTAGAATTATGTAGTAAAAAAAACCTAGGACCCTGAAAGGATGTATGCATTCCTTACCCTCCAAAAAAAAATCATGAAAATCGACTAAGATATGACATTCTATATGGAGTGCCCCCCTTAAGTCGACGTCCGCCTGGTGGTGCGCAGGCTCCCCTTGTGGGTTCGTGCCCGCCCCGTGGTGGGTACATTCGAAGTGGCCTAGCTCTTGTCCCCAGGCAGTTTGATGTCTGCCACTGGTTTGTTGTGCATAATTTGTTTCCTTTTTTTTTTTTTTTTTAATTTTCTCCGCCAGGGTGTTTGTTTGTGCTTTTGGGGACTTTGATTCCGGACGCCGGTGGAGGATGGAAGATATTTAAATCCACGCCGACTTGCTCCCCCGGGCGTCCTTTAAGTGGATCTTTCCGTTTCCTTCCCGTTTGGATGCAATTAGTCGGATTGTTTATTTGGATTGTTTGTTCCAAGAATTGAATAAATTTATTGTAATTTAAGTTTGGGATTTTTCCTAATTAGTGTTCTAGTTCAAACGTTTCTTGTATCGCCCCAGTTCCTTTGTTAAAAAAAAAAGTGCTTTGTTGATTTGGCTGTGTATTTGATTTGATCTGGTTTCGTTTATGGGCTTTGGATCGAGCTCTTGTTTAGTGTTGTTGGTCTTGTTGATGTTCGTTGCTGTTGTTGTTGTTTTTCCTCTTCTTCTTTTTTATCGTTCTCAAGCGTTCCCATTCAATGTAGGGCTTGAGTCGGTTGTTGTGGATGACCTTCAGCTTTTTCCGTATCCTTATCTCTGTGTTGACCGGGGATACGACTGAGGTCACTTTGTATGGTCCTTCCCAGAGTTCTGAGAATTTGTTTTTCCGATTCTCACTCTTCAGGAGGACCTTGTCCCCCACATGCAGGATCAGTGGTCTTGCGTTTTTGTCATAATACTCCTTTGATTTGTGTTTGCTGGCCAGAATATTTTTTCGAGCAATTTGGTATGACTTTTGCAATTTGTACCTTAACTGGTGATAGTAATTTTCGTGATTGAAAACGGGTTCTGGTTCCCGTTTCAAATTTGAAGGTACATCCGCGATAAAGCCGTAAAGGTAGTCCATGGGTGTCAATTTCGTGCCTTCGTGCGTGCTGTTGTTGTAAACAAACGCCGCAGTACGTAGAAATTGATCCCAGGTATTGGGATATTCATCCACTATGGTTCGTAAATATTCGACCAGGGGTCGGTGTGCTCTTTCCAATGCTCGATTGGATTGAGGGTGGTAAGCGGAGGTTTGCAGCTTTTATACTTTCAATAGCTTGCAGACCTGCTTAAATAGATCGCTGAGGAAATTTGTTCCTGGGTCAGTTACGATCTTTTTGGGAATCCGGTAGCGCGTGACGATTTCGTCGAAGAAAATTTTCGCTATTGTTTCCGCCTACGCATTCGGGATGGCATACCAATCCACAAATTTAGTTAAGTTGTCCTGGAATGTGGGGATGTACTTATTTGCTGCATGGGTGACTTCTAATGGACCAACAACGTCCAGGTAGACCTTGTCAAAGGGCTTTTCTGCTATGTCCGTGATTACCATGGGCATTTCGTAGGGTTTGGATGCCTTCATTTTTTGGCATTTCGGACAGCTTTTAACGTGTCTTTTTATGTCCCTACGCATACGTTTCCACCAGAACTTTCGCCTGATGCGTTTATACGTTTTTGCAATTCCCTGATGCCCTCCAAAAAGGAAGTCGTGATAATCACGGAGTATAGTTTTGATTTTTTCCGGATCAGTGATTATTTCCACGGTTTCTCTTTTCCTCTTTTCGGAGGATCGTGTACTTGTGCCGTGACTGTGCGGTTCTGCCCTTTTTGCTCTTGGGCCCCTTCTGCCGATAATCGGCTTAGCGCGTCGGCATTTGTGTTGTACTTCCCGGGTTGATACTCTATGGTATAATCGAACTCCGAGAGTTTATGGTGAAATCTCACCAATCGTGAAGTCGGATCTTTCACGTTGAACACTCCTTTCAAGGGTTTATGGTCGGTGTAGACCGTGAATTTCCTCCCTTGAAGGTAACACCTGAAATTCTTGGTTGCCCAGACAATGGCAAGCAACTCTCTCTCTATTGTGGAGTAATTTCTTTCCGCTTTGTTTAGTGTTCGGCTAGCATAGGCTATGGGTTAATCACTCCCGACAGTGCCTTGAGATAGCACTGCCCCTAGCGCCCCGCTACTTGCATCCGTTGTCAAGTTGAACGGCTTGTTGAAGTCGGGGTAAATTAGAAGCATTGGTGTCACTAGTGCATTTTTAATTGCATCGAACGCTTCTTGGCAGTTATCTGGCCAAGTGAATATCACGTCCTTGCGAAGCAAATTGTTTATTGGCCTTGCCAATTTTGAAAAATTTGGAATAAACTTCCGGTAATAGTTTGCTAATCCTAGAAAGGATTGCGTTTGCCTGACTGTGCGTGGAACAGGGAATTCCTGTACGCAGGCTGTTTTGCTGGGGTCTGGGAGAGCCCTTTCGTTGGAACATTTATGTCCTAAGTACACGACTTCTTTCCGGAGGAATTGGCACTTCTCCGGTTGAAGTTTTAAATTATTTTCACGCTGCCTGTCGAAGACTTTACGCAGCTTTGCGTTGTGGTCGTCCAAATTTTTCCCGTAGATGACGATGTCATCCAGGTAAATAAAGCATTCCAGGCCATGTAGTCCTGTCAGAACGTAATTCATAAGGCGCTGGAATGTGGCCGGGGCTCCTTTTAGGCCGAAGGGCATTCGCTTGAACTCGTAGTGTCCGTAATTTGTGCTGAATGCGGTTTTGGGTCGGTCCTTGGGATCCACCAATACTTGATGGTAACCGCTGGCTAAATCCAGGGTTGTGAAGTATGGCGAGTGACCTAATTGGTCCAGGATGTCTTCAATCCGGGGAAGGGGGTAGGCGTCGCCGACCGTTTTGTCGTTGACTTTGCGAAAGTCTACTACTACCTTCCACCTCTTTTTTCCATCGGGCCCGGCTTTCTTCGGAACCACCAGTAGCCGTGAGTTCCACGGACTCTTGCTCCGTTGGACCACGTCGTTTTCGAGCATTTCTTCTAGCTGCTCTTGGATAATTTCGCGCTGCGTCTCGGGCAGGCGATACATTTTTTGATCAATCGGCGCTTGTTCCGGAGACACTGGAATTTCGTGCGTAATAGCATCAGTGTGCGTCAACTTGTCCCCCTTTAGGTGGAATATGTCGTTGTAGTCTTGACATATTCTCAATATTTCCCCCTGTTCCTGTTTGTCAAGGATGGGGCTTAGATTGAGTTCGTTCTCTAACCTGATTAGTCGCTCTTTGGCGCTTGTTTCTTCGGGGTCCGCTTTGCGTAACTCCCGGCAGTGCATTAGGGTGGCTTGGATACCTCTGTTTTGGGTTTCATTGGCCTACGTCCCTGTCTCCTGCGTAGGGAGTTGCGTTTCTTCACGCCCATGTTCGGGCTGCGGATTGGTTTTGTGGGTGGGGTTGACGGTTTCTTCAGTGTTCTTTTGTCCGGTGCCGTTTTCTAGTTCTGTGAATTGGGTTAACGATCCTAGCACATAATCTGTTGCCGAAACCAGTTCTAATTGGATACTGGACGGCTCTTCTGATTGTGTGTGCGTGTTGAGGATGTTGACAATTACTCCTTGCGTTCCCGCTGAATTAATGATATTCCCTAGGAAGACTCCATCGCTTATTTCTTGCGACATACAGAGCATTTCTTCCCGTAAATTCATCGAAATCCTAACCATCACTCTCGTGCGCGCAGGTATGCATACGGATTCCTCTAGGGTTACCCTATGCTTCCTCATCGCCCTTGAAGTGTTGCCTACAGTACTAACTTTGGTAACTGTTTTCGGGTCACTGCAGGTCTTTGTTTCCCTCGTGGGGCTTTGCCTGTCTTTTAGTGCCCTTGACACTTCTTCGGGTTTTACGCACTCGATTTTAGCCTTGGCTGTGCTTGGCTCTGATTCTGAAGAATTTTTAAGCGAAATCGCAAATTCGTTGGGGTTGATTTCCGTGCGAGGAAATCGGAGTTTCTTGTCGGGTCCTTCAATGTTGCAGTGTTCTGCTAGGAAATCGTTTCCCAGGAGTCCATCTTGTGTCATGTTGGGCATGTCTTCTGCCACATGAAAGTTGCAGGGTATTTCGCTTGTCTCAATTACGAATTTGCCTCTGCACGTTCCCAAGGTTTTCCCGGTTCCAAATGGAGTTTCCAGCGTTACTTGTGCGCTCCGGTTTATTGTGGCCTTGTTTTGGATGGACTTTTCTTTTATTATGCTTACCTCAGCGCCGGTGTCCACTATTAATTTTGTTTGGCCGTGCAGACCTATGTCTAGTGGTAGTTCCACTATTGGTACACCTTTAATGGGCGGCTGGGTTTCCCCGTATTTGTCCTCGGCTGCCTCTTGGCAGAACCGCAGGGTAGTTCTCAGCCTTTCAATGTTCCACCTCTTCCAGTGGGTATTGTTGTGCCGTGATTAGTTTGTTTACCAATTCTTGGTAATTGACCCGGGGCAGATATGATATGTTTTGTGTGATATGCGTTCAAAGTTCGTGGAAGTCCGCACAGATTCACGGATATCTATGCTCTTTAGCTCAGATATCGTTGCAACTTCGCAGACTTCAAATCGTCGCAGTTTTCCAGTCCACACGCAACGATCTGATCTGCGCAGACAAGTCGTTGTTCAAAACTGAGCGTCTGGACCGGGCTTTAGAGCGTCAGCTTTTAGCTGATCGATTTGCTCTTGGAGTCTTACCGATCTATTTAGATCTGGGTCGTCGCACTGCTGTTCCGTTTCCCCCTCAGGCTCTTTAGTTTTCTTGCAAACCTTAGCGAGATACTCCTCTAGGTTTATTGCGGGGTTTTTAAGGACTAAACCGCTCCGCAGGCGTATTCCTGTTACTCCGGAGTTCTTACTTGAGGGATCTCCGGGTGGTGGAGGAGTTGGGGTCATTTACAGGGAACGTTTATAGGGATCTATATATATATATATTTTTTTTTTTTATTTTTTTTTTTTTGAACAAAATTTGGCCGACCGACTTTTTCCGATTTAACTGGTGTTTAGTTAACGCATTCGTTAGGTAAGGGGAGAGGGGAAACGAGATTTCGTTTTGTTTACATTCTGTAGGACGTTTGAATTGAAATTTATTAAAAGAGAGTGTTATATCGGGGTATTTTATAAAAAAGACTTTTTCTTACTATCACTAACTCTTTATTGGATTCGTCCTACTTCTGTGGTGGCTGTCGGGCAAGAGCGCTCAACTCATTTCAGCTCTTACAATTCAGTTCAGTTTACTATAAATTAACGCCATAATTATAGCAACAACCTATATAACTTTATAACATCTTTCCGGGCTTTATTTAACAAATTTTCTTGACTTCAATTTAATTTTAACTAATTAACAAATTTTCTTTGACTTCAACTTTCATTTTCATTAATTAACAAATTTTCTTTGACTTCAACTTTCATTTTGATTAATTAAAAAATTTCTTTCAACTTAAACTTTAAACTTAATTAATTATATAGGTATGTTACTGATTACAAGTCGATCAGGCTTTTTAACCGTTCTTTTTGATTTCCTTAACGGGGGAGGTTGTTCCAAACTTTCCTGTGACTCCTTCGGGGGCTTACTTTCCACCTTACTTTCTACACTGTCTTTATTGTTATCTATATAATGGTATTTATCCTCTCAACTTGAGTGCCTAATTTGGTTTCTATGCACAAATCTTACAGTATTATTTACATTAATTAAATAAGTAAGTGGGCTAATAATTTTCATTATAATTGCAGGGATCCATTTAACTAATTCTTTAAAATGGTTTCTATACATGATCTTATCTCCCGGTTTAAATTTTTCCTGTTTTATGTATTTTGTACAATAATTTTTCTATATCTTTGGACTGGTTAGAGGATATATATCTTTATGTTCTTTTTTGCACAACTTTTCTTTAATGAATTTATTATAGTTCGAGGTGTGTATGCAAAAATCAATTCTGCAGGTGTTTTCTTCGTTACTGTGGACGGTGTGTGATTGTAAGACGATAGAATTGAATCGAGTTGGTCCTGTATACTTTGATTTTGTAACCGATTGTCAATGAGATATTTTTGAAGAGTCGTTTTTACAGTTTGGACTCCTCTTTCTGCTAGACCATTACTTTGAGCGTGGTATGGAGGTGAATGACTCAGTTTGATATTTAAGGACTTAGTAAACGCAGAAAATTGTAGCGAATTAAAGGGTGGACCGTTGTCTGATACTATTTCAGAGGGTAGACCAAATATTTTAAATACTTTTTTTTCAGCTCTCGCAGACTGCATCTGCGTCTGTTTTTGACATAATATGTACTTCTATAAACTTTGAAAAGGCATAAAGACTACTTTTCCGTCATGATGAAAGAAATCAATATGAATTCTTTCGAAGGGATAATTACATGGAGGCCATCTAGTGTGTACGATTTCTTTTGGTACTTTTTGAGTGCATTGACAACTTGGACATTTCTTGACAAAATCTTCTACACTTCTATCAAAACCTAACCACCATACAGAACTTCTACCAACCATTTTCATTCTTACTATACCATTGTGGTTACTATGTAATACTTTTAACAGATTATTTACAAGTGTTTTGGGAATAACTAAACGGTCTCGGTAATATAGACAGCCCTCATCAGTGGAAAGATCATTTCTAATTTTATAAAATGGTTGCCACATGGGGTCTATTTTTTTTGGCCACTGCTTTTGTAGAAAGCCTATAACTTGTGATAACATAACATCTTGAGCCACATGATCTTTAACTATTCTTTTATCCACAAGGTTTTCCACACTACTTCCTAATAACTTAATTTCTTCTATTTCCGTTGGGTTTGGTAACGGAAGACGAGACATTAGGCCGTATTTATAAAAAACAAGCATTTGCTTTGAAGTAAAAGGAAGAAGTAAAAGGTAGGACTAGAAAGTCAAAGGTAGAAGTAAAAGGTTCTACTTCAAAACGTATTTATAATCTTTACCTTTTCCTTGCAAGCAAATACTTCACATAAAAGAAGTAAAGTGTGCAAAGAATTTACGATTCGGAGTCCAAACGTGTTACAAAAATTTCCGAAATTGCAATTCATATTTGGAGTTCAGCAATACGTAGCAATATGGTGTATCGCTTATAAATATCCCAAAAATTTCGGAATATTTTCGGCACATCCAAGCAATTTGCGGGGTACAAATTTCCCGAGTCACACCATACAAAACTTTATGTACACAGTTTTGAGATTACTGCTCTTACGGGCGGCACGGCGTCGCGATAATCTGTGAATTGCAAAATACAGGTTGCAAACTCATTTTTGCTTATCGTGTGACTCGATGTGTCAAAAGTGACATCCACAAAGATATTTCCTTATAAATATGACGTTTTCCGTATCGTGTACCTCCGGCTTAAGACTGGCGACAAGATAAATCGTCTTCAACTATCGATATGTAATAAAAGGGTCACCTCAGAGGATTTTAAGTAAATTTCCAAGAATTCAGTTAAATAATTGAACATCTTGATCGTTAAGTGGCGAACGAGTTAAAAATTGATTGACACATCTAAAAAAAAAAGCAATCCTGATGAAATGCAGTTCATATTGCAATCGGACAGCTTTAAGGCTACAGCTCACGAACAAAACACACCACGTCCACGCAGTGTAACACACACCAAAATTTATAGTTCGGACACGGGACAATAGTACTTAACACTAATAATAGTGAAAATAACGTTCAAATATTACAGATGGTCGCAACGACTTCACTGATCAGTACTCGAACACCAACTACCGTTTTTCTCAACTTGGTCCCGAATTGGTCTGGTTGTCCGTGGGTGACTCAGCCTCATCGACCGCAAATTTTCGTCCTTAGAACCTAATAACCTTCAAAGACGACGATAGAAATGATTGTCCTCCCACGAGTTGTGAACCAGGAGCATCCGCCTATTAACCAAAGGAAGAATTGCTATAAAGTGTTTCCGAAAAGCTATATCCTCAAAAAGACTTCGTAACTCACTCACCGTCATTTCCATGAAATATTTAAGGGGGTAATCTACTCATCATTCGTTTATTATGATGTGTTAGGAATATTCTCTAAAATTTTCATAAGAATTGGTCGACAAATAACAAAGTAATAGCACAAAATTAAAAATACACGCTGCATACCGGCTGGATTGTTAGTGAATAAAGTGAGATTCTAAAAAAAAGCTGGTATGGACTAGATACATTTTTTTAGAAGCAAATCCTTCAGTTTTGAAGCGAATGCTTCATTTTATAAATAAGAAAAAAGTAAAACCTTGTACTTTAAAGCAAAACCTCTCACCTCGAAGCAAAACCTTTTCCTTTACTTTTTTTATAAATATAACTTGAAGCATATCCTTTATTTTCTGCAAGTAAAAGGTAATACTTCTTTTTATAAATACGGCCTATTGCGTCCGCAGGAAAATTACTTTTAGACTGTCTGTACTGTATATCATAGTTATAAATTGATAATTCGACTGCCCACCGTTGTAATCGGTGACACCGATATACTTGACGTTCCTTTTCGAGGATTAAAGATTTCTTTAAGGGCTTGACTATTTGTGCATAGGGTAAATTTATGACCATAAATATATTTAAAAAATTTTCTTACCCCAAATATGAAGCCAATGCTTCTCTGTGAAGCTGCGAATAATTTTTTTCTGCTGACGAAAGTGTACTGGACGCAAACAGTACCGGTTTTTCTACTCCATTTATCTTGTGTGAAAGCACGGCTCCCACACCATAAGGGCTAGCATCGCACGATAAGACTATTGGTTTGTCTGGGTCATAAATTTCAAGGACATTGTGTTTAAGTAGAAGGTGCTTAGACTTTTCAAAACAGGCTTGTTCTGTTTCACCCCATTTAAACTTAATATGTTTTTGCAAAAGGTTATATAATGGCGCTAATTCACTAGACAATTTGGGAATGAAATTTCCATAACAAAACGACGGTAATAATTGCAAAATGCAACAAATCTGCGTACTTCATCTGCGTTTCTTGGTACAGGATAATTTTTTATGGCGTCGCGTTTTGAACTGTCTGGCTGTATACCTTTATCTGAAATTTCATGACCTAAATATGTTACCTTCGTTTGGAAAAACTTGCACTTCTCCGGATTCAGTCCTGCCTGATAAATACCTTTTGGAGATTACTTAAATGATGCGCTTGCGAACATCCCAAAACGATGATGTCGTCAATATAAAGAAATGCAATTTCCGGGGTTAATCCCGCCATTGCAATCGTCATCATCCTTTGAAGACTATTTGGACTGATATTTAGTCCCAAAGGTAACCTGGTATATTGGTAATGGCCGTCATTGGTTGAGAATGCTGTTAGCTTTCTCGAAGATTGTGCTAGAGGAATCTGATGAAAGCCTGACATCAGATCAAGTGTGGAAAAGTATTTCGCGCGACCCATTTGGTCAAGTATTTCCTCTATTCGTGGCAGTGGGAACTTTTCCGCCACTACTTTCTTGTTTAGACTACGAAAGTCCACTACCAATCGCTATTTCTTATCCTGCGTCTGCGATTTCTTGGGCACCATAAGAATTGGAGAATTGTAATGAGAAACTGAGTTCTCTATTATGCCGTCTGCCAAAATTTGTTCCACCTTGGCATTAATTTCGGCTTTATGTACCTCTGGAATCCTGTAGTTTTTTGTATATACCGGAACGGTATCTGACAGGGTAATGGATTGCTGATAGAAGTCTGTGGTGTCTTGAGTGCGAATAGCCAGGTGTTTGGCATACTCAATCTTTTTAGGTGGTTTTGGGGTGGTACCTGCACCTTAAGCTGGCAGTCCGCATGGTCATCTAGGGGGTTGAATAGTAGTTTGATGACGCATTCCTTGGTATGGGCCGCTTTGGTCACCGGTTTCAGTAACTCTGCCACGAAAGTTGTGGTCCCGTTAACTTCAGTTACCTTGATCATACGCACGAACTCCTCTTGGTTGATTAGCACGAATTCTTGCGTCCTCAGTCTGCTCCCCACGTAGTTGGATGTAATTTGTGGTACTAGGGTCTGTCTTTCGGCGTGGATGGGGAAGACATTCACCTTTAGTAGTTTCATTGGGTTGGCATCGAAAATGGGGATAGTAATTTTAATTACAAGTTTATATTGTACCGTTTGAGTGCGTGTTTTAGCGACTTCGTAGATCAATGCCAAGCAACTGGCCGTGTTGGCGCAGGTTGGGTGCGCTTTGTGGTAAACTTGCAATAGCGTTGTTGGGGATACACACAAAGGGTGGATTTACCCGTTTTTGCTGGTGGTGATTATGTCCAGGAGGGTCTGCTGCCTCAACTGGATTTCAATTGTTTGCAGGAGCAGTCCCAGTACTAATTCTTGCCGCTCTAGCTTCTTTTGGGTTTCGCCAGTGTCATTGCGTGCCCGGATGATTTCGTTCATCAATTCTTCCTGCCGCTTGATTAGTGAGGAGATTGGCTTTTGCACTTTCTCGAGGGTTGTTCTTAGCACTATAATTTGCTTCTTCTCGAGTTCTGCCAACATTTGTTTGTCCTCTTCCAACTGTCCCAACTTGCTGTAAATTTGTTCGCTGCCCTTGCTATCCATGGTCCCGAATAGGTATTGCATGGCGCTTCCGATTCCATCGAAGAGTGACCTTGACACTCTTCCCCTCGGTACTGTATCCTTGATTGCCTCTGTTTTCCTCTTGAGGTCAGCAATCAGGGTGTGGATGTGTACTTCGTAGGTTCTGCAGATGGTTTTTTCGTTGTTCTTGATCCCGCATAGTTGGTGTATGGTTTGCTCTGCGCGTTCCGCCAGCTGGATTTGGTGGTCTAGTTCTCCTAGATCTATTTCCGTAAAAATACTCCAGGTTTTACGATAAATTGCCAATGTACCCCATTCTTCAAAGAGAATTCCCGTGTTATTGATCTTTTCGATTTTATATGCCTCTTCTTTGCCCAGGATCCCCTTTCCGCCAACGCGTAGTAGTGCCACACACGTGATTTGCAATAGTCCGTGCATTTTTCTGTAAATTAGGGATTAGGTTTCTACAAAAAGGAAAGAAAAAGAAAAAAAAAGGTAATAAGTTTTGAAGGTCGTGAGAAAACAGGTGAAAATATCGCAATTTGCTTCGCGACCCGAAACTCTGGGTGTCCGTTGCTTGTAAATGCTTCGCTTGCGTTTTTCTGCGTGGAGCAGGTCTCGCGGTCTGCCTATTTGAGTTGCAATTTTTCATTTCAGAAAGTTCTGTCTAAAAGTTTAGTTCGTGCGTGATTTTCTTGTGCGTGATCTTTTTGTGTTCAATATGTTCCATCAACTCAACGTACCGGCGTTCCAGAGCGTGCGTCTGCCGCCTGGACACGTTTTTAGGGTGAGGCTCCTCATCCCCGTTCGGACGGTCGCGGGCTGGCGCAGTGCCATTTTCCTTTTGCGACGCCCGCTGGGGGGCGACGCATTGGCGTTGCCCATATGGGGTGGTTCCCCCCGCGTCTCCACCTACGCGGTTAAATGCAATCTCAGACCGACAGCTACTCTGTCGGGAAGGGGTAAGTTTGTTTTAATTCCTCTATCTTATCCGTTTATTTTATCTCTCTTTTTTTTGTTTTTAGGTGCTTCCTTTGTTCTAGTTGGCGACCTAGTACCGGAGGAATATTACGGTGACGGCCCGGACTCTTGGCCCCCTCCGGTTTCTGGCTCCATGTTCGCCTGTGACTGAACAGGGTACCCTCCTGTTGTGACTTCTGACGGAAGTCAAACTGTCAGTCAGAATTTATCGAAAAGTACTAATTTGATCGAATCAGCTGATCAATGAATTTCACCAAAACGACTGATTGTTTGACTCCGTCAGAACGAGACACAACTTTGCACTACTGCTAAAACAGTATAAAGGCGCACTTCCAAAACTTGGCAGATCAGATCATCACGATCCCTAGTAGAGAATTAATCTACTAGCCTGAGCCTCAGAGCATTAATCTGACTATCTGAGCAATTCTGAAGCACTAATTCAGAAATAATACTTCAGAGAATTAATCTGAAACATATTACAAGAAATTTCAAAGTATTAATTTGAAACTTCAAACATTATTCTTTTTTCAAAATACTAATTTGAAAAAGACATCACATTACCAATTTTCAAAGTATTAATTTGAAATTCACACCACAAAGTTTTCAAAGTACTAATTTGAAACTTAACCATCTCAAAACTTCAGAGTATTAATCTGAAAGTAATACAATCTTTCAGAGGAGTAATCTGAATGATACAAAAATTCAGAACAGAGTACTAATTTGTTCTTATCACATCAGAGTACTAATCTGAGTGGTTCTGATATTTGCATTCTCTTTTTCAGCCAAAATACAACGAAGGAAACTTGTGAGGCGAAAAGAGAAAAATCGGCAAAAAACAAAATAAAAACACGGCAACACTTAAAAACAAATTAACCAAACTCAAAAATAATAAAATATCTGTTAAATAGATAAAATTTTTGAATTAAAATATTAAAATTCAATTATAATTAAGGATTTAAGTATAAGAAATTGTGAATTAAAACTGAATTAAATTGAAATAAAAGTTGCGACTGAAATTTATATTTGTGAAAAATAGAGTGGAAATAAAAAGAAAATATTTGTGAATTCTTCTTTGAAAAACTTTGGTCCTTTTATTTAAAAAAACCGGCATCCATTTCAGCAACAATTTATTAAAGGTTTCGGCAGAAACACCTCCCTTGGATCTACTATTGATTGTCGACATGTTAATTTAGTTTTTTTTTTGTGTAGTTTTTGTCCAAGGGAGTTTAAAAGAAATAATAAAAAAAACTTAAAGTGGACTATTGGTCTTGTGTTTTTGTGTCAACTGTTCCCTACTTTTTCTCCCCAATTTTTTAGCACGTTTTTTTTTTTTCTAAAAAAGAAAATTTATTTGGGTTTTCTGAAGGTTTCCCCCTTTTTTTTTTTTTTTTTTTTTTTTTTGGAATTTGAGATATCCAAGTTCCACTTTTTCTGCGGCAAGGCAGGAACTTTGGATATTTGCACACAAAATGCTTACGTCGGGGTCCGTAGGCACTGCGAACCTTTTGGCCACATGGTGGTGTCTGGTTGCCAGAACTGCCTCACGTTGTCGTTGCGTTTTTTTTTTGAGATTGTCGTTGTTGTTACCAGGTAGTAAGGGAATTGGACTTTCCCTCCGGGAGCTTGTGTAGTGTTAGTCCCGCCGGATCTTGCCTGTTGCGCTGCGCAGCCTCTGCTAGTGCAAATTAATAGATTGTTGAATTTCTCGTTTATTTCTCCGTCCATCCCGTCGTCTTGGGCCTTTCCTTTGACTGAACTTAGTCTTTGATTAGGTCTGATTTTTATGTTCAATTATTGCTGCGCGCGCTTCTTGTGGCGGTAATTGACCCGGTTGCTAGTTGGCGTATTGTGTTTTTTTTGTTAATTGCTTTCGTATATTGGTTTTGTTTGCCAATGTGTCTCATGTTGCACTTTATTTTGACTTCATGGTTTCAATTTTCACGGCGTTTTCATGGTCGTTGCCGTTAACTAAGCGCCGAGAGATTTTTTGTTGTTGTTGGTCCTCCACTTAGTCCCATGCGCCCTTACTCAGTGTACGGTTTGAGGCGGTTGTTGTGAATGACCTTCAGCTTTTTCCGTATCCTTATCTCCGTATTGACCGGGGATACGACTGTGGTCACTCTATATGGTCCTTCCCAGAGTTCCGAGAACTTGTTTTTTTCGATTCTCGCTCTTTAGGAGGACCTTGTCTCCCACATGCAGAATCAGCGGTCTTGCATTTTTCTCATAATACTCTTTTGATTTGCGCTTGGCGTCCAGAATATTTTTTCGAGCAGTTTGGTATGACTTTTGCAATTTGTACCTTAATTGATGATAATAATTTTCGTGATGGTAAACGGGTTCTGGTTCCCGTTTTAAATTTGAAGGTACATCCGCGATAAAGCCGTAGAGGCAGTCTATGGGTGTCAATTTCGTGCCTTCGTGTGTGCTGTTATTGTAAACAAACACCGCAGTACGTAGAAATTGATCCCAGGTATTGGGATTTTCATCCACTATGGTTCTTAGATATTCAACTAGGGGTCGATGAGCCCTTTCCAATGCTCCATTGGATTGTGGGTGGTATGCGGAGGTTTGCAGCTTTTTTACTTTCAACAGCTTGCAGACCTGCTTAAATGGATCGCTGAGGAAATTTGTCCCTTGGTCAGTTACGATCTTTTTAGGGATCCGGTAGCGCGAGTTACAGAATTACAGAACATTGACGAAATTCTGAAACGATATAATATAAAGTAATTAAATCTGTTATTCAAAATTCACAATTGTAAGCATTTCCCACATTCCAGAAAACTCGAAACGCCATACAATCCGTCTGAAAAATTGTAACTCAATACTATAATATTTGCTGGGCAAACCAACGTGAAATCGTTGCACTTTCCCACACAAAATTGCAACTCAAGCTCTCCACCTTCAGAAGCTTTCCTGTCACCTGGACTAGCCTCGTGACCATCCAAAAACTCAAAATTAATGTGGAAAATGCAATTAGAACTTAAAAGTTAGTTAGAGTCGTACTCTCCTCCCGTTAGGATAATTTTACCTTTTCGGAGATCTAAAGATCTAATCGTGAAACTACTTGTAGAAGTTGTATGTTGCTTAAGTAAATAAAAATAATAAAGTTAATAAAGTTTGTGTTCACACTTTATTTTGTTTTCGTTATTTTTTTTCCCGATCAAAATCGTGAAACATCTAATTCGCGTGACGATTTCGTCGAAGAAAATTTGCGCTATCGTTTCCGCCTCTGGTTTAGAAACAGTTATACGAATTCGAGGCAAGTTATACTTCAAAATCGCCCAGAGCCGATGGACGTAGATCACGTAGAAATAAACAACACCCTCAATAACAACGAAGAACAGATAAATTTTCAATTTCCCCCGTCCGAACAAATTTACCGGTAGTTGAGTTAACAATAGGTAAGGATATATTAAAATGTTTAATACATACAGATTCAAGGACGACTTTACTAGACGAAACAAAACTAAAACAGTATAAAATAATACCAATAAAAAGGGAATTACAATTTAAGACACTAAACGGCCATACTATAGTTAATCACGAAATAATCACGGAACTACCGAAAGAGTTTAATGAAAAGAAATGGATGAGTTGGAAACTTACGACGTTCAAGGACAAACAATTTAATGGGTTAATCGGTCAAAATTTGCTAAAACCACTACAAGCTATTGTTAATTTAGGAGAAGAGTATTTAGAAATTCATGGGATAAGAACAAGGTTTCTTAACTCATGCCCCTATAAAGATGAGGAAATATATTCACTTGAACCCAAATCCACAGATCAAGGTGTTTTGGAAAAACTCCAGAGAGAGGATATGAATAGTGAAGAAAAGAAAAAGCTTAAGCTTTTAATAAAAAGAAACGAAGATTTATTTTACCAAGAGGGCCAGCAATTAACTCATACTCACGAAATCCAACACGAAAATATCACTACAACTGATTCCCCTATTTATTCAAAAGTCTATAGATATCCCCAAATACATGCGCAAGAAATCGCTAATCAGATGAAAGACATGCTTAAACAATTCTCCATTCTGGATCGTCCCGAAAAAATTGGACAATTCCGGAATAAAAAAATGGAGAATTGTAATTGATTATCGGAAGCTCAATGAGGTGACAATCAACGACAAATTTCCAATTCCCAATATCGATAGCATATTGGAGAAACTTGGAAGAGCACAATTTTTTTCAACCCTGGACTTGGCCAAAGGCTTCCATCAGGTACTTATCAGGGAGGAAGACAGAAAAAAAACAGCATTTTCAACTCCTCTAGGGCATTACGAATTCGTTAGAATGCCCTTTGGATTGAAAAATGCCCCAGCCACTTTCCAGCGTTTGATTAATTCCGTACTTCGAGAATACGTAAATAAAATCTGTGTGGTGTATCTAGACGATATACTCATATTCAGCACAACAATCGAAGGACATAGTGAAAGCATCCAAAAAATTTTCAATCAACTGAGGAAACATAATCTCAAAATTCAAATTGACAAGTGCAAATTTGAGGAAAGAAACCGAATACCTAGGGCATATCCTGACTACTGATGGTATAAAACCAAACAATAGTAAAATCGAAAATATTTAGAAACTACAATTGCCACGAACCAATAAACAGATTAAATCATTTTTAGGGATTACCGGGTATTATCGTAAATTTATTAAGGAAACCGTTACCAATCCCTTAATCTTCATAACAATATGAAAAACATTAGGAAAATTTATCCAAAAATAGGAAAAAAAGAATAAAAAACTAAAGAAAAATTTTTGGAAAAACCAAACTCATTTGGAAAACTCTCGGGAAATTCCTAGGTCGAAAATTGGAAAAGTGCTCCACTTAAAGAACATAAAACCCTTTAACGTATCTCTGGAAATGAAATTTGCTATATTTGGTCTATTAGTTTTCGAGAAAATTGGTCATTAAGTTGGTCAAAAAATGGAGTTGGTTCTTTCTTTCAAGGATCATAGAAAAAGAACTAAATACTTTTTCAAAAATGTGCTCCACTTAAAGAACATAAAACCCTTTGTCTTGTCATTTAAAAAAAAAATTGGTTTAGATTCAACAAATAATAACGGAGAAAACAGGTCATTAAGTGGGCCAATTTTGCACGTTTTGGTAAATTTGCCTCTTAAGTCGGTAGTAGAGGATATTCGAGTCGGCGTAAACACAATTTCTAATTGCCTTGGACGTTGCTCTGAGTCAATCACTGCCAACAACAAGCTTCTTGTTTCGATTTCCGATGGTTTTGGATGCCTGTCTAGGAAATCGTCGTCTGCGGACTGTGTTTCGACGTGTGCTTCATCAGTTACCACTGTTCAGCAGGCGGTGACGAGGGTTACTGTGCCACCAACCGTGCCTTCCCCTACAGTTCCTGTTAAGTTGCCGGTTAGTACTTCAAACAGTTCGACTTCCGCAGCAACGACTGTTCTGTCAGCAGTCTGCAGTGTTTCAATTCTGGCTGAGGTTACTACTGTGTCATCATCCGAGCCGACCGTGAGGACTTCTGCCGTTGTGTCTGTTTCATCACCTGTGGGGGAGGCCATTGCTCCTGCTGCAGTTACGGATTCTTCACCTGAGTTGGGGGTTAAGTCTCCGGCTATTGTATTTACTCCTTCTTCCAAGCAGAGGGTCAAGGCTCCAAAAAGGTGCATACCTCTCTTCGTGAAGGGCGCTCCCCGTGATGCGGATGCTGAATCGATTGGATCGCTGTTCAATAAGGTGTACGGCTTCTTCCCCCGTCGCAGTGACAAGTTGCCGGCCAGAACGAATAGTTCTTTGTCCAGCTTTAAATCCTGGATTCCGAGAAGATATTCCTGGCTGTTTTCATCTTCTGGCTGTCTCATCCACGGTAAAATTCATATTTCCGTGTGGACAGACAAACGAGTTAAATTCTCGTCTGATAGTCTTAAGTCTAATTCTTCTAAGTCTAGGGTTATTAAGAATCCAGTTTCTTCCTATTCCCGTCTTAGTTCTGAGTCGCACCCCAGTAATTTCTCATCCGCCCCGTCCATCCTCCACCTCCCATTCCCAAAATTCTCGTCCCCTTGAACATGTTTCCAATGCTAATTGGGAGTTTAAAGCAGGAGTAATTCCTAGCTTTAATTTTTGTACTAAGGCCCAATATCCAATTTCGTTAGATCTCATAGTATTTACCCCCCTCATACTAATATTCCCTCTTCCGTCTCTGCTCGTCCTGCGCTCTCTGCTCAACCAGTGTCGGGTGCTGACCTTGCCTTGATTGGTTCAGTTCCTGCTCCGTCTATTCACCCTTCTGTTGAGTCGGGCTTATCTGTTCCCACTCCTGCTTTTTCTACCTCACCTGACCCTAGCGCTGCTGTTTCGACACGTCCGGTTAACTTCGCTGCGTCTTGTGCTTTTCCTGCGGCTCCTGGCCCGTCTTCTCATCTACCCTCTATCCCGGAAATTTCTGGACCTCGTGCGACTTCGGCTCACGGCTGTCCCTGTTCCTTCGGACCCTGTTGTTGTGAGTGCGTCGAAACCTGGGCCGTCATTTATTGATCCCCTTTTTCCTCCCGTTGTTAAACTCACTCAACAGCTGGCTAACTCTGGGGATGTTCGTTGCCTCCTTTCCCGCCTTCGTAATCATAGAATTTATGACAACATCCGTCTTCTTTTGGCTTACCTTCATGATAAGCCGGACTCGGTGTGTATTGATGGGAAAACCAAAACAAATGTTATTGTTTCAATTCACCAAGAGGGTTTTCCTAATAGCCTTGATGCCCTTCGTCATCTACTCTTCAAGTTTCATGAAGAAATAGGCATGTCTTCAAAAGAAATTTCTGAGGACCTGGCCTCCTTCGCATCTTATCTCAGTTCTCGGCGCATCTCTTACCTCCAAAAATCTCGGAGTGACTTCAATAATTTTTTGTCGATCCTAACTCTTCAGGTCCGGTCTGTTCCATGTCTCCTGTTTTGCCCATTGTTCCTTCTATTTCCTCTTATTGTAATGTTACGTCTTCCTGTTTGTCTTTTTATTATCAGAACGTTAGATGCTTGTGGTTTGCAGGAAATGTATTTAACAGGAATAATGCCTTCAACAAGCGATGAAGAAAGAAAAGAAAATTTTCATTTTGTATGGATTTTGAAGTTTGTTATCATTATTGTAGATATTCCTTGTACATATAAAAATAAATTATACTAATAACATGGTTATTTCGTTATTTATATTTTGCCCTCATACATGAGTCCAAAACGCTTAATTTGGACCTAAACAAACCCCTTCGGCCGAGTACTTCAATTTAATTCAAAAGTACAATAGGTCAAAGTTGGACCAATTTTCCATTTTTACGAAAAATTCAACCGAGTTGTATCTGTATACCTACTGTTTTATGATATTTCTCGTAACTGCCACTTTGAACATTGTATATGTTCCAAATTTCAGGGTTCTAGATCGATTGGAACTATCCCATCTTTGTATAATCTTAATAGCCCGTCAGAGAAAAACACCTATATCTTGGAAACTAAACCACCTAAAAGTATGAAATTTGAAATGATAATCTCATCTCAACTACCCTGAAAAATTTCAGCACTATATGTTGACTATCTTCGGAGATAAAACAAATTTTATTAACATTACGTTAAGTATCGTAAAATAACGCTCAACGCCACCGCGGAACAATCTGTGCCTAGGATTCATGCGTCATCTAGTAGTTCATTGTTGGTCCTAGGTATCGATACCAAAATACACATGTAATTATGCCCATTATCATTTTTGACGAAAATATTTTCTAAAATCTGAAGTTAGAACCATTTTTGACATGCTGTAGATAGATAGCGGGTGGTCCAAACCATTTGGTTTTTATCTCATTCGACGCCGAGTTCAATGGTCTACAACTTTTATATAGAATACTTTTATGATAAACAGGTTTTTTTGGAAGATACATATTTTCGCAAAACTGGCGTTGAAACGAAAGTTTTTACGAAATGTGGAAAATTGGTCCAACTTTGACCTACTGTACTTTGGTAGCGGGTAGTCCAAACCATTCACTCTTGGTGTCATTCGAAGTAGAATTTCATGCTCTACAACTTTTATTTGGGGCGGTTTTTATAAAGTTTAATATTTTAGGAGATATCAGCGAAAAACTGCAAGAACATCCCTTCTGGACCACATTTTTCCAAGATTGTGGCCGTTCCCCAACTCGGATTTCTTGGGACTTTTGGTGGGTAACTATGGACATTATTCTGAACAATTTCCACCAATTTTTTCCCTGTTAATAATTTTGTCCGGGTTGAGCCAATTTTTTGTCTAATTGCACTGGACTATAAGTAATTAGGAAAATAAACAATATTTATTATGAGAAAAATTATAAATTAGTAAGTACCTATCAAGATACACGAACATCGAACGTACATGATGAAATGAATTTTTCGGAAAAACATGAAAAATTAGCATTTTCGAAATAGCGTTTCTACAAGATCACACGGTGGACATTCAAAGTGTTGGTACTTAATCGACATACAATGTGGTGCACCACAACTTTCATTTGAAGCAATTCGTCTAAAGATTGTTATTTCAGAATATATAAGCGAAAAACCGAAAAAAGTCGAAAATTTTGAAGATTTTGGTCCATATCAGCTACGGCTCCATTCGGAAATTGGGGCAAACTCAGGATGTACATATCTGAGACCTATTTCAAAGATTAAAGTAGTTTCCAGAACTCCACCAGTTATTCGAAAGTACAACTTTTTCTGAAACTAATTTGCTTGGCCTATTTAAAAAACAAACGTAAAAATTGACCTCTTTTTTAAAACATGTACAAAATGCACTTACTTTTAGTAAGTTCAATACTCGAATTAACGCATAAAATTAGAATCTTTTTAAGTAATATATCGGAGTGTGCATTATTTAGTTAATTTCAGAATGAAATAGCAAACAATTAAGGTAGTATTTTAATATTGAAAGCTATACAAATTACGGCAGGTGCTTTATCAACCGAAGTGTACAACAAATATATTATAGTTTAGAGGAAATAAGACCAATTAATTAATTATTATGTGATAGTACACCCAAAATCCCGAAAACAATCACGCTAAGGAAACGTGACCCCAAGGCAATGATGCACATATGACTTGGTCGATTGTGCAATTATTTTGTTTACATATTTTAGAACATGCCCATGCTGCCTACTCAGCTCAGCGGGGTGATCGACACGATATGTGCACTTGCTTACGAAATGCATTCCAGCGCATTATGCTGAATGTGGATTTCGGCACCTCGTGACTCGAGGTCAGGTACAATTCGCTGACTAAGGGTACTAATCAATAAGCTATTGGGAAGGCTTGATTTACCCCCTCTACTTTCAGGTAAAATTAAGAATTAAGAATTATGTATAAATAAGCTATGAAATTAATAAAGAATTAGAGAATAGTGAAGATACTTTTTTGAGTACGGAGCTACAGCTGATTTTCGCTGCTCCACACTACCTCTCAACCATCTCCAGAGCGACAGCTAGTAATAGCTGCTCTAAGAGGAGCCACTGCTTTTTAGCAGCTCCACCCTGACTAGAAAACCCTTGGGCATCTTGCCCGGTCTACCAGAGCCGACAAATCAACCTCAGGAAGTGCTGCTGAGGCTGGATTACTATAATTAATAAATATATGTATTGGTCAAGATTTTTATAATTCAAAATTACCTCAATTTTTTTGAACATTTCTTCACACAAAGATTTGACAGATAGAATAGTAGACAAAACAACTCTCTTAATAGATAGGGAAATCCACATAATGGTCAAAATCAAAGTAATAAAAATTTTCGCAGTAATTCGTGTCAATTCCATATTAATAATTTTAATAATAATCCAAATTTGTCTTTCGCTGGTCAAACATTCCCGCGATCTTATTTCATCCAAAAGCGCATAGCGCAGCGATACCCGAAGCTCGATGCAAGGGTTAAGGAATGTTATCGGTCTCAAGTCCAGCCCACGCAGCATGGGAAAAGCGTTCTCAGCAGCCGAGGGCTGGGCTCCCACCCACAAGGGTGTTGCTAGTGTTGCTGCAGCAACAGGACCCGGACCCTAGAGGGGCCCGGGTCTGGCAATGCATTTCATGATTTTATACATTTACAAAATTTACAAAAATTGTTAATATAATTTAACTAGGTATCAATAAATTATTACCTAAATTAATTTTCCGCGTCTGCGAGGTTTTTAATGGTAGTGGCAAAGACTTTATAATAATAAGATGTGCCAAGCAGCAAAATTTCAGCATCGGAGCTTTGAGATTGGGTGCACGAAATCGGCGCAAGCTTTCTTGGTCCCCATTCGCATTCTCATTTATCCTGCCAATGCCAAGCCATGCCTTGGGTAGCAGTCGGGCACGAGAACAGAAAATTGCGAAAGCAGAGAATGGATTGACTTTATTTCTAGCCCAGTCAAATTAGATTTTCAGCTCGGAAAAATTCCCATTAAGCTGAATTTTGGTACACAGCTTTATAACGTCGTTATAAACAACGTGTGAAAAATCGGCCACGAGATCATGTTCGCTTTAAAGGTTATTCAAGGTCAAAGGTCACGAAAATGACCTTTTTGTAAATATCTCGCTTTTCGTTCATCCTACAGCAAAAAGTTGTGAGTAAATATTATAGAAGAGATAATTATCTACAAAAAAGGTCTTATAACATTTTACTGTAAAACTTACGGTTTTTGAGTTATAAAGCCCACAATGTACGAACTTTTCAAGAAATGTGAATTTTTTATTAAAAGCGAATCGCCTTTTCGTAAATATCTCACTTTATATTGCTTGTACAAAAAAAAAGGTTCTAACAAAAATTGTACAGGAGACAATTATCTATAACGTTATTGTTTTTTGTTTATGTACAAGTTATCGTTATTGCGGTATCCGAATTTTAACGTTCACCATACAAAATTACAAGTATAGAGCAATACTGAGAATGCATTCGTTTCC